>JACDJE010000217.1:216734-263344 GCA_016647715.1 Pavo muticus
ACGAACGTGTGGCTGGTGGTGGGCATCTGCGCGGTGTCGAGCGTGTTGGTGCTGGCGGTGGTGCTGTACGGGGCCGGGCGCTGGGCGCCGCGGGCGGCCGTGCTGGCGGGTCCCGGGCCGGCGACGCTAGTGTGCGCCAGCGAGGTGGGCAGCTGGTCGTACTCGCAGCGCCAGAGCCGGAGCCTGTGCGTGGCCACGGACGGCGCGGGCAAGAGCGACCTGATGGTGTTCAGCCCCAACTGCCCGCCTCCGCCCGGCCCCGCGCCGAAGGAGACGCCGCAAGAGCCTCCCTCTTTGCTGGACACGGTCAGTGCCTCTCTCCGGCCGCTCGTATGTTCTTTCCGTCCTTCCTTCCTGCTTTCCTTCCTTCTTTGCTCTTTCCTTTTGTGTCTTTGCTCTCCTTCAATTCCTTGCTTTTCTTTCTCCGTGCCGGAGCTGCCAGTTATGACTGCTGAGAGCGCTGTGTCCTTCAGGCATATTCCAAAGCGGGACCTGCCAACGATTGCTGTACACACTGCCCGCTACTGCTGCTTGGCATGGTGCTGTGCTGCGAACTTCTTGCCCAACTGGAATTTGGGAGAGTTGTTGTGGTGCTGACAGTGCTGTGTCTTGGTGCTTCATTCAGGAAAGTGTTGAGGGAGGGTGAGCTCTTAATTTTTCTTTGTATGGTGCTCGATTTTTTTTTGTAATCCCTGACACTGACAATACAATGATATTGGTGTCTTTCTTCGTCCTATGCAAGTTGCATAGCAGTTGGTGTCTGCTCCACTTCTTGTTGGAGCCATGCTTTGCTTTTACTTCTATGGCCTTGTGTTTAATCTGCTTGTTATGTTTAACATTCATACCTATGGTGTCATCTATGCAAGAGCTCCTGAGCTGTTGGTTTTGGACTTCTTACAGAAGTCTTCTGTCCATTATCAGAGCTTCTCTCTTCCAGAGTAAAATCATTGCCGTAGGGCTGTTACAACATCAATTCTATATGTACTGTTGCCTGTAATTGTTCTGCACAGAGGGGTGCTAGGTATGAAGGGTCATTTTGGTGGTGATGTCCACCAGGCAGTATTACCTGCCTGTAATGATGCTGGTATCAGGTCTGTTTTATTCTTTGATTCTCATCTGCAAGAAGTGTAAACATCAATAAGAATTTTGCATTCTCTCCACCCACATTCTATCTGTCTCAACATTGCTTCACCTGACAGTATTATTATGACAGTAGCAAAATCAATACGTCCTATTCCTATATGCATTCCATCCATGTCATTACTCTCCAGTTCCATGGACTGCCCTTACTCACTCTTGCCTTCCACTCTTCTGTTTCCTGTGACAGAGTGATGCAGCCCTGGGACTGACCACAGCCGTTGCTTCCCTGCTGGTCACCTCTGAATGTTGACCGTGATATTCCTTGTTTGTGCCTCTTTTTGTTGTCCCGATTCAAAGCCATGAATTTTCATTCTTACTGTGGAGGGTGGGGATTGTTCTGGATACTTCTGCAACATTCTTCTGTACAGTTATCACTTGAAACCATTCTGATGATAGTATTTTGTTTTGGTTTATTTATTAATGTTTTCATTATGTTATTTACTGTATGCTGCTGTGGAGTGCAATGGTTCTAATTTTCTTGCCAGGTGTAGTTCCAGAAGGTCATTCTGGATGCTAGATCTGCAGGAGTCTGTGGCTGGGGTACTTGGAGCCCCGCTCATTTGGGTGGGCATGGAGCATTCGTTGATTGGTGTTTTCTACCCTGTAACTATATTAGTGCCTGTTTTGATTGCCACTGTCACGACATGGACTCTACAAATGTTCTTGGTTGATGGTGTTCAGCATTTCCAGGTGAGACTGCTAAAGAAGTGCAAGTCTGGAAGGTTTGGTCTTGTGGTGACAGCCCAGCAGGCATTGTTCAGTGCTGGTTCTGGCTATCAGTCCTTGTTTCTTGTCAGAAACTCTCTCCTCCTCTCCTTTGGTTGTCCTGTAAAGGAAATGTGATGCAAGGCGTCACTTGTGACTTGAGGATTTTCTGACTATAAATCTGTGTTCCTGATGAGGAACTGGCAGGATCTATTTTGGCTTCTTTTGATGTTCATTCAGTATTAGCATCAGCAGTTGTCCCTTCACAAAGACTGTTAGAGTCTTCTCTTCAAAAACAAAAACAGAGAGAAAAGAATCCAGGGAATACGTATGTTCAGTCCATTTGAATCATAACAATGCCTTGCTCATTAACTTTAGAAATACATTTCATTACATCCATGTAGTATTTCCTTATGAGTTTGTGGAATCGTCATCAAGCATGAATCATTGTCATCAGAGAGTCTTCCAAGCACTGTGCATGTTACACTGTTCTTCTGGTTTTGTCAGGTTTGGTGCTGTCATTGATGAGAAAGGTCTGTGGAAGCCAAATTAGGGGTGGGAAAGGCAAGTGTGGCATCTGGTGGAGGTGAAAGTGGAAGTGGCACTGAGTGGGGCCTGTCTGTTTCCTCCTGTGAAGGGTGACCTTGGGGGAATTCCTTCTTCTTGAGGAAAAGGAAGTAATTGGGAAGGCCATGGGACATGCCATAAGACAAGAATGAGAGATGTCTGCTTGTCTTCTGTATCTATGTTCAGAATGGGGAATGGAAGTTACCAGGAGGCTGTAAGAAATGGGAGCTGGACGCCTTGAGATAGTACATGATCTTGAGATAATACATGGTGTGGAAATGCCTAAAATGTCTTCTGATGTTATGAATTTATCTCTTGTACTAGTCATGAATCCCTCTCACTCCTCTGGGAATTGATGAACCTACCTCAACACTTCTGCTGTTCCTGTGAAATGGAGTGGGAGTAGCACTAGTGAGTTGCATGGTGGCATAGGCTTTTTGCCCTTGAATGCGAAATCAAATTTGAGGTAGATGAGGGTGTTGGTGGCCTCAACCTTTCAAGGTCTGATTATCTCCAAAGAGGGCAGTTCAACACCCTCCCTGTCCTGTTGTTCCATAGCATGCAGGCTGCTATGGGGGGTTTTGGTTTTGTGTATGCACTTGGTTTTCCTTCCTAGAATTATTATGCACTGTAGGCCCGTTTTTAAAGTGATGTGTAATCTGGGCTTTCAGTGCTGCTTTTCTGAGCTGTTCAAGTAGAAGCTGTGGCGAAGTTTGATCATCCCATTGGCCTTCTCTGAAGGTGATGCTTTTCTTCCTCCTCTTGCTGTTCTCTGCTCACCACATCTCTGCTGTCTACTAACTATGCTGGTGTCCACCAAGTGTTTCTGCTCAGAAGCTGTGGTATTCTTTCCATTGATCCTTCTCAGAAAGGGACGTAAAATGTGTTGACCAATGGCACCTAGGTTTTGGGTTTTTTTGTACAACCTTTGAGCAAATATAGATTTCTTTCAGTTTCTTTAGTACCACCAAGTTGTTTCTACAGAACACACAGTACACATCGTGTTATATTTTCCCCTTCCATCTATGATAATAATGTGCTTTGAAATACAGAGTTGTAGAACACTACCATGTGGAAGATGCATGAATGAGAGAAGTGTTCTTCTGTATTGGACGAGGCATTGTATTTGGAGATGACATTGGAGGATCTGGCCATGCCAGTTCCATGTATCCTATGGTAGCCAATCTTTCTTGTCTCCTGTGAGTGCTGATTAAAATGGTGTGATTTTTCTCTATGCCTTATGATGAGCTTTTGGTACCACCTGGGCTAACAGTTTTTCCCACCAGAAATGTTCCCTTCCTCTGGTAGCTGCCTGGTGCAAGAAATGTGCTGGTAATGGGATGTGAGATGCAGAGTGCTGATTATTTTATGATGATAGTTTTTCCTCCCATATATGGAAAGCTGATGTGGGAGAGTAACACCCCAATTTCCCCTCCTTGTGTCATGGTGGGAACCTTCAGGAGCTGCAATAGCTGTGGGTGTTTCCACGATGGTGCTCCTCATCAGACAGTACTTCTGAAGAGATGAAGGGAGGTGGATGTAAACCTTAAGGGCTCAAAGAACAACGTGTGCTATCTGGGATCAGAGCTGTCCCAGTTCTAAAGAGAGAATATCTAATGACTCTGGAGTAGAGACTGGTAGCATTTCCATCTGAAATCATTGAGATGGTTCAAAGAATTCCACATTCCTGAGGTGGGTAAGAGCCTGGCAGACACTGTGTAGCTCTGCTTCAGCTCAGCTGTTAATGGTGTTGCTGAGGGAAAGTGAAGATCTGCTCAGCCCTGGATCACATTGAGTGTGGGACTTAGAGTTGGATCGAGCTGGTGGGGTGGATCAAATTTCACGTTTGCAATCCTGTGAGCAGCTCCGAGTAGGGCCTGGACATTCATTCTTGGTTTCCTTAGTAGGGAAGAGAGAGTCTTGTCTGAGGGACACAGAGACATTTAGAAGAAGATGGATAATGTCAGTGGACAAGAGTTGAAAAATGCTGACTGAGCTGGAGAAGGTGTTTGCAAGGCACAGGTTAGGGGTTGTCAGTAGAAAACCTTTAGAGATGGCCAACCACACAGAACTTCTTGGCCTGGATCCTATGATAACCTCCAGAAATTCAGCTGCAAGATGTTACCATGAGAAGTGATGTGTTATTGATGTGGCCACAAAAATGCCTTGCTGTATGGGTCTGAAGTGTCCATCTGCTGTCTTCCCTGGGTATCCCCTTGCCCTGTGAAGATCTAGTTGTCTGGGAGCACCACAGTATATACCATCTTTGATGGGGCATAGAGAGGTCTTCAACAGTGTGACTTTGACAGCAAGGCCATCTGTGAGGAGTGATGATGTTCCACAGTTCCCTGTGCAGTTAAGTTTTGTGTGCCTTCACTCCCTGTTGTATTCGTGTCATTCCTGCTAGTGAAGTCATCTGCCATATCTGCTTCTATTCACATGTGTTTGAATATGGAATGTTGTTGCTCAAGCAAGGAGCTTTACCTGATATTGATTGTTCTGGATGACTTCATTGAAACTCCCCATGATCTTCCCTCTGCTGCTCTGTATTCAAGATATTTGCAAATCTTGTTCTTCAATGATGTGCAATGGGATCTTATATTATCCTTCTCTCCAGTTATGAAAACATCCTGCTCCATTGCTTTGGAAATATATTTGCTGGCAGTGGATGTGATGTAGCGTGTTGAGGTGGCTGCTGTCAGATTTCAGATCTTTAGGCAGTTGCCCATGAGTGTGGGGTCTGACTTTTCCATTCTAGTGAGCTCAAGTAATCATTGAGTGAAAGTCATTAGCTCTCAGGTCTCCCTCTTACTTCCCTTCTGATAGATGTGTGCCAGAGAGCACTATATCCAGTGATAGTCTGTTTTTTGTTCTAAACAAGCAGCTACAAAGACTACAGGTAAGTTATTTGTGTTAAAAGAGTGCAAGAGTGACAGCTGTATTCTTTTTCTTTTTTTGCTGTTCAGACGTGGTCTCTTTTTATTGGATGGACTAAATATTGCCAGGGTAATGCCTGTAGGTTTGGAGTCTTCCAGTAATCTTGTATATGCTAATGCTAGTAAGATGCAAGGATGCAGGAGGAAGAAGAGTTCATCTTTGCATTATGACTTTACACCAGGTAAGTACAGATAGTGGAAACCAGACTGATCAATGACTTCTTATGAATCCGGACTGAAGACATCATTGCTGTTCTCAGGAAGCCTCATTTTCTTCAGCAGTGGATTTCCACATAAACCAGAGATACGTTAGAGCGGGAAAGCAAAGAGATCAGGAGGCACAAGATTGTTCAGTGCCGAAGGACCATGTTGTGCATCATGAGAAAGATGTGAGTTGCTCCCACCTTTACGCAGGCAGATGCCAGAGTACGGGGCAGGTGGTGTTGAATACAAAGGGGGTCAGAGAAGAGCTGCGTAGGCAGGTGGCAGATTTTGCCCTGCATCTTTAGCCACTCAGCCAACTTTTTCAACAGCCAACAATGAGTCGAGGATGAGGAGAATGATCCCAGTTTCCAGCCCTGACGATGTGCCTGCTGCAGGTATCGGTCACAGATGGTGAACACAGATACCCATAGAAGAAGAAAATCTCATATTTCCTTTCTCATCTGAAAGAAGCATCTTGCTAATACGGAGGCTACTGTGCATATCCTCCCACAGCTCCCACCTGCAGGGAAGTGCAGGCTGACAGGAATACCACCAGGTAGCTCTCACTTTGCATCCCAGTTTCCTCCTAGTAACCTCTCTGCCTTCAATCATTGTAAGACTGACACACACAGCAACTGGAGCCCCCATTACCTGAGTGTTGGCTGCAAGCAACATTTAGATTTACTTTGCTGTAAGAAATATAAAAAAAAGGCAGGTGATCAGAGCATGTTTTTGGAAAAACTTGAGTTAAACCACAAGTTTTCTGAAAGAGATCATAGTAGAAACTGTCCCACTAACAAACCTATGGGTACAGTACATTTCACGGCATGGTCATTTCATGTGGAAGACAACAGGAAAAGATTAATCGGTGTCTCACTGCAACTAAATAGTTATGAACTACTACTTAACGAGTACAGTGAAAATTGCTGAGAGTAAAAACTTGTAAAACAACTATAGTCCAAAGCGAATTGAAGCATAAGAAATGGAAAATTGCAAAGACAAAGTGAATCCGGCACGATGTGAGGAAACACAAGAGCAGTTCCCGCAGCGAGCCACATGATGCCGCTCTCAGCTAAGGAACGCGCGATGCGATCCGGGGAAGGGAGGGGAACACCTTCCGGTGCCCGTGGAAAAGAAGGCAGAGCAAGAGCGAGCGGCGGGGAGGAGGAAGCGCGTCCCGTGAGGAAGGATTGTGGCGGCGAGCGCGGTCAGAGGATTTGGAGCAGGCAGGTCAGGAGGTGCAGGGCGTGGAGAAGGATCGGTGCAGCGGTGAGGGCGATGTTCGTCGGTGGAGCAGCGCGGCGGAGCTGGTGTGCCGCGGTGCTGGTGCTGCAGGCGGCCTGTGCGCTGGGCGGCGGGCAGGTGCGGTACTCGGTAGCGGAGGAAGGGGAGGCCGGCACGGTGGTGGGGCGTCTGTCGCAGGACCTGGGCCTGGAGGCGGGCGAGGCGGAGGCGCGGCGGCTGCGCGTGGTGTCGCGGGGCCGGCGGGCGAGCGTGGAGGTGAGCGGGGCGAGCGGGGCGCTGGTGGTGAGCTCGCGGCTGGACCGGGAGGAGCTGTGCGGGAAGAGCGCGCCGTGCGCCCTGCGGCTGGAGGTGCTGCTGGACCGGCCGCTGCGCGTCTTCCACGTGGAGGTGGAGGTCACCGACATCAACGACAATGCCCCGCGCTTCCCCGCCGCCTCCAAAAACATCAGCATCGCGGAATTGTCGCTGCCCGGGTCGCGGTTTCCTCTGGAGGGCGCGTCGGATGCGGATATCGGTTCGAACGCGCAGCTGTCCTACACACTGAGCCCTTCCGAGTACTTCGCTCTGGATGATAAATCCGCAGGTGAAAACTTGAAATCCCTTTTTCTTGTGTTAACGCATCCTCTGGACCGCGAGTCGGTGTCGGAGCACCGGTTGGTGCTGACGGCGAGTGACGGGGGCAGGCCGTCGCTGACGGGCACGGTGCAGCTGGTGATCTCGGTGCTGGATGCGAACGACAACGCGCCGCAGTTCAACCAGTCGGTGTATAAAGTGCAGCTGCCGGAGGACGCGGCGGAGGGGACGCTGGTGGCACGGGTGGCAGCCACGGACCCGGACGAGGGAATTAATCAGGAGTTTTCCTACAGCATCGTCAGTTCTGTTCCTGCATCTCAGAGAGATTCATTCAGCATTGATCCGCGGACGGGGGAGATCAGACTCATAGGTGCCTTAGATTTTGAAGACGTCCGCCAACACGAATTGCAAATCGAGGCGAGAGATAAGGGGACACCTCCGTTGTCTGGCCACTGTGGCGTCATTGTGGAGGTGTTGGACGTGAACGACAACGCGCCCGAGGTGTGGGTGACGTCGCTGTCGGTGCCGGTGTCCGAGGACGCGGCGCCGGGGACGGTGGTGGCGCTGCTGAGCGTGTCGGACCGGGACTCGGGGCCGAACGGGCGGGTGCGGTGCGCGGTGCGTCCGGCGTCGCCGTTCGGGCTGGTGTCGACGTTCGCGGGCTCGTACTCGCTGGTGCTGCGGGAGGCGCTGGACCGGGAGCGGGTGTCGGAGTACGAGGTGGAGGTGCGGGCGGAGGACGGCGGGGCGCCGCCGCTGCGCGCGAGCCGCGGTCTGCGGGTGCCGGTGTCGGACGTGAACGACAACGCGCCGGCGTTCGCGCAGGCCGTGTACACGGTGCTGGCGCGGGAGAACAACGCGGCGGGCGCGGAGCTGGCGCGGCTGTGGGCGCGGGACCCGGACGAGGCGGGCAACGGGCGCGTGAGCTACTCGTTGTCGGAGGGCGGCGCGGGGATGGGCGCGGGCTCGGCGTCGGTGTCGGGGTGGCGTCCGGCGTCGAGCTACGTGTCGGTGGAGGCGGAGAGCGGGCGTGTGCGGGCGCTGCGTCCGCTGGACTACGAGGAGCTGCAGGTGCTGCAGTTCGAGGTGCGGGCGGTGGACGCGGGGGAGCCGGCGCTGTGCGGCAACGCCACGGTGCAGCTGTTCGTGGTGGACGAGAACGACAACGCGCCGGCGCTGCTCCCGCCTGCGGGCGGCGGTCCGGGGCCGTGGGCAGCGGGCGAGGCGGCGGAGGCGGGGTCGCGTCCGTCGGGCTCGGCGGGTTCTGCGGGCTCGGCGGTGTCGTCGGGGTCGTCGTGGTCGCTGTGGGCGCGGGCGGCGTGGGGCGTTCCGGCGGGGCAGGTGGTGGCGAAGATCCGCGCGGTGGACGCGGACTCGGGCTACAACGCGTGGCTGCGCTACGAGGTGCGGGAGCCGCGGGGCGAGGGCCCGTTCCGCGTGGGGCTGTACAGCGGCGAGGTGAGCACGGCGCGGGCGCTGGAGGAGGCGGACGGCCCGCGTCAGAGGCTGGTGATCGTGGTGCGGGACCACGGGGAGCCGCCGCTCTCGGCCACGGCCACGCTGAGCGTGTCGCTGGTGGAGGGCGCCGAGGCGGCGCTGGCGGCGGTGGGAGCGGGGGCGGGGCTGCGGCCGGCGGCGAGCGCGGAGGGCAACACGTCGGCGGTGGCGACGGCGACGAACGTGTGGCTGGTGGTGGGCATCTGCGCGGTGTCGAGCGTGTTGGTGCTGGCGGTGGTGCTGTACGGGGCCGGGCGCTGGGCGCCGCGGGCGGCCGTGCTGGCGGGCCCCGGGCCGGCGACGCTGGTGTGCGCCAGCGAGGTGGGCAGCTGGTCGTACTCGCAGCGCCAGAGCCGGAGCCTGTGCGTGGCCACGGACGGCGCGGGCAAGAGCGACCTGATGGTGTTCAGCCCCAACTGCCCGCCTCCGCCCGGCCCCGCGGCGGAGAACGGTTCTCTGGAGAAGGGACCCTCTCTCTCTCCGTATTCGTCTGGCACGGTAAGCCTTCTTGCGTCTTCTTACTGCTCAGTTCTTTTTTTCTGTTCTTGTGCGGTGTTTTTTTTTTTTTTCCCCCGTAGTCGTTGAAGCGTTTTATTCTGGTAGGACTTCTGCAAGTCGTTTCGCTTTAGTCGGTGAGTTCATCATTTTCACTGTTAGTGTTTGTCTGTTTTGCATATGAATATGGTGTTCATATGTACTGTTGCTCGTTGTGTTTTGCTGAATGAGGAATTCATTGAGTTGTGGGTTTCTCTGACGGTTGAAAGCTGAACTGCAAGAACTGACAAATGGGGGGTGTGATTTGAGAGAGAATAGTTCGTAGATGTGATGCATAGTGTTCTTTCTCTGGATGTTCGCCGAATAGCAAGGAAGAATGAGACAATGATAGTTAAAGATAGTGGGGAGAACTGTTGGAGGGGGCATGCTTCCTGCTGTGCCTTGAGCCCCACGCCAGGCCTGGCTCCCATAGCCTTGTAGCTTTCTGTCCCATCCTCCTCAGAAATAGGCTAGGTAAAGTAAGGTCAGAAAGTGTTCCATTGCTATATATTAAGAGAGAAAGGAAGAAGGAAGCGTTCCGTTATACAGTATTGAATAGTCAGATGATTTTGTAATGAAAACCACTCGTTTTTTTCTCCTGCGTATCCGAAAAAGCTGGAAATACAGATTCATCTGGAGAGTAGGGCTTAATACTGGTTTCCGCATTTATTTCCTTAGTTGGAGAGTGATTGCTCATTTACTGGGTTGTTTTAATACTGTTGCTAAATCAACTCATCTTGGCTACGCACTGATGGCATTGGTCGACTTTTTTCATTCAGACCAGCTGCAAAACACTCTTTGTGATGAAGTCATATTTAAAGTTTTGTGGTTGATGCTAGAAACTGGATCTGTCTTTTGTGGAGAAACGCAAAGATCTCTTCACGCTGCTTTAATTGTCGTTTTAGTGTCTGCTGGGCTGCCGAGGTAGTAAGAACAAAGAGTACCCTTCTCGTTATGCATTCAATTCACTGAAGGTGTGCGTATGGCTCATTATCATAGTATCGTTTTTGGAGCATATTTTCTGCCGACTTTTAGAAGTGATTTACATGAAAGCTGTGGTCTGGATTGCTGCTGATATGACAGGAGTGCTGCTTTTGGGGGCACTGAAATCCAGTAAAGAAAGCTGAAATCGTAGTGGCTGGTGGGTTTTTGTTTGTTTGTTTGCTTTTAATAAAGTAAGATCGGCATTTCCCTGTGAACTATGAAAAAAATTCTGAGCCCGTTCCATGAATTTATTTCCTTCCTGCATCTGATTTAGACCTCTTAGTAAAAGCTTTCTGTTCTTTGTTTATGCAGACAAGCTGGGGGTTGTGTTTGTACGCCTTTAATCTCAACCCACAGCTGCTACGTATCAATAGAGCGGGTGATCCCATCTTGATTATGCACGAAATGCCTTCATTTGTCTGCGAGCAAGGCTTCTTCCAGAGCTGCAGATCTGTCATTTTCTTCTTAGTTCACAAGAATGTGATACGAAGCTGGGAAAGCAAACCGCCATCTCCTCGAGGAGAATTCTCTGGTTTAAGTTTATAAGATTGAATCAACGGTGTAGAAGGGAATGTATAACCACATCAAGTTCCACATTTCTCTGTGCCGTATGATGAAGGGAGATGAGCCTTTTCTTGCGAAACAGTTTGGGACAGGGTGGGCTTTGCCTTCCGTGCGATTTCTCTTGGTAACTCTGATTGCAATCATGAGTTGAAAATCTGAATGTGATTTTGCTGTAGTAGTGTAGCGGCAGGAAAGAACGCGGTAGTTCGTTTAGAAATATACAGCAGTCAGCTGCCAGAAACAAACCACGTGGAAGCTTTTATTTCGTAGGATATCCTGGGAAGGAGTCGTCAGCAGAACATGCGAGAATACCCAGTCGGTGCCTGGAATAATCCCGCGTCAAGCTGTCAGTGTTTATCAGCCGCCGCAAACTCAGGCTGCTGGAAAGTGGCGCTGACGAATTAGCGGTGCTCTCAGGCACAGGGGGCAGCTAAAGCAGTGCTCGGAGCCGGGGACTTGGCATCCCAGCACGGCTCTGTGGGAGCTCGGGAACCGCCGGGCGCTGGGCTCGGAGCTGCTCGGCCGCACGCGGGACCGCACCCCGCTGCCCCTGCATCCTCCTCCAAGCGCGGTGGTCGCTGGCTGCGGTAACCGAAGCAGCCTCTGCCCTCCGGTTCCAAACGCGAGCTCTCTCCTGCGATGTAGCGTCGTGTTTCCGTGTTTCTGTAGATTGAGGAGGACGATGAGGATGCGGAAAAATCAGGATTTTCGTGGCGTTCGCTGAAATCTCTAAGTCCCCACCGTAGGAGATTATTCTCCCCGGCTTATTTTAGGACTTTCCACTCCCGCCGTGCCCACGGAGCAGTTGCGAGCTCCCGTGGCTTGCCGAAGGGCATCCCGACCTCGCTGTCCGCTCACGTAGCAGTCAGATTTCTCTCCGCAGAGGGCTGCCAGCTCTGCGGCGACAAAGGCGGATCAGCCCGGAACTGCCGGGCGGGGGGAGGCGGCAGTTCGGGCTCGCTGCTTCTGGCTCCACTCTTTCTTCTTTCTCATCCCGCGGGCAGACCCCGTTCTCTGTCGGGCAGAGTACGAGCTGTACTCACGCTCCAGCGGGGCCCTCGGTTATGGAGGGGCACCCCTGGCATTTCCCTACGTATCGAGCAGGACAGAACGTGTTTGTACTCTGCAGAAATCCCCCGAAGGCATCGCTCCGTATCTGCACGGCCTCGGGTGCATTGCTTGCGGGAAATGGAGCAGTAAAAATCGTCGTTGACATAGATGATGCTGTTCCAACACGCGTGGAACAACAGTTTCATGTGGTGCAGTTATCCCCGAGATAACCCAGTTTAAGTACTCACCTTTATTTTTTGCCGTTGCTCGCTTAACGGTTTCTTCTGGCCGCTACCATTGTCCTAAGCCTAATCTGCTCGTCCGGACTAATGACGTCTTCTGGCCGGAAAAAGGGGGTGATTGGCTGGAAATACAAGACGGGGCGGGACGAAGAGAACAGAAGGCATTCTCGGGGCTGTGGGGCGTGGTAAATGCAGCGCTGCGGCCGCCAACCGGGAGAGGGAACGCGAAGTGGGCGGGAAGTGATGGAGGGGGTGTGGCTTCGACTGGCAGTAAGTGGCGTTTGGAGGAGGTTTAGATCTCTCCGCAGTCGAGGGAAGGTAACTGAGATCTGTTTCGAGGTCATAGAATGTGGTGGATTATTGGAAGGGACCCACAAGGATCACCGAGTCCAGCTCCTGGCTCCACACAGAACTGCCCCAAAATCGAACCCTGTGTCTGATACAGCTGTCTGAATATTTCTTGAGCTCCTGCAGTTTAGATACTGTTACCACTGCCCTGGGGAGCCTGTTCCAGTGAAACGTGTCTTTAAATAAGCCTTTCAACTGAATCAGTGAAAGAACTTGACCACTGAAGGAAAACCTATGTCAGAAAGTTTATATTTAATCTATTGGTGATATCTTATTCAGTCTTGATTGAACAGTTTTCATAATATTCATTATCAGTATTCCTCTTTTATAGTAAATTACTCTGATCAGCAGGATTTTGCTATTGGAGATATTTATGATCTTGTTTCAGTTCTAATCTGGGCAGTCATCTGCTGTTTGTTGTTCATGGTGCTCTAGTCTTCAGTTAAGCAATTGGTCTTCTCTTGGGTCTCTTAATAATGAAGGCTTTTGAAGAGGAAGTACAATAAATATTTCTTTCACCACAAGCTACCCAAAGCTATAAGGACAGGTGTCACTAACTCTTTACAGGGTGAGTGCCTTTACATCAGTGTGTGACATCCTCAGTTTGGGCTTTTCCCTTAGTTGAAGGCAAACATGAGATCAAAGGTGAGAGGCTTAAAGTAATGGCTGTGATCAGCTGTGACACTAAGGGATGGTTTTACATTCTTAGTATTTACAAAGACTGATGCACAAATACCATAATTAGGGTAAGACCGGGGCTTGAAAGGAGACCCTTGAGATAAGAGATCATGAAAACCATGTTAGGAGGGAGGGTAGTAAAACAAGCACCATAGCTGTGTGTTGAGATGTTCGTTGTTGAGGAAATCTGCCTGACTGCTGGGGACATCACTGTCCACAGCATAGGAGAATAGCCCAGGTGCCAGAATATTAAACAGGGCTGAAAGGTCTAAAAAAGTAGTAAGAAAGAAGGCAAATTTGAGGCAGGTCTCCTAAAAGCCTTAAAGTCAAGCATTAGGCAGTTCTGCAAAGGACGAGAGATGTAGCAGAAAGCTAAAGAAATTATCCTCAATGGTAAATGTGTAGTAAGGGAGTGAATTAAAGCCAAAATCAATGTAGGCTGCCAAATACTTCCAACAGATGAGTGTATCTTGGAAAGAGGCAAATGTGCAATTACTTTGACTGGTTTTAGCCCTTGTTCATTAACCAGTTTTTTTCCTAACACTTCTGGTATTTCAGGCAGCAGCATGCCTAACCACAGCTGGTCATTAAAATATTAGTGTTTGGGGTTTTTTTCATGTCCCTTTGAGTGGGTTTGTTGAATGAAGGCTCTTGAACTCAAAATTCTTGGGTTTCTTCATTACCAACTCAGTCACAACCCATGTTTTACCTGTGTGTGCCCAGGGACACCAACAGCTGGCTGCCCCAGTCCTCCCAGATGGGTCAATGTACCTTTGTCATTGGTCAATGGTAAGGGAAGTTTGGGTATTTCCTTTGATTTTTAAGAAGTGTTAATGCATCGGGTCAGGGTGTTTTTAACAATTTGGTATCACTACAGAACAGTAAGAACGCTTGTTTTTTTGATGTATTGTAGAAGATATCATACCTTGGCAGACAAGAGCATAGTGCACCTTTGGGCTGGGGAAGCCTTGGTGACATTTTTAGGGTGACTAAGTGGGAATTATGTATTTCTTCTCTTATCAATCAAGCAAAAAACAAGCTCCAAGGTAAATTGGGTATCATATATATTTACATTATATACTGCATGCGGTGGTCTCCTGGCCAAATTTACATGGTGTGTGAACTAAGGTGGGTGCACACTGATGTTGTAGTATCTGCAGTCAGCCCCCTGCAGCTATAACGGGTACATCAATGCATTAAAAGAAAAATGCAACGTTCAGACACTCCCAGGAGCACCTGGAGTTAGAAAATCATAATAACAGCAAATACATGTGCTGGGGCCGACCAAGGCTTGCTCTGGTGCAGACAGGATAGAAACCTCTCTGGGAGGTTTTGCTGAGCTGTGAGGTTACAAAGAAATGTATTGATTTTTTTTTTCCTTTACCTTGTATCCAACTTCTGGCTGTGCTCCCGGTTTTTTAAAGGCCCAGATACTTCGTATAATAGAAATTCTTTTTACTTGCCCGGCATTTCTCAAATGTATAAAGAAGCAGTGAAAGCTGGCAGGGTTAAGTTCTCTTCTTGCTGTGGGTTTATAACCTCTTGCTTTTGATTGATCGGATCTTGTGATGATAATAAGCTCTCAGAGAAGGAAGCTGGAATCCGAGGAGACCAGAGGGGATTGTCAGGGTCGAAGCCAGGGGGTAAATTGCTGCTGAAGGTCACTTGAGGAAAGGTTTTCCAGGAGGTATTTTGCAGTGCATTCTGCCCTTTCTCAGCTGCTTAGTGGGCTGGGGGAGCAGACAGCTTTGATTTTCACACATGGGCGGTTATCTCTGCGTGATATCAGTTCGTCTCTCCGCACAGTTCCTAAGCATGTCCTAAATGCAAGAGCTTTCTGGTGCCGGTCTTTACTTCTGTGCGAGCAATTCTCCCGCTGCAGCCTCCCAGTCCTCCCACCCAGCTGAGCCGTCCCATCCTGCTCTGGAGGCTGGATGGAAGCGCGCCTGTGGCTGCGAGTGATCAGACTGGGACTGTTATCGGGGAGACCCACTTTCCCTCCTGTAATTCGAGTTCATTTACTCTGCCCAGAAGAGTAAGCAGGAAATAGGCCTTTTTTTTTTTCTTTTTTTTCTTTTTCCGTCTCCCTTTTTAGTTTAACAAGGGTAGAGTCTACTGCCTCCTTTAATTGTGCTCTTAAAACCCCTCTGGGAGATGTTGTTCTCAGATGGAGCGTGCTGGGACTGTGCTAACCCATGTTTAGCCGATGCCTGTCACTTCTTATACGCGTTTCCCTTCCAGCCCGTACTCTGACAGCGGCGGGCGCATCGTCTGGCTGGAGCAGAAAGGGGGAGGGAGCGGGGGCTTCGCTGCGTCTCTCTCTCACGGAAACTCAGCCATGTCTTTAAGTCGGGGACCGCGAGCCTCCTCCCAGCAACGGGTCTCCGTAGGGAAGGAAAAAAAAAAGAGAGAGAGAGAGAGAAAAGGCAAAAAGAAAGGGGTGGGGGGGGGAAGGAAAAAAAAAGAAAGGGGGGAAAAAAAAGAGAAAGGGGTGGGGGAAAAGAAAAAGAAAAAGGAGGGGGGGAGAAAAAGAAAAAGAGGAAAAAAAGAAAAAGGGAGGAAAAAAAAAGGGGGGGACGTACTAAAAGGACAGGAGCGGCGGAGGGGCAGCGGCGGGGGTCTCGCAGCCTCCACCTCCGGCACGCAAGTGACTCCGTGGCCTCTGGGTGGCGCCGCCGCCGCGGGCCGCCGCCGTGTGCCCGGTAAGAGACGCGCGGGGCCGCGGCGACCGGCACAGAGAGCGGCGGCGGAGCGGGGGCAGCGCGGCGGAGCGCAGCGCAGCGCAGCGGCCGCCTCTCTCCGCGCTCGGCGGCAGCGGAGCTGCGCGGGACCCGGGCGCCTTCCGCGCCCGGAGCGAACTTCTCCTCGCCTTGCCGCCGGTGCGCCCCGGTGCCCGCTCGCTGGAAACTTGGGCTGGTCGCTGAAATATTGGATTATGTTCCTGCCGAGCCGGGCTGCGGGAAGCTGAGCAGGGGAGGAAGAATGCGGGTCTATTGGATGGTCTTCTGCCTTATTTGCTGCACCGCGAAGGGACAAGTGGTGTACTCCATCGCCGAGGGAACAGAGCACGGAGCATTTGTCGGAAACGTAGCGAAGGATTTAGGAATAAACGCGGCTGCACTTTCAGCCCGGAAATTTCGCATGATCACCGGTTCAAGTAAGCAATATTTTAATATAAATGCAACCACAGGGGTTTTATCTGTTAACGAGCCAATAGACAGAGAGCAGCTTTGTGAACTAAAATCTACATGTCTTCTGAATTATGAACTTGTGCTAGAAAACCCTCTAGAGCTTTATAGGATGGAATTTAAAGTCCTGGATGTAAATGACAACTCCCCCAGCTTTCCTTTAAGTGAATATCATGTAAGTGTGCCTGAGTTCCTGTCACCTGGGGCACGGTTTGCACTCCCTAATGCCCAAGATCTGGATGAAGGTACTAACGGCGTCCAGAATTATATTCTGAACCCTGATGAACATTTCCATTTGGAAATGCAGACGCGTGGGGACGGGAGTGTGTATCCTGAATTGGTGCTGAAGAAAGCCTTAGACAGGGAACAGCAAGCCACTCACAGACTTGTTCTTACAGCCAAAGATGGTGGAGATCCTCCAAGGTCTGGTGATGTCCCTGTCATTGTGACTGTTCTGGATACCAATGACAATGCACCGGAATTTGAGCAATCGGTCTACAGGGCAAGTGTCCTGGAAAACTCCCCCAGTGGCACATTGGTAGTGCAAGTGCATGCCACGGACTTGGATGAAGGTCCCAACGGAGAGGTCACGTATTCGTTTAGCAATGCTACCGCTGCTGACCTACAGCAAATGTTCTTAATTCACCCGCACACCGGGGAGGTGACAGTCAGTGGCGATTTAGCAGTTCAGAGACCTCTCCTCGAGATGCTTATTGAAGCAAGGGATAAAGGGGCATTTGCCTTGTCAAGCACAGCTAAGCTGCTGGTGGAGATCACTGATGTGAACAATCATGGCCCAGAGATAACGATTGCATCCCTTTCCAATCCCATCCCTGAGGATGCTGTTCCTGGCACAGTGATAGCTCTGCTGAGTATTGTGGATAAGGACCCTGGGGAGAATGGGAAAGTTACCTGCCAGATCCCTGATAACCTTCCCTTCCAGTTAAAACCTTCCCTGGAAAACTACTACAGCCTGGTCACCAGCGGGCTTCTGGACCGAGAGCTGATCAGTGGGTACAACATCACCATCACTGCCACAGACTTGGGATCTCCTCCCATCACCACTCAGCAGACACTTTGGGTGCAGATTTCTGATGTGAACGACAACCCCCCTGTCTTTGCTGCTGACACATTTGATGTGTTTGTGGAGGAGAACAATCCACTTGGTGCTTTTCTCTACCAGGTCTCAGCCTCTGACCTTGATATAGGGGAGAATGGGCGGATCTCTTACATACTCAGGAATTCAACAGTTGCAGGCAGTGCCCTGACCAGCTTTTTGTCTGTGAGCTTGGTCAATGGGAGCATCTATGCAAAACGTGCCTTTGACTTTGAGCAGCTTAGAAGCTTCCATTTCCAAGTGGAAGCCAAGGACAACGGGTCACCAGCCCTGAGCGCTGCCATGACTGTGAATGTTTACATCTCAGACCAGAATGACAATGCCCCAGCCATCCTGTACCCCATCGGCCAGAATGGCTCAGTGGCAGTGGAAGTTGTGCCCCGCCTGGCTGATGAGGACTACCTAGTGACCAAAGTGGTGGCAGATGATGAGGACAATGCAGAGAATGCCTGGCTCTCCTATCACCTTGCCCACTCTTCTGACTCCACGCTGTTCCGCATGGCACCACACTCGGGTGAGCTACGCACCACCCGCTCCTTGCGCTCCACCGACCTCCTTAAGCACAAGGTGGTAGTGGTGGTGCGAGAACATGGGGAGCCGCCGCTCTCCTCCACGGTGACTGTGGGCATCCTGCTGGCTGACACTCTGCCCCAGGCTCTGCCTGACTTTGATGATAATGGGGAGCCGCCGCCGCTGCTCAACGCTACAAACATCTACTTGATTGTTTCTCTTGCTTGCGTCTCCTTCATCTTTACAGTGTTCCTCCTCTCTCTTGCCATTGCGCGGCTGTGCCACTGCTGGGCTTGTCACCGCCAGGGCTGCTGCTGCAGCATTTGTTGCTGCTCAGCTGATGAGTATGAAAAATATCGATACAGTGTGCACATGCTTCCCAGCTCCCACTTCCCACCGGACATGCTGGAGGTTACTGGTATGGGTAAACTGACTCATACTTACTTGTACAGGGCATCTGTAGGCCTTGGGCTTGAGAACGGCAGCATCCCAAATGGGG
Source organism: Pavo muticus (assembly GCA_016647715.1). NCBI lineage: Eukaryota > Metazoa > Chordata > Aves > Galliformes > Phasianidae > Pavo > Pavo muticus. Next base: position 235,316 of record JACDJE010000217.1, read on the forward strand.
ATGCTGGGAATGTTCCCAGCGGCTCAAGGTTACAAGTGCCAGGACCCTGCATCCAAGTGCAGCAGATCCAAAGTGACCGTTTGAGTGCTGTCCTCATGGTAAGTACTTCTTCCTTTCACTTGTTTTCCCCCAGTGATGTGGCCACTAAGAAGCTCATCCAGGAGAGTAGGTGTAATTTCATGGTACCTGGAGGGAACTTCATATCCATTTATATATTTCCTAAAGCCAGAATCTGACTGGAAAGCTCTTTTTGGATTGGAGCATGGTCATGGTGTGACAAAATGTGCCACACACATTTAGGGTATACAGATGTAGCTGAAGATAAATACCTTGTAAGTGAGAGGTAAATACCTTGTAAGTTGAGCCATTCTATTCAGATAGCTAAGTAGAGTCATGATAAGAGTTCACACAAGCTTCTAATCCATGACAGGATTCTACGTTCACAGAGCCAGTGATTACTTTTTTAATTCTGGAGACTTTTTTCATTCAGGGTTGAGTAATTTAATGAGCCAGGATGCTGGCTTACAGTGTCCAAGTTAGGACTATGTTGGAATAGCAGGAGTTCCGTATCGAGAACCTCTTGAGAAGGTGTCATTTATAGTGCTCATCTCTCTTTCCAAACAATTGATTTTTTTGTTTGTTTGCTTTGTGAAACTAAAACAATTCCCTTCTGATCCTCTGACCAAGCTGGTTTCTTCTCATTACTGTGGTGGGTGACTGTGGAAGAAAATATCTTGTTGTCATTACAGTGGAGGGCTACGATGTGGGGTACGTTTATAGATCATATTTGTTGGGTGTTACCATGTCACTTGTCCAAGACTCAGTTTTCTTATATGCGAAGTAACATTAGTTGTGTTTTTAATAGGTGTTTTGCATCTTATGTATATTTTTGTGAAGTTTTGAGATGATTTGTCTACACACTATCAACTTTCCCTACTATGCGTAGACAACTAATGTGTGGATCCAGCAGTTACGGGCCCTAAAAGCATCATTGTTATTGTGAGCCAGATGAATTGCCTAGAAAGGCTCAGTCATTTGATTTGTTTTTTACTGTAAGATTTAGTACTGTAATTAAACAGTGTTCTTTCTTAGTTATGTCAGCTTTGGATGCCTTGGTTTAAGTAACTCAGCGAATCCTGGCCTTCAGGGTATGCTTTCTGAAACTCAACACACACCAGTATGTCTCAAGTTCCAACTCTCCAGTTGGGAGATCATCCAGGGATGATCACATGGTTGGACTAGATGATCTTAGTGGTCTTTTCTGATATTAATGATTCTATGATTCTGAATGATTCTACATCAGTGCTTTTTAGGACTGCAGAACAGTGGCCAGCTCTGTCCAGGCCAACATTCTGTGGTAAGAGCTATTCCAGGTGTTCCCAAGGCAAAGGTAAGAACCCTTGTTAGACAGATATGATAATAATCTCTTTCCCACAGTTTTTGTCCTTATTAACAGTTATTAGAGATTGTAGTAAGTTTGTAGTCATGATGCTTATTTCCTTATTATGCTTTTTAATGCTTGGAAATGGCTGGTCCCCTTTTGAACCTGGATGTAGAGGTAGCTTCATTAACTTCTTTGGCTAACAAATATACATTCAGCTGGACAGTGGCTGTAAAATACTTCCTTTTATAACTCTTGAACTTTTGTGTAGATTCATTTTTCACTCTTAACTATGCAGTTTATTGTGTCTTTTATTCACCTTTTAATGAGGTGAAATAGTTTTGTAGTTTGTTCTTTTTGCTCTCCCTTCTCTCTCTTTTCTGAACACCTTTCACACAGAAATCCTATTCCCAAGGAAAGATCTTTTCTCAAATATATGCTACTTGATTTACTCCTGATGGTCTACCTAGTATTTAATTGAAGACCTGGCCAGTTTTAAGCCACGGTAGTGGAATAAAGGACTGTTCCTCTCAGTAAGAAAATAGCAGTTGACAGTATCAAAAGAAGAGTTTGTTCCTTATGCTTTGGTGTATTTTGGAAATATCACTGATTATTTGGAGGATCTCAAAAAAAAAACAAAAAACCTCCCACATTAAAACCTTTGTAGTGGGAAGTTGAAAACTTTCTGGCTATCGCTTAATTCAGGGGTTGTTTGCAGGAACACTAATTGTGACTTAGAAGTGCGTCCTTGGCAGGAGAGTAGGTCGTAACTGCAAAACTTTTATAACAAAGGTGATACAAAAGAACATTTTTACAATTAATGTCTGTGTTCCTGTTGAGCAAAATCTTGAAACTCAGATTGCTGACGTATTAATGGGCTGAGTAATAATCAAAAATGCAAATGCATTCCTGTTATTTGTAATAGGAGCAACCAAAACGTGTCCGATTGCTTCTGTCTGTATTTCAACTGTTCAGGTAAATTTATAGCTTTGAGATGTGATACACATTTTGGAGCTTTCCATAGTGGGGAAAATAAATCCTGGATGTTTTCTTTGGCAAATTTCTTTCCTTAGCTCCTATATGCAGGGATGGGCGACCATCGATGTGACAGATGTGGGAAGTCCAAAGGCTGTGCGTTAGTTGTGTTGAGCAGAAGAGTAAGGGAGAAGGCTCAGAGTTATGAAAATTTATCTACTCTTAGGAGCAAAATGATGTCAGTTATTATTAATTCGGTGCTGATGATCGTAGTGATTTGTACATTGAACAATTAACAACGTGTATATAATTTACATGCGGAGCATTCAACTCTGGGGATCTCAGTATAAGGTGGACATGAGCAGGTCCAGAAAAGGCCACAAGGATGATCACCTCCCTGTGGAGGCAGGCTGAGGGAGCTGGGGCTGATTAACCTAGGGGAGAGAAGGATCTGGAAAGACCTCCAGTCCCTAAGGGGGAGCTACAGGAAAGCTGGGGAGGGACTTTTTATCAGGCATTGCAGTGACAGGATAAGGGGTAATGGTTACAAACCAAGAAATTATATGTTTACATTAGGTATAAAGAAGAAACTCTTCATGATGAGGGTGTTGAGGCCCTGGCACTGCTGCCCAGAGAGCTGTGGGTGCCCCATCCCTGATGGTGCCCAAGGCCAGGTTGGATGGGGCTTGGACTTGGAGCGACCTGGTTTGGTGGGTGACAAGCAGCCCACAGCAGAGCTCTTGGAACTGTGTGGGCTTTAAAATTCCTTCCCAACCATTCCATTATTCCATGACTCTACTTATTTCTTGCAGAAATTCCAAGTTATGAAAATCAGGAGTGGATAGAAGATACAGTTGCTGTACTTTGATTTCTGTGCCTCCTTTGAGATCGCCAAGTTATAGAATAAAGTAAAATAGAATTATTTGAAAGAATTTCTTGGGAAATAGTTTCCAGTTATCTCAGGTAGAAAAGAGAACTGTCAGTCCTTCTTGAAAACTGTTCCTTTTTCCAAATCCCTTTTGTTACTCTATTATTGAATATTTCCACTCCTTTTATATTAAAATGAGAGGACTAGTGTTTTTTTCAGCATTTACCAATGGATGTTTCAGTAAAAAATAGCATGTAAGTTTGTTCATTGAATTTTGTGTTTACATGCTTTCAGACCAACTCATTTAGATTCACAAATACGAGCATTACATGACCCTCTGAACTGAAATGTAATAAAAAGTAGGCATCAAATATTTAAAAGGAAAAGGGAGCAACTCCTTTGTTATAAAGCAAGGCACTGAGAATGACTCCAAAATTATAATATGAGCAGAAGTTTAATCCCCAATTAAAAAAAGTATTCTTAGGATTATCATTTTTAGTACATGGAAGGCAGAGAAATGTCCAAGTATACCACAAGTTAGTGGAAGTTCCAGAAATTAAATGTGATTTCAAAATTTAGGTTTATTTATTTATAGTTGGTCCTCCTTTGAAGCTGAATTGAATGACAGGCTTGAATGCTTTTTACATATACAGAAGTGTGAGACCATTTTGTGCTTTAACATCTTCTATTTAGGTTAGTGCTATAAATAGAACTTTGGCCACAACTGTAGTACAGTAATCTGTAACTGTACATCTTTCAGCATCTTACTGTCTCTTTGTGCAGTGTAGCATATGTGACAGCCAAGAGAAAAGCATTTTACATGGCAATGCTACATTGCTGTATTAGAGACAAAGGCATTAGTGGCTTTACTGACTAAAGGAAGCATTAGTTCACTGGGGTCGTTAGTTTTAGGGGTCATGATGTGGCCATGGATTGTTGCAGAGTTTTTGTTTGCTTGTTTTGTCCATTATGTGCACAAAAGGCCTGTAAGATATTTGTGCATTTGGAGCATAGTGACCTCTCTGTGATTTTGCATTCAGTATTTAGGTTACATAGACAAAAACAGACACAAACGTGGCAGTGGAGAATATTTCCTGGTAAACTGTAGTGACAGTGGGATCATTTTATGCTAGGTGGCATGCATTTCAAGAGACAAAAGTAGATGCACTTTTTGACAGTGGCATGCAATCTGGGCTGAGCTGCTGCAGGCTAAGCATCAGTGGCTTATCACAGAAGTAAAGACCAGCCATGTAAGTCCCCCATGCATCTCATTCTGATGGGAGCATGCCTCGTAACTGAACCAAATAGAAAGGTAAAGCACCATGCCATTTTTCTCCTGTCTGTGTAGATAACAACCTGCCCAGATACAGCAGTCCTGTGCCCACTTTTTAAGAAGTCAGAAGGGTAGGCAGATTTCTTGGCTACAGAAGTTACTCTTGGAGTCAGACCAAGAAAATCCTCGAAACAGTAACACTCAAAGCAGATTCAGCAATGGGAATTCAGTAGATTTCCCTCCTCCTGACCACTCCACTTATATTTCCCAAAGAAGAATGCAGCCTCAAAGTTCAACAAAAAGGACAGTGTGTCCAGGAAAGCCTGCAGATGTTGCCTGGGCTGAAACTTTGCATGTCTGATGTCTGCCTCGGTGTGCTATTTATAGAAGTAGTGGAGGGGAGGGAGAGTGACAGAAGGAGAAGCTTGAGACAAAGGCCTTGAGGGGATGTGAAGAGTAATGTGACTGCATTTGGAGATGTTTAAAGGCAAAGGCAGTGATGGGGAAGCCTGAATGAACTGGGCTGAGGGAGAGTGGATGTGAGTAGTACTTCTTGTATGAAGGCATAAGACAAGAAAACACCATTTGGATCAAGGCCAGTCCTTTCCTATATGAGCCAGCATTTGATCTTAAATCTTCATATTTAAAGATTTAAATTTTAATTGTAAAAATGCTCCTTTTATTTGCAAAATTCATTAGGATGTGCCCAGTGTTCCAATTGGAAAGTTATTCCTCCAAGGCTTTGAAACCATCTTCTAACATCCTGTCAACAGTTATTTGCTATTAAGTTGTAGACATCTGTTCTCGTGCCAGCAATGTCATTTTAGTATAAATAGTTCTTTTCCCTCTTAAGGGCTGGCTTTCTTCGTAGTTTAGAAAGCAACCATATTTTTTTCTTAGGCTTTATTTGACTGTGCTAAACAGATCAACCTCTTTTAGTCTTTTTTTCTAGGGTCATCTCTGCCCTTGTCTGATCATGCTAACATCCCTTCTCTGCATCTGCTCTTCCTTTGTGGAAGCATATTTCTTGCAAATTTGTTCCCCGGACTATGTACATTTCCATAGGGCCTTCTGCACAGTGATAGAAATATTTCCCTATCCAGCGGATAGAAAATACATTGCCTTCTTGAGACAGAAGTTACCTCCTCCACAAATGGAATACGCTAATTGATCTGTAGGGTAAGTATTATCATAATACTTCTTTGATGGTAAAGTGGATGGGGAAAGGTTGTCTTCCAGAATGGTATTTCTTGTGCCTAACATCATCGATCTAAACGTTTGATGATTGAACATTAGGAAGGCAAAGCCACCAGCTGACAGCGACTCATCCTCTTCATCTGAGTCATCTTATCTCTTTTCACTTAGTTAGACATAATCTGTAGACAGTGCTCAGACTGGATGCACAACTTTTAAAGGCTGAAGTTAGGTGGGATGAATAGTGCCTTGTGGGAGTCTGCACTTTGGGTTCTTAGATGTAATTCATCTCTGTGATGGATGTCAAGTTGTTCCTGAAGTTAATAATGTCGTATGGTTGTCTTCAGCAAATATTATTAGATTTGCCCAACATTCTGTAACATCATTAAACTTTTTGGTGTTTTACTTTGGGCCCTGGGAGCCATCCCTGGGTGTCAGCTGGTACAACCAGCCCTTGAGGACTCCCTCTCCACTGTCCTATTTGTAGGCTAATTCTGGCCCTGCTGGTCTCTAGAGAGCTATGCTGCTGGGGTTGGATCCAGTTCTACAGTTTGGTGTGTTGCAGTGTCTATAGTTCAGCCCTTGCTACAGTTCTGCTGAATCTAGTTAGTCAGTCAAGACCATATGTGGGGTTCCTGTTATTGATTAAGCTCCCCAGTCCCTCATAGCATTACTGCATGATGGCAGCAATATTTCCATCTCAAAAGCAGAATTAGAAACCAGTTGTCTCATAGTTTGTGTCCATATAATGTCTCAAGTGCTTACCAGACAATAAGAAGCTATTATTAACATCCATGACAATTATACTAAGAGTAAAAATACCCTATTAAAAGCATTTAAAGCCACTGTCATTTAGTTTTCTTTGAATATTTTAATTTTATAGTCAGTTCTCCAGTGTCTGGAAGGTGGGACTTCCCAAGTAACCAAATAGTCTAAGTATCGTGGAGTATCTTAGACCACAGAGTTTGAGATGCTCATGACTGCGCGAAGCCGGCTCACAGCCAGGACAACGCATTGGCTGGGTTGCTGCAGAGCTTGAGCTGAGCTAAGACAGCTCTGCTCGATGCGGACTGGTGCTCCAGTCCTCAGAAGCTGTGTTAGCTGAGAGCTATCTGCACGTAGCTGTATCCACAAATCCTGCAGGACTGAACTTTCTCAGTGCAAATTAAAGTTAGTTTTCCGTATCAGAAACATAGTTCACTTTTAGGTCATAAAGGCTCTGCATTACAGCTAAGGCTATGTTGGAGGACTTTCTCTGCCTCCTCATTAATGTGCATGCTTGTGCAGCATCCTTGCTTATTACTGGGAAAATCCCTTGCAGAAGGCAGTTCTGTAAACTATCAGTGCATACACTGGAAATGTGCCCATATAACAGAGATCTCTGCTTGCAGAGGCTGAGTATTTAGTTTTGACATACGAGGGAATAGCCTTTGAAAGAATTATCATGAACTCAGTAGACTTGTAGTCCTGCGATGTAAGGATGTTGTACAGGGAAACAGTATCAAAATGTGTTATGACTGAGGTAGCTGAGGGAATTCCAGAAAATGCACCTCTCAGTTATCTTTGTAGCAGCGTTATGCTTTTCACAGTGTGGAAAAGATGATGAAAGGAATTTTGGTTAAGTGTGACTTGATGTGGACTGTCTGAAGAACTGTCAGAACTGATAAAAGAGGCCATCAGGCATTTGGGAATTAAGAGATTGGCAAGCCAAAAACTCAAAGACTTTATGTGATCAGAGACATTTGGAGAATAAAAACAGATTTGACAAATATAGCAAGTAGAAAGTATATATCAGAGAAAGGAGGTACATTAAGAAAAAATAAGAGGTTTTTACTTTCCAGTCTTCGAACAGTGTCTCTAAGGAGCATTGATTTATTTTTATTCTTTGGATTCTTTCTTGTCTGAAGGAACAGTTTGTTTGTTCTAATTGGTTATTTCTTCTGTCCCTCCCTGGGCTCGTCTCGGCCTGATGGATATTTTCCCCCTGACACCTTGTTCAATGAAAGCCATCTTTTCTTCCTTGTTCTGAAAGAGCTGCCTCCTCAAAGTAAAACACCTTTGTATGATTGGTCTGCAAAATCAAAGTTTATGATGTTCATTTAAGAAACATGAGGCTCTTGGTTCCAAGAAGCAATGTGCTGTTCCTCATCCCTTGCCAATTCTCGTGTAGCAAGCAGAAGCTGAGCAAGATAGTTTTACAGCTGAATGGGCTTAGCTGTTTCTTATGTGTATTGGGAATGTATTTTAAATAGCTGTTAGGCTCTGCTTTGTAGCCAGCAGTTATGTAGGGATTGGTGCAATATCCATATGTTTCAAGCAGTTTTCACTGCATGATGCTACATTCACAGGGATGTGATCAGACCTATAGTATTAGAGCGTATAGCCTGATTTCAGACTTCTCCCTTTGTAAGATCCCACGAATCTCTGTGCAAGAGAGATTAGAGTGACTAGAGACAGTCCAGAGAAGAGCAACTAAGGTTGGGACTGGAACATCTCTTCTATGAGGAAAGGCTGAGAGAGTGAGGACTCTTGTGGCTTGGAGAAGAAAAGGCTCAGAGGAGAGATCTCATTTATGGAAAGTATTAGAAGAGAGGGTGTAAGAAAGATGGAGCTGTTCAGTGCTGCCTAGTGCCAAGACAAGAGACAGTGGCACAAAGTGAAACACAGGAGGTTCCCTTTGAACATCAGGAAGCACTTTTGTGCTGTGAGAGTGGTGGCACTGGCACAGGTTGGCCAGAGAGGTTGTGGGAGTCTCCTTCTTGGAGATGGTCAAAAGCTGCCTGGATGCAGTCCTGAGAAGGATGATCTGGATGGCCCTGCTTGAGCAGGGGTTGGACCAGATGGACCCAGAAGTCCCTTCCAACCTTAACCACTCTGATTCTGTGATGCTCTTAATGGAGGACTGTGCTGGGTGTGCTCTACTCTACAGAGCTGTGTGATGATGAGGGACAAATGCTGCAGCTTCTGTGTTAGAGTGTATCCTTGAGCACCTTTTGTAGTGGAAAAAAATAGTCTTGGGCAATTCCAAGGAGAGAGTATGGTGCTGTGCTACACTGACTTCTACGAGAGACAGTTTTTTTTCTAAATGGATGGAGATTTTAAAAAAATATATATATTTTGACAGAAAATAATAGAAGTTAAATTATGTGTTTGATCAGGGATACCTTTTCTGTGTTTCTCATTTTCATTCAACATATCAAAGATAGCAAGTGCTCAAGACATCTGCCATGTGGTTAAGACTGTGGAAAAGAACTACGGAATTTAAGGAGCTTTGTTCAGTAGAAAATAGAAAATCTAAGACTGCTGATAAACCATAGAAAAAGTGCTTCTTAGGGCAATTGATGAGTTGAGTATTCAGTGGCCCAATCTTATGAAGGGACACTGATCTTACAAAGAGCACCAGAATGCTAAAGGTGCTGAAATGGAACTGATTTAACATTTTGTGTTGTAAACACAGATGACCTTTGCAGCGCTGTAGACTGAGGTGTTTATTCTTCTAAAGGATTTCAGATTTGCAGCCAGAATCCCATTGTACTACTCATTTTTCCACTATTCCTCACACCTCCAGCCCCCTGAAAAGGGAAGTCTAGCCAATTTCGTTCAAATGATCAAATTCTGCTCTATGTATCAACCTGCTATTTATCTCCTGTAGGTTTAAATCATAAGACAATTCATGATATTTCAGGGGTCATTAAAATGTGATGTTTTAAATTTATCTTCCTCTGTTTATTCGGTTTTCTTCTTTGTAGAACCCTATAGTGTCATGCAGGATGGCCTTTATCAGTGCTGTATATTTCTTCAAGAGGACCCTTCACGTAATTTTAAAAAGTTTTTTGGTTTGTTTTTGAGATGAGCAGTCACGAAAAATCTGAAGATAATTCAACTCTAAAAATATTGCTTGGAAGGAAATCAAGTGTGAAAGAAAATAATTTCCTCCCTTCCAATCAGAGAGGAGATTATTGCCATCTTCTCTAGCTTTTAAGAACTGGGGAGGTGAAATCACCCTTGCAAATGACTTGTCTAATCTGAGTTGTCAGTTGGAATGGTTTCAAAGGATTTGGGGTTGTTGGTTTGAACTGCTATTTGCACTTTCATCTTTGTTTGTTTTAATTGTATTATATATTTGTCAAAGGATTAGATTTAGTGGGTTCTTGTCTCCTCTTTTACAACATCCTGCTTCTCTGCAAGGCATTCAATCTCTTTAATGCATCTCACCTTATTTGAAAAACTACAAGAAAAATTAACTTGAGCTAATGCAGAATGTGGAAAGATGCCAGCTTGATCAGTCAGAGTGTGGGTGTAGAACAGAGATAAGCACTGAGGAATACTATATGAGTTCTTCATCTGGTGAAGCTTTTTACTATTGCAATTATGTATTTCAGGAAAGAGCTTTTCTTCATTCAGGCTGCTCAAAGTGGAACCAGATTATTTAGTATAAAATAGGAGCTGAACTTGGGGCCCTGGAGCTGTAAGCCCCCACTGTACCAATGGAGAGTTCAAATCCAAGGTTGTCTTCTGTTTTGTTTTTGTTCTCATCTAGGAAATGAGGCCAGTGTTCTTTGATGTAGGTAATTTAGGTTCTTGTAAAACTCAGGAAACTGCCAACGTTGGAGTTCAACTTCATTTAAAAAAAAATAAAAGTGAAAGGGAATCTAACATTGTTCCTCTACCGTGTGAAGGGCATTGCAGTGACAGAAAGACAGGTGATGGTTACAAGTTTCAGGAAAGGAAATTCTTGCTGGACATGAAGAAGAAATGGCCTCCTGTGTGAGAGATGCAACCCAGGGACAGTCAGGTGGTTTTACCCTGATGGGCAACTAAACTCCACTATGTCTCTCAGTCTTCTTCCTTAAAGGAAGCGGGGAGAAAATATGATAGAAAAAGGCTCAAGAGCTGAGAAAAGGACAGAGTTGTCACTCACCAATTACTGTTACGGGCAAAACAGACTCAGTGTATGGACATTAATGTAATTTTATTGCCTATTACTAACAGACAGCAGCAATGAGAAATAAACAAACTAAAAACACCTTTCCCCCCCATCCACCCTCTTCAGCCTCTTCTTCCTGGCACAGAGGAACAGGGAAATGGGGCTGTGCTCAGTCCAGAACACTTTGTCATCTTCTACTCCTTCATGGCCACTCCTTGCTCCTGCTCCATGTGGACCCCTACTGTGGATGCCATCCTTCCCAAACTGATCCTTCCCACAGGCTGCAGCTCCTCAGGCACTGCCTCCATCCATCAGAGGTGGACTGCTCTAGCACAAGGCAACAAGAAGCCTAGATCTTACATTTAACTATGTTTAATTGAGATATAATGGAGAAAAATTTAATTCTCTTCTCTCTCTGTATAAAATGAGGGGTTCCTACAATAAATCAGCAGCATATGAAAGATGAGCCAGATTACACAGCTGAATCAACTTGGTGGTCTTGTACTCTCAGGGTTCTAGGATAACTGCAAGCAGAGGAGAGAGACTTCATGGTATGGTGTCATTATTCAGTGAGAAGGTGTGGAAATGGCCTTCCTACAGCTACTTGTTTGTGCTGTCTGTAGAACTGTGGCTCATGTTCTGCCTTCTGCAAGGAAATCCTGCTCTCCCCTTTAAATATTCTTTCTGCTTGAGAATTCAGGGGTTCTTTTACTCTGTCTTGACCCTGTTGGTAACTCTAGCACCCAAGCAAAGTTGATGAAAAGAGATTACAAGCAATCATGATCTGCTTCACTGGGAAAACATAATAATGAATTTCATCAGAAAGCTGATAAAATCAAATGCCAGTTTTCATCCGTGATACATACTGACTAATTTCATCTTATATCTATGATTTTAAGGACTGTTACTGATACTCTTCTCACATTAGGGAAGGGTGCTGCTCAGTTGATTAATGAGAGAGCAATTACTTCAGGACTTGGAGGACTTGAGTCATGGTTGCCATCTCATAGAATCATAGAATCACAAGGTTGGAAATGACGTGCAAGATCATCCAGTCCAACCGTCCTCCCATTACCATTGCTACCACAAGCTACTAAACCATATCTCGTAGCTCCTCATCCAGATGCCACTGCCAGGGGCAGAGACTCCACCACCTCCTTAGGCAGCCATTCCAGTGCCTAACCACTCTCTGAGAGAAAAAGTTGTTCCTTATGTCCGACCTAAACCTCCTCTGGTACAACATGTGGCCATTTCCTCGGGTCCTGTTTGTTTCCTGGGAGAAGAGGCCAAACCCCTCCTCATAACAACCTCCCTTCAGGAAGTTGTAGAGTGCAGTGAGGTCTCCCCTGAGCCTCCTCTTCTCCAGACTAAACAATCCCAGCTCCCTCAGCCGCTCCTCATAAGAGCTCCATAAAAATCCAAAGCACTGAAAAAGGCAAAGACATTAAATTTCAAAAAATGTTTATGTATCCTTATTCCCTCTTAAGTGATACTGTAGAACAAATGACAAGACAGAGCGTAAGTAGCAGAAAAAGTAAGTTAAAATAGCTTTATATTTATATATACTTTTTTTTTTCCTCTGAAAACAGTGCCACACTTCATCTAATGTGTATTAAATAGATTGAATATAAATAAATCGCAGTCTGGGAGTAAGGGATTTTGGAGTGCATTCTGGAAAATTTCCATATCTTATAGCTATTTAAAATGCATTAAAATACCAAACAAGCGTGTATTACAATATCTCATGATACCATGATACATTTTGTCTCTCTATACCAAGGGCTTCCAGCCATCTTTACAGAGGCAGCAGAAATGTGCTATTTATCAGCTGTGATGCTGTACAATTAGACTGTTCCAAGTGTATATTTGGCTGCTGCTAATGCACAAGTCTGGTTTGCTGGGATGATTTTATATGTAGAAGTGTTCTGTCTGAAAGACACACTTACTTTTATAAATAGTCTTCTGTCTCTTAATGTAATGCATTTGTAATGTAATATTAATTCTTCTAAAAGGAATGTTTTCTGGAATACTTTCACAGAGAGAGACTGGACAGTAGTAAGTATCATATATAACAGCACCTTGTGTTCAAGCTGAATTTGCTTCTAGCCCCACACCTATATTGTTTATGTGGAGGATATTTTGGTCTAGCCAAAGTATCACATGTCATCTGTGACCTCTGCAACAGATGGAAGGAGATTCAGAAGTGTGAGAATGTGAGCAACTGATTACTTTTTATTAATATTAATTAAAACAATTTAAATGGTTAACTTGGTTTTATGAACTTCCGTATTTACATCTCTCTCCATTAGTGAATGAATGAAAACCTTTCAGGCTGTGCTCATACCACTGCTTACTCTGAAGGCGGTTTGATACTATTCATTATAAAACCCTCTGGCCTCTTAGAGTGGTGATATGCCCGAACCAAGGGTTGCCTGTTAAACTTTAACTGAGCAGTTTGGTCATTCCTCAGACTGAGGGTGGTGAAGAATATTCATTTTGCCTTCAATAAAAATGTGGCTAACCTTAAAAGGCTTGGCAAAGCATATTCTGGGGAAAAAAGACTTGATATTTGTTGTGAAGTAGTGTCTGTCATGTTAAGTAGCTGTTGAGGTCTACTCAAGTTGGCTGAATTATAAGCTTTTGAGAAATTCTTGTTCTCTGAACTTGGTAGACTTTTGTAAGAGCTGGAAAGCTCTTTTCTTCAAGTCCTGCCAACACAGAATCCTGTTTCAGCCAAGAGCTGGCAGGACCTTCCCGTAATAGCAGTTGTATGATGGTGGCCCAGATGAGAATGAAAACTGAGAACAGGAGCATTGAGAGCAAAGGAAAAATGATGCCCATGCCAGGATCAGGATACAAGGAAAGGGAGGATCCCTAATTTCAGGGCAGAAAGTGTAGAAATGCATTGCATAGAAGCAGACCAAATGATCCCATGACCATACCCTGATGTCTTTTGAGTATCTTGAGATATGGAGACACCAGAGCCTCTCTGGGCAATCTTTGCTAGTGCTTAGTTCCCTGCACAGTTATAAATAAATAAATAAATGTTTCCTTATTCATAGGAAATTAGCTCAAAACTTCAGAGACGTGTAAGTCCTATATGTCAGTTACCGCATAGCAGACATTCATCAATAGGAGGTGTGATATTACTTCTTGAAGAGATAGGCCACATGAAACTTCCTGTGGGGAGCTGACTTTACAGTATCACTAAAAGCACATGGGAAGGAGTATAAGGAACTAATAATAGAGAAACAAACATGTCAGAAGTGTCAAAGTTCAGAATTAAGAGCTTAACTAAGTGATTTGATGATGTGATGCTATAGTAATTAAACAAGTATCGCAGTGGAATAAAATAGGTGAACCATTCACTGGCTGGGTGGATGGGGGGAGAGCAGTGGATGTAGTCTACCTTGATTTCAGCAAGGCGTTTGATACTGTCTCCCACGACATCCTTATAACAAAGCTGAGGAAATGTGGGGTAGATGAGTGGACAGTGAGGTGGGTTGAGAACTGGCTGACTGGCAGAGCACAGAGGGTCATCGTTGGCACTGCAGAGTCTGGTTGGAGACCTGTAACCAGCGGTGTTCCCCAGGGGTCAGTGCTGGGTCTGGTCTTGTTCAACATCTTCATCAATGACCTTGATGAGGGGATAGTGGCCACCCTCAGCAAGTTTGCTGATGATATGAAGTTGGGAGGATTGGCTGACACGCCTGAAGGCTGTGCTGCCATTCAGTGAGACCTGGACAGGCTGGAGAGCTGGGCGGTAAGAAACCAGATGAGGTTTAACAAAAGCAAGTGTAGAGTCTTGCACCTAGGGAGGAATGATTACATGCAGCGGTACAGGTTGGGGGATGACCTGCTGGAGAGGAGCTCTGCAGACAGGGACCTGGGTGTCCTGGTGGACGACAGGTTGGCCATGAGCCAGCAGTGTGCCCTTGTGGCCAAAAAGGCCAATGGCATTCTGGGCTGCATTAAAAAGAGCGTGGCCAGCAGGTCGAGGGAGGTGATCCTCCCCGTCTACTCTGCCCTGGTAAGGCCTCATCTGGAGTACTGTGTCCAGTTCTGGGCTCCCCAGTACAAAAAAGACAGGGATCTCTTGGAAAGAGTCCAGCGGAGGGCCACAAAGATGGTGAAGGGCCTGGAGCATCTCCCCTATGGAGAAAGACTAAGTGAACTGGGACTGTTTAGCCTTGAGAAAAGAAGACTGAGAGGGGACCTGATCCAGGTCTATAAATATCTAAGGTGTGGGGGGCAAAGTGGCCAGGCCAGACTCTTCTCAGCAGTGTGTGGAGACAAGTCAAGGGGAAACGGCCAGAAACTGGAGCACAGGAAGTTCCGCACCAATGTGCGCAAGAACTTCTTTACGATGAGGTGACGGAGCACTGGAACAGGCTGCCCAGGGGGGTTGTGGAGTCTCCTTCTCTGGAGATATTCAAGACCAGCCTGGACACCCACCTGTGCGACCTGGTGTAGGGAACCTGCTTTGGCAGGGAGGTTGGACTCGATGATCTCTGGAGGTCCCTCCCAACCCCTATGATTCTGTGATTCTGTCATTTGGTAGCTCAGAAACCCAATAGCTCTTTCCTTTTGATATTTTTACCTTGAGTGGAGGTACTTTGTTTCCATCAAGACAGAAAACTATAGAAGTTTTTGTATTGCAACAGTACAAAACCCAGAAAATAACCCACCAGTACTTGGCTGAGTCCTTACTGTGGGTGGTTTTATGTTCTTAAATGAAGGACTGAAAAGGAGCTGAAAGTCTTTCAATGAGAATGCAATGTCAAGATTACTCCGTGTTTATTCAGCGAAAAGATAACTATGGTGTCAAGTTTTCAGGACTAAGTATCTTAAGAATGGGAACATTGACAGGGCTGTGCCTCCTTGTTTTTCCAAGCCTTTCTTTGGCTCTTTCTGCATTTGACACCACAGTGCCATTGCCTGCTGTTGTAGGAACAAGTAGACACAATATGGGGCTTCCATCATTAAAATATATATATTTCCCATTATTTTGCATAATCTATGCAAAATGCATAAGGCAAATCTGCATTAATATTCTAGAACTAGATAGTTCTAAGCACCAGATATAGCCTAGCTTTTAAAAGAATATTTTATTGTGTAAACCACTTTGAACTATTCAGTAAAGACCCTTATGCTCAAGGAAGGAAATACTGAACTCTTCCTAAAGCTCCAAACATAAGTAGTTTGGTGTCACTGATGTTATAAGAATCCTGAAAAGAAGATGGAAAACAGATATGCTTTGTGTACTTAAAAAACAGTTTTCTCCCTTCAGCACCCACTACAAATAATAAATTATACATATTTATATGTAACTTCTTCCTTGAGAATATCCGCATGTCCTCTGCAGTACTGCTGTAAGACTTTCAGTAGCCACTTGAGCCCAGATACTGCTGTCATTTTAAGAACCAATTAAGACACTTGCCAAAAATCATGAAGCCCTTGATCTAACAGTGAATAGAACCCAGTTCTCATGAATTTATGCTTTTGTGGCACAATCAGCTCTTTCTGTTACTGTCTTAGAATAATAGAATAGAATCATAGAATATTTTTATTTGGAAGGGACACGTAAAGGTCATCTAATCCAGCTCCCCAGCAATTAACAGGGACACACACAAATAGATGACCTTCAGTGTCTCCAGGGATGGGGCACCACCTCTCCGGGCACCCTGTGCTCGTGCTTCACCACCCTTATTGTGAAAAACTTCTTCCTTATTTCCAATCTAAATCTTTTCTCTTTTAGTTTGAAACCATTTCCCCTTGTCCTATCACAACAGAACCTGCTGGGGTCTGTCCCCGTCCTTCTTACAGCCTCCCTTTATATACTGAAAGGCTTCAGTCAGGTCTCCCTGGAGCCTCCTCTTCTCTGGGCTGCACAGCCCCAGCTCTCAGCCTGTCCTCACAGGAGGTGTTCCATCCCTTGGACCATTTTTGGGCCCTCCTCTGGACTCACTCCAACAGCTCCGTGTCTCTCCTGTGCTGAGGGCTCCCCATCTGGATGCAGCACTCGAAGTGAGGTCTCATCGCAGAGCAGAGGGGCAGATCTCCTCCCTCGCTCTGCTGGCCACGCTGCTTTGGATGCAGCCCAGGATATGGTTTACTCTCTGGACTACAAGGGCACAGTGCTGGCTCATGTCCAGCTACCATCCAGCAGTACCCCCAGTCCTTTTTGACAGGGCTGCGCTCTATCCTGTCATCCTCCAGCTTGTATTGACAGTGGCAGTTGCCATGACCCAGGTACTAGACCTTGCACTTGGACGTATTGAACCTCATGAGGTTCTCCTGGGCCCACTGCTCAGCCTGTCTAGGCCCTTCTGAATGGCATCCTTCCATTGGTTGTGTTGACCACACCACATAGCTTGCTTTTGTCTTGCCTTATTTTCAAAATCCCCAACTCAGTTCCAGGGAATTTTATCCTCTTGTTGGTATTGCATGAGAGATGCTGCTTTTCATTCCTTCCTCTGGGCTTCTGATCATCATCTGCCCTCCACTTACCTGCATCTTCTCTTTTCTTTGCATCTCCTTCTAAGGTTTCAATCTCAGGTGCTCTTATTTGCTGCATCAGAGGTGAGCTTGTTGCAACAGTGCATCTGAACAGAGCTATCCCAGCATTTCTGAAGCTTGCTGCAGGCCCTGATTTGGGCAGCTGTGGTCAGCAACTTTCTGACATCTTCTTAATAACTTGATTGCTATTTCACCTAGACCTGTCAGCCCATACAACATTATGCTGTCAAGTTCTTGGCTAATTTTGTCTCTGACATTACAGTTCTTGTATTTTCAATGGTCCATTCACCACTACCTCTTTCTCTTCTTTTTTGGATCTTCTGTCTCAGTATTTTGTCTCACCACCCTGGAATGTCTTTGGTGAAATTCTTGAACTTCACATTTATCTTGTTTTCCTCATTAGTGTATTTTAAGGCTCCTGTTCTCCTCTCCATCTTCTTGACACCTTACCTCAGGTCATTTTGTTCCTCTTCATTCGTTTGAATGAAATCTCACATAGGGTGCTCTGCAGCAAATAATGCCCACTCTTCCTGTTAGTCCTTTTGCGTTTTCTTTGAGTGCTTTCACTTGTGCACACACTTGTATTCATACCTCAGTCATACTAATCTTAGTCACTTCTTTTAGTCAAATTTCTGCATCCAGCATAAAATATAATAAATGGGAACAGGTAAAATCTGAAGGATTACAGAAAGGAAAAGCTCCGATTTGTTATAGGTAATGAATTGATACAGTCTTTGTAAGAAATGATGAAGAAAAATTGTTGCTGGGCTTATGCGCAGGATTATTGGCAGATGATCTTTTGGCATGTTATCAGATACTGCTTGTAAGTGCCCAGTTAGAATCCAATTGATGTTCTGTTTT
This sequence comes from Pavo muticus, assembly GCA_016647715.1. Taxonomy (NCBI): domain Eukaryota; kingdom Metazoa; phylum Chordata; class Aves; order Galliformes; family Phasianidae; genus Pavo; species Pavo muticus. Next base: position 253,314 of record JACDJE010000217.1, read on the forward strand.
GATAACCTTATTAAGGGCAAAATATGATAGAGACTGTAAAGGTGGAATAGAGGGCACAAAATGACTGGAACACAGAATACAAGTGAAGAGGGAGAAAAGAACGAACTTCTGCATGGCTATTCAGGGAGAAGGTGGGGGCAAGGAAGGCGTGAGATCTCAGAGTGCCCCAGGACGCCAAAGAGAAACAAAAATGTAAAACAAAGTCATTGGCAGAGGGTGTAAGCCAGGGTCCTGGTTCTGCTGAGTAAGAAAATCAATGGGTCTTGTCCTGAGGTGAGATAATAGCAGAATCTGCAGTAAAAACATTGTGCTCATTGTGGATGTGGTTATACGTTAAAAATAGCCCAAGCACAACACAGTTTAGGCAAGTGTGCTGGTTGGTTTGTTTTTTTTTTTCCTAATAGGATTTGAAGTAAAATCTTCTAAGCTCAGAAATGCCTGCTGAGAATTTAGCAAACAAAAATGAAATATTTTCCTGCCCTACTTTCCCTGCTCATCCATTCCTGGGCAGACATGAAATACAGAAAGCTGCGGAGCAGCAGCCATTGGATTACTGATCTCATAAAACTCCTCACAGAGTCGGTATGTTTTATGGGGCCGGTGCTGCAGTATGCTCCTGCCTTTTTTATGGCTCTCAGCTGCTGTGTAAAATAGCTAAAGGGTTTATATTTTCTGTCGATGTACTGAAGACCATAGCATGTCTGTCAGAACCGCAAGCCAAGATCTGCAGCTCAGCCACAAGGCTGATGAGACGAAGGGTCATTGGTTACTTGGCTGTGTTGCTGGGCAAAGTCTTCCCCATTGGTGCTAAAAGTTGGGTAGACTTCTGTGATGGAGGCTTTCCCCCATCATTTTATCACAGGGTGAAGCTACTTCCTTCTCACCGTATGGAGAATTGCCTTGAAAATGACTAATGCTGAGGAAGCTGTGAAAGGCTGGAACCAAACATGCAGAACCAGAACATCCACATCATCTGTGGCTCTTATGTCATAGCAGATATGCTAAATACTGCTTGTATACAGGCTGTGTTTGTTGTAGGGAGCTCTAGAAGCCCTGAGTGATGCTTTGGTTTTCCTTTGGTTGTTCATCCATTCTGCAGCAAAGAAGTGACTGACACCTAGCTGGTTCTACCTGCTGCTGCTTGGAGGCAATACTGCAGTAGTAGCTGAGGCTCTGGCTGCAGAAAGTGTGGGGACTGTGTTTGAGTGCTATATCCAGGGCTAGAGGTGTTGATTTGCCCCACTTTTATGCTTTAGAAGGCATAACACTAATGATTTCTTTTCCTTGTTGATACAAGTTGCAGCTTGATAGGACCCTTAGTGGATAACCTTGTTGTTTGTTTAGATAATGGGAAGGATCTGTGTCTTTGTAGTGTAGAATAGATAAGGGAGGTTCTGCGAGACTTTGTACTGAATAGATAAGGGAGATTCCTGAGACTTTGTACAGATGAGGAAGGTTTCCTAAGTCTTTGTATGGAATATCTATGTACCTCAGAGAAGGCCTCTGAGTTAAGCAACCCACACAACCAGTGTTGATATTGAAGAATGGCTATTTTCTTACACTCAACTTGAGTCTTAAAGAGTTTCTTGATTGACCACTTTATGGTAAAATGGTAAATTTGATACTGACTTGTTCTGACATCAAGAAAACAGCTATCACATGGACAATCCTAAAGTGCAGCCCTGAAAAAGAAGGTCATTCCAACACTTTTAAATTCTGCTGAAGTACAATTTGTTCTATCAATTTTAATTTAATCTATTAATTTAATCTATTAATTAAATTGCTGACATTTAGGGCAGCTCTGTAGTGCTCAGCATGGTAAGATATGGAGTCTGATTTTAAATGGAGAGAATATGTCCTTCATCATTTTAGTGCTGCTTTACATGCTTAGCTTCAGGAGGAAGTTGTAGCTTGTTGCTGTGTAAGAACCTCATGGAAGTTTGGAACAGACGCTTGTAGCTTGGTACTAAGCTCCATGTAGCTTTGGAGTGGAGGTGTGCCTCCAGGGAGGGAGAAAGGACAGATGTGTCACTCTCAGCTGCTTCAAGAAATTTGAGCAATGTGTAAAATGCTTAATTGTAATTATTGGATAATCCGTCTTCATATTGTGAGTGTTAGACTTCTCAGGTCTTGGTCTGTTTGGAGTGGCTGCAGATGGCATGTTGAATGCATATTGAAATGCATTCCTGTACAGGGAATGAACACAAACCATTTAATCCATGTTTAAGTTGTCAGGTTGGCAACTTGAAGTGGCACTTAGGTCTGTTTGGCTAAGTAAATACACTTGGTATTTGCAGCCCAGTGGAACAAGTTAATGCATGCTTCAACTAGTGTTGTATATATACGTATATATGATTTGTTTATTTCTGTTTTCATTATTTAACCAGGAGAAGGTCTGTTATATTTTAGGTAACCTGAAGAAGTATTTATGATCGTTTAAGCAGGCAAATAGAAGATGGTTGCAGTGAAAGTATCTTTGAATATCAAAAGCATGAGTCAACTGTCCTGAGCAAGTAGTGATCTTGCTACTCAGTAGTTAGCAGAGTAACTCTGCTGAGGGAGGGAGGTCTTCATCATGGTGTTTTTGTGTGTGTGTGCTGCTTTATGGATCTGAATTCAGTATGATTACCCGGATACGAGGCCCAGTAAATTGAACATCAGAAGTAAAGCTTAGGATACACTTTTATCTAGTGAATTTATCATTTCTAATATATTCTAATAGATATACTTATGCAGAATAATGGAATTCATGGAGATGCTATTAGGAAATGCAACAAATCTAGAAAAGTCATTAGGTGAGCAGTAGGCCAAGAACTGAAAGTGCAATTGAAGGAGATGGAATTGACATTTGAAAAAGCAAAATCTGATCTAGCACAAGATGTACAGTTTATAGTTAGGGCAGGGCATTGACAGTCAATACTTCTAACATGCTCAAAGACAAACTTAGGTCATCATTAAAACAGTGTGAAAACCAACCTACCTGGTTGCCAGCTCATTTTCAGATCCAAATGAGGACATTTCAAGTTTTAGATGATTAACTACTAAGAGACATTTAAGAATAAGCAGGGAGCAGAAGTAAATTTAATAGACGTAACTCACTCTGTGTCTTTAAAGGAGTGAACACACAGCATTTAGCTACTCATATAGTCTTTTATAATGCAAACTTGAACTATTTTGCTAATAAATGAGAAGCATTGACAGGCTCTGAAGAAAGTGCTGTCAGTCTTTTTCAGCAGTGAATATAGTGACTGACTACTCCTAATATTACTCCTTGCCTGTATTTTTGATTCTCACTCTCTATTTTTACACCTAGTTCTCAGTTTCCGTTGGTTCAGTGCTGCTGTTTGGTGCTTAGCTTCCCACTTTATCTGAAACGTGTAGACAAAAATGAAGGGAAAAGGAGACATCGGCATCCCTTATCAGCATTTTTTTGGAACATCATCAATTTCTCATAGATCCAGAAGGACAAACATAAAAGTCTTAGGAAGCTGAGGAAGGAAAAATAAGGGAAATCAATGTAAAGAGAGGAGAATATTTTCTGGAAAGAGACAAGATTAGATGTCACTAGTAATATGAAAAAGAAAACAAAACATAAGGAACAAACATTCGAGAAGGAGAATAGATAGATAGGAAAACACAGAAGAGAAGGATGGGTTTAAGTACCAGTCTGTGAACATGAAGACAACACTGAGAGTTCTAGAGCTGCCAGTCCATCTTGGATGAGTTAGCAGAACTAAGGAGTCAGCAGTAGAGACTTGAACTCCATGGTCATGTACATAAAAAAGGATTAAAAACACTTGACTCCCGCCCTTTAAATATTTATAAAGGTTAATAATGATAATGATCTGGAAGAAATTTGTTTATGGAGTAGAAGATGTCTTACAATCAGATCACTGAGCTGGAATGTAGTGCTGATGGCTTGAGATAAAAAATTATAGTATGTATTGAAGACTGACAAAGATGGTGGCAGGGATTGGAAAGAAACATAGTGTAGGTAAAGAAAAGCACTAACCAACTTTACAGTGGTGGAAATTATTCTGTCCACATCCAAGTTGTTAATGTCCTTTCATTTAGAATGGCACAGTATGTGACAGTTATTGTCAATAAGTTACTGGAAGGATTTGTAGTTATCAGAAGAAATATTGCAGACGACAAACAGGATGAGTCAGAGAGACAGCCACCCCTACATTTTAGACTGCAAGTCAGAAATAATTAACTGAAGACCTTGAGAAGCAAAGAAATGCATTTTGTTTGTATACTTGTTATATGTATTTTGTCTGTGGCTTGTCTAAATTCAGATTTACAACACAGATCCTTCTCTATACCCCAACTCACCACCACTTTTTCTTTACATGCAGTTTTCTGAAATAGCTTCAAGTACGCTACTGGAAAGAAATTGTGACCTAAATACAAGCAGGATTTTTTTTTGGCTGTTTAGCAGCCTCGGTTCCCATAACAGCGATGTTTTAAATAGTCTGGCTTTAGATGTCTATGATACAAAAAAAAAAAAAAAAAAAAAAAAAAAACCTCACCAGTTATTCAAATCAATTTTGAAAAATGGATTTATGGGAGGATATGAAAGAACAGAGTAAATCCAGCTGAACAATTGGTCACAGTACCCATTCCAAACAAAGGGGAGGCAAGCTGCATGTAAAAAGATCACTTGTTAGCAAAGAATGCAAGTGCAGAATATGACTGGAACAAAGGAGCAAAGAAGTTGGATGTAAAAACAAGAAGTTTACATTGCCTGAGGGAGGCATTTTGCAGTGTGCTTAGGAGGAGGGGGAATCTCATGTCCTCAGAAAATCCCGTACAGAGAATGAAGACCGGATGTGGCTCAACTGGAGGGCTTTGTTTGAAGGGGTGATTAGTAGCTCTGTTCTTGCTGCAGAACCTACTTGCTCATATTTTGGGATCTCTGAGATCTTACAGCTTAATGGAGACTGATGGAAGCTCACTGAACCCTTTTCACTCCTGCCTTTACGTTGCCTAATCATCCTAGGTTCCATTTTCCTGCTCAGATAGTACTTGAGACATGAGAAGTCTCCAGAAACAGTGTAAGGCCTTCCACATTGTTTCCTTCAGAGAAGATGTGCGTGTGGGTGGGGAACACAACTGAAGTGAGTGAGGTGCAGAAGAATTCTGGAATCCCAAGGGAGCAAAGTGAAACAGGGTTGGACTGAAGAATTAGTGTGTATCCCTTCAGATTAACAAGATCTTCCCTTAGGCGTCCAGAATACTCACGGGCTAGAAGAAAGAATCTCTCTGGAAAAACTGTCTGTAGGAGTCATTCCCTTACTGTTTATGGGCGTTGTTTTCCCCTGCGGTTGATGTAATTGGCCTTGTGACTGATGGCTGTGCCTTTCCTCTTGACTTGATTTAATTCTAAGCAAAGCAGACAAACCATAGGCACCACATGCAAGTGGGCACATACAGAGAAAATCTCGGGTTTTCTACAGAATGACATAGCTTACCTTCTTGTTAATGGCTACACTGTGTGGATTCTCTAGACTTGTCTCTATGTTTTTTTGCACACTGCTTTATCTGCAGGCTGGAATTGTGTATGCCAAGAGCATTGTGTAGTTACTAAAGTAACCTATTGTTGCTGAAGAGTACGTGCTGAGGAAACTATGTGCAAAAATCTAGAGCCTGGTCCTCAGATCTGCATCTTCCTACAAGTTCAGAAAGGAGCTGCGACACAACAATGAGTCACTGGATGTCAGGCTTTAGGGATTTGCTTTACTGAAGGTGAAATTATTTGCAAAGAAGCAAAATGTCTTTTCAGGTGTCAAAATTCCTTGCTGTTGCTCAGTTAACACAGCGTACGGTTGCATGTTCCTGTTTTCTGACATCTCTTTACTTTTGCTTTGTGAGAGACTCAGAAATAGCCAGAGGAAGGAAGGACTCTTCAGTGAAGTAAAGAGAACAGATATGTTGCAGCTCAAGCAAATTCAGGTGATTCTAGTTATACTGCTGTATGAAGTTGTTTCTGGTACAGGTGTGATTTGAAATAGGTGAACTTTTAAGGCCCTCAGTAAGTACAGACCTGTATTCATTTATAATTGTATCATTCCCAGGAGAAATATCTGTGCAGAAATATTTCTGTGGCATTGTGTTATGCTGCTACTAATTCTGGCAGACCTATATATAGTAAGATTTCAAGAAAGGCTTGCATAGGAATGTGATGAGTTTCTACATTGGAACAGTTATATTGCTACAGATAAGTATCAATGTATTACTACCTTACGATATAACTTATAGCTACTATCATATAACTTAATTTATTTCTGAAGATCTTGGTAAAATCAGTGTGTTCTTTTCTACCCCCATATGTTTGTACTCACATCAGAGGACTGATACAATTTAATTCAACCAAGCAAGACATAGTGGTGCAATTTTTGTGTCAGTGAAGCCCAACAGGCATGAGTATGCAGATCCTGCATGCAGGTTGTATCCAATCACTTCAGGGGGTGTCAGAATTGTCAGCAAATGGATATTTGGCCTAGAGTGTTCTGTCAAATGTTTTTTGCTGCAGGGACAGATTCTGATGCTCCTTCTTCTGTGAACTGTTCTGAAGTCCTGGAAACATTTTTATTTAGTGATTTTTAAGGTATTTCAGAATTTGGAGTTTTATGAAATTTCAAGAAGTTTCTGGAAAACGAAACTCCAGGTTTTGAAGCCCGAGTGCAGCTGAAACTGAAATTTTGTTTCTGTGTTTCCTTTTTTGTCTTTCACTGCACAAATAAATATTACTACAGACCAAACCCCGGGGTGTTTTCTCTATGGGAGTTTTTTCCTGAATTAAAACCCAACATCTGCAGGACTGACTCAGCATTCCCACCGAAGCTAGTGGGAATACCTAAAATTGTTATGGCCATTGATGGATTTTATGTAGATTCAAAATAACTCAGGGGAAACTGAATCAGAATAGAAGAGGTTTCAGTATATCATTTAAAAACTGTATGGTCAGCCTAAATGATGTAAAACTAATATTTTCAGAAAGACTGTTACATTAGTACAATGCTGGTGTGTATCAGCCGAGCTACAGATTAATCTGTTTTGAGTTTATTCATTCTATAAGACTTAAAGAAATTCCAGAGGCCAGGCAATCACAGGACCTACATTTTTGAAATTAGGAGAAAAATCTTGTAGGCACTTGACGTTGAGATTTTGAAACACATTTGAAGGGAATTTATAGTCTTGTTATGTATGTGTTATCTTTGTTCAGTTTTACATTCTGCAGTGCTTTACAAAACTGAAGGTGTGCACAGTGCTAACTACTCACAAAGGGGTAGGATCTCTGGGGGTGTATAGGGAAAGGGTAGGTGTAGTACTGAGGGACATGGTTCAGTGGGCGCTGTTGGTGGTTGGCAGCCGGTTGGACTGGATGGTCTTAGAGGTCTTTTCCAACCTTAATGATTCTGTGGTTCTATGAGATGGACTTAGGTAGCACGCAAATAGTGATGGGTAGTATTTAAGCATTCCCCAGCTGTCACTTGGTGAGGTATCCAGCTGGAATGCACTAGGGGGGAACCTCAATGTGTATCAGAAGTAAATTACTGGGGTCTAGGAGCAATGAGAAAGGGAAACTTGCCCACGGAGGTGGGTTTTGTCTTCCCACTGCCTCTTACCATGGGCACTGTTTGTTTCTGAGAAAATCCCTACCATTGTACTCCTTAAATCAGGGCCCAAGATGTTGCCTTTTACCCTGCCTTTTGGTGTGATGCATGTTTGTTAAAGGACTTTGTACCTGTATGCCTGGGAGATGTGGGGGCAGAGGTGCTCCTTAGCCTGACAGGATGTGCCAATATTGGATTGTGTGGAAAACTGAGGGTGTGTCTGTTCTGTTTCACATGCTGACAGTGAGCTGTTTTGATGCACAGCCACATAATCCACGTGTACTGCAGATTCAGAAATTTCAAAATGGAAAAAACAAACAAACAAAAAACAACACCCAAAAAGAACATTTGGGCTTCTAATCACTTAGTTAGTTTGTTCCATGTGGCTATCAGGGCATTTTGTTCTGAATCTTTGAACTCTGTGATGTTGAAGGTGGATAGCTAGCCAAAAATGTGAAGCCTTTTTTTTTCCTCTTCTTCCTCTTATTTTTTTTTTTTTAAGTGTTTGGCTCCTGTTTAGACCGCTGGATGAAACAGGCAGATTTCCAGATATTCTAGTTACTTGGCTTCTCCATCTGCCCTTCTTGCTCTGCACAGACCTACATTTGTCCTCCTTAAAAAAACAGGTAGGGTGCTTCCACCATGATATCTGCAGACCCTGGAGTACTGGGCATATTAGAATAAATATGAGGACAAATATTTGGACTAGAAAAATGGCCTTGAAAAGTAAATCAACACATGAGTATTGAACATAAATAGGGTGATTCTACTCTTGATGTTGTCTCTTCTAATGTTCCTCTCTGATAATAGTGGCTACATTTAAAAGCTGATAGACTGATAATCTAGCAGTGCTGAGTCAGAGTTAGGGCAGTTGTTCTTCAGGGTTTGTTCATCACGTACATTGTAGTAAAAACCTTTGGGATTCACAGTGTAAGCTTGTGCTGTCAAAAAATCACTCTGCACTGGGGCAGGTGCCCAGACCCACAAAATGGCAATGAGAAAGATTTTAGCTGAGAATTGAGGCTCACTGTTGCATTTGATAGACCAGCCCCATCCAGGAAAGACTCACTAGACATTCTGAACGACCTGGTGGGGTAAGCAAGAAGAATCCTGCAGTGGGTAATAGGTACAATATGCACCCCTGGAGGATTATGCCCAGTAGTTTGTCTCCATAAATACATCAGCGTAGTGACTTGTGTGTTGTATGAACGGATACTTAAGTTTATTGCCTTGACTATGGTTCGTGGCATTGGGGTAAAAACTTACTGCAGCTGCAGCACCTTTTTCTCCCACTTCTGAGTTGGTTGAATTTCATCACTTCACTTTTTGTCAGTCCTCCAACACGAGGGCAGAGGAAGGTAGAACAGTAACTGGAAAACAGCTCGTATTGCGCTTCTCCATCTTTTCTCCAGTCACACTCGATCACCTTGAGCCTGTCTCTTGCGTTGATGTGAAGCTGAAGCCCACTTTAAATGCTCAGAACTCGTGGGTGTGACCTGCAGAATTCCTCCAGCCCGACAGCTGGTGGGGCTGCAGCAGGGGTGAAAGGAGGGTGAGGGGCCCCGCAGGGGCTGGGCAGAGGGACGGTGCTGCAGCGAAGATGAATCTCCGAGAGGCAGAGAGGCAGGTCTTCGAGAAAGAGGTCGTCAAACCTACTGCAGCAGCACACAGACGGCACCAGGCTTGGCTGGAGGCCCGGTTTTTTTCGGCGCCCTGCGCTGATTTAACTCTCCCAGGCGGATGCATTTTAGCACTGCAGCATCAGGTCCAGAAGTGCAGGCGGCTCGAGACCCGCCCCGCGCCCCCGAAGCTTTAGCAACGAAACCGGGGCGGAGGCGAGGGGCGGCGCGGCTGGGCACGGCCGGACCGCTCCCCTCCCTCCTCGGCGGCGGCTACCGGCAGCGAGGGGCACGGCGCTCCGAGGGGCGGCAACACGTGGGTGAGGCCGGGGCCGCGGGGGGGAGCAGGGCTCGACCGCACGCCTTCCCCCGTCGGGCTTCCCTCCGGGAGCGGCGGAGCGGAGCGGAGCGCGGCCCCGGGATTGGCGTGCGGCGGAGGGGCCGCTGTCCTCGACCGCGGTGCTGAAGCGGAGCCCGCCCCTCCCGCCGCGGAATCCGCCCCGCCCGCCGCGGAACCGCTGTTCTCGGCCGCGGTGCTGAACCGGAGCCAGCCACGGCTTAGCGTCCTCCCCCGCCTCCGCCCGCGCGGCAGCTGGAGCAGGAGAAAGCGGATCCGGCGAGTCCCGGTCCCTCCTCCTTCCTCCTCCTCCGCCTTCTCCTCCTCTTCTTCCTCCCCGGAGCAGCCGGAGGGAGAGAGGTCGGAGCCGCCGCCTCGGGCAGCCGCCGAGCATGGGCCGGGCAGCCGGCGGCGGCCGGCGGCTGCTGCTCGCCGCTCGCATGAGGCGGCCGGGCG
>JACDJE010000217.1:263391-423460 GCA_016647715.1 Pavo muticus
CGGGCCAGGGCCGGGCGAGGCGGCTCCGGCGGCTTCCCACCCCCGGCTATGGCGGCGGCGGCTCGGAGGAGCCGCGGCGGGGCGGTGGCGCTGGGCCTGCCGCTGCTGCTTCTGCTGGGGCTGAGCAGCGGACGGACGGCGGGCGGGCCGCTCCGCTACTCGGTGCGGGAGGAGTTGCCGCACGGCGCCTTCGTGGGTAACGTGGCGAGCGACCTGGGCGTGGATCCGCGGCGACTGGCGGAGCGGGGAGCGCGGCTCACGTCGGGCAGCGGCCGGCAGTACCTGGAGCTGGAGATGGGCCGCGGGGCGCTGCTGGTGCGGGAGCGTATGGACCGAGAAGTGCTCTGTGAGCTGAGCCCCACCTGCTTCCTCAGCCTGGAGCTGGTCATCGAGCAGCCCATCGAGGTGCACAACGTGGAGGTGGAGGTGCTGGACATCAATGACAACGCGCCCCGCTTTCCCCGCCAGGATTACCGGCTGGAGATCAGTGAGTCTGCCGTGCCTGGGGCTCGCTTCCACATCGAGAGTGCTCAGGACCCTGATGTGGGCACCAACTCTGTGCAGAGCTACCAGCTGAGCCCCAGCCACCACTTTGCCCTGGACCTTAAAGGCTTCCAGAGTGGCAGCAAGCTCCTGGAGCTTGTGCTGCAGCAGCCGCTAGACCGGGAGCAGAGTGCCCTGCTGCAGCTATTGCTCACTGCCGTGGATGGTGGGGATCCCCCCAGGTCCGGCACAGCTCAGATCTCTGTGCGAGTTGTGGATACCAACGACAACCCACCTGCCTTTGACCGCTCCACATACACAGTGAACCTGCTGGAGAACTCACCCCCTGGCACGCTAGTTGTCAAACTCAATGCTTCAGACCCCGATGAGGGCTCCAATGGGGATGTGATCTATTCTTTTGGCAGCTATACCCCACAGAAGGTGAGGCAGCTCTTCCGTGTGGATCCACATTCAGGGGAGGTACGGGTTAATGGCACCTTGGATTATGAAGAAGCATCCTCTTATGAGATCTATGTGCAAGCCACTGATCAGGGCCCTGTCTCTATGGCTGGGCACTGCAAAGTACTGGTCAACATTGTGGATGCCAATGATAACGTTCCTGAGGTGGTCCTGACCTCCCTGTACAGCCCAGTGCCAGAGGATGCAAAGCCAGGAACTGTGGTGGCCTTGATGAGTGTCACAGACCAGGACTCAGGGCTGAACAAGCAGGTGAGCCTGCGTATTCCCCCCGGCCTCCCCTTTATGCTCAACTCTTTCAAGAATTCCTACACCTTGGTCACCCAAGGCAATCTGGACCGTGAGAAAGCAGCAGCCTACAACATCACAGTTACAGCTATTGACTCTGGGAGCCCCCCCCTCTCCTCCCAGAAGGTGATCCATGTGGTCATCTCTGACATCAATGACAATCCTCCGCTCTTCGAGGAACCTGTGTACTCAGTTTACATCCCTGAGAACAACCCCCTTGGAGTTTTGCTTTGCACTATCAAAGCCACTGACCCGGATGTTGCCGAAAATGCCTACATATCCTATTCTCTGCTGGATGGGGAGATTGAAGGGCTACCTGCTGCCTCCTTTGTCACCATTAAATCCGACAGCGGTGACATGTATGCTGTCAAATCCTTTGACTATGAGACACTAAGGGAGTTCCATGTCGTTGTTCAGGCCCAGGATGCTGGGATCCCATCACTGAGCAGCACTGTCACTGTCTACATCTATGTGGTAGACGTGAATGACCATGCTCCAGAGATTCTGTATCCTACCTCAACCAACACTTCAGCCGCCCTGGAGATGATCCCACGCTCAGCTCATGCTGGATATTTGGTAACCAAAATTATAGCCATTGAAGGGGACTCAGGACAAAATGCCTGGTTGTTCTACTACATGGTGCAAACCTCAGATCCAGATTTGTTCAGGATAGAGCTCCATACTGGGGAGATTAGGACTACTCGGAAACTAAGGGAGGAGAACACGCCTACTTTCAACCTGACGGTGGAGGTGAGAGACAATGGAGAGCCACCGATGTCCTCATCAGTAGCCATCACTGTTGCCGTGGTGGATAGAGTTTCCAAAATCATCCCTGATACAAGAAGGCACGTTAGAAGTCCGAGCAATTATTCAGAAATCACTCTTTATCTCATTATTGCTTTGTGCTCCATCTCCTTCGTTTTCCTTTTCACAATCATTGGGCTTACTGTTATCAAGTGCTACAGATACAGTCTGTACGGGGACTCCTGCTGTACAGGTTTCTGTGGGGTCAGAGAACGGTGCCCTGCTGAATTGTACAAGCAGGCCAACAACAACATCGATGCGAGGTTGCCTCAAGGTTTAAAAGTGCAGCCCCATTTCATTGAAGTGCGGGGCAATGGGTCTCTCACTAAGACCTACTGCTATAAGGCTTGCTTAACTGCAGGATCGGGAAGTGACACTTTTATGTTTTACAATACCTGTGGGCCAACAGGAACGGTTCCCTCTGCAGTGGTGACTGAGAGGCATCTGACAGGACAGAGTGGGCAGAGTGCACAAAACCTGATCATACTTAAAAATGACTCCAGTACTCCTAATGAGGTGAGGCTACATTGATGGATGGTCAGCACAGTGCTCTGAGCAAATTTGTACTTAAGAAAAGAGGTTCAAAATGGAAAATTCTGATTAAATGTATTTCCTTTGGGACTCACTGACACGTAGTGAGAAATGTGGTTCTGAAGTATTCTAATGTGTGCAATGCATTTTGTTTCTAGGTAAATACTGGGAGTTTCAGGGTCCATTTGGTAAGTTCAGTATCTGTGTCTGTGTGAGATTCACTTCATTTTTGCAGCATTTGCTATGTAGAGTATTGCATCCTTCCCTTTTCTCTTACACATCTAAAATTGCCTGCTCTCACAAAGTGCTAAGGGATGACAGACACGGTCTTGAATCTTTAATGCTAAAACTAATATCGCAGGAAGAAAAATAAATAGATTAGCTTGGAAATCAATAGGTTACTTCATGGCAATTATAGATGTTTGCTACTTCACTGATATGATACCTAAGCAAAGTTGTTGGATTTAGTTAGCTACAAAAATATGCTTTTCTTACTGATTTGGGCATATTTTAGTTGTCTGAATGCTGCAAACCCTCCTTTGGTAGCATCTGTTCTACCCAGAGCTGCATCACTGACAATCCAGTGACATCTTTATAGAGAATTACAGCAAATTACCGTTGTGGTGTTGCAGTGTGACAACTTCTGACCTGCTGGGCTGATAATGAAAATTGTTTAACACCTATGGTTTAGCCAGCAATGTATTAACCTTTTCAGTATCAGCCCACAGTGTAGCATTAATGGCTGCTTCATGTTAGCATGCAGCTAGCCCGCAGTTAGCATGTAGTTTGCATGCTCTGCAGTTTATTTTGTTCCGAGATAGGAACTAAAGCTGGAAACACTGGAGACATGAATTCTGGTTCACAATGGGAAAAATTTGTAATTACTGTGTGTTGTTTGTATCCTGGGATCGTGTCAGTCATAGGATCAGTTTGTGCATTGATGTATGGTACACGGCTGGATATGGGGAAGCTAGGGGGGGAGTTGGGGGGGGATTGAAAGCAGCCTGACTTATATGCTCTTGCTGGAGAAATGTAACTCATTGAGTTCTTTATACTTAAACACAGATGAAGATATTAGCATCTTTTGCAACTGGTGTTGCAAGAGAATGAGGATGCACGAATCCTAAGGACCAGCGAATCTTACATAAAATTGCTTTTAGAGAGCAGTGATCACCCATGTGAAACAAATCAGTTTATAATGTATGCAGTGTTTTTCTGTAATTCACAGTGATGTGGTGTGGGGGATGTATTTTTTCCTTCATTTTCTCCACAGTACCTTAAAATCTTTCTGAGCATAATAGAATACTATAATCTGTTTGGTATTGGAGGGGAACATGAGAGTGAAATATTTCACACAGAGTGAAATACACACTTTCAGTCTGGTTTTCTGGGGGAAAAAAAAGAGTAATAATTGGAAATGATTTGCTTTGGATGCAAGAGCAGCAGGAAATAAGTGTAATGGACAGATTCTTGTCCCATTTTAGGGAATCACTCCACTGAATGCAGTGAATTAGCACATTTTGAAAAGCAGGACAGATCAGGCAAGGGCTGGACTTGGAATACAGAAGTATGGGCATACAGAGAACAAATGAGCAAAGGGCTGCTGGTGAGCATGTATGCCCCAGAAGAGGGGTCAATTAGTCCAGTAGTTCTGTGTGATGTAAATGGAGGTGAAATTTGACCAAAGCTACTTGTCATAAGTTCTTTTCTTTGGTCTTCACTCCTTAAACTGTGGTAAAACATACCATGAAGATGTGTCAGTGCCACGTATAATGAGAAAACGGGTGAATGTGTAGGCATTCACTGATTACTAATTCCTAGCTAACTACATGCCATAAAATGATAAGTGTTTTCCTTGATTCAACTTCAGCATATACACTGAGGATAGCCTCCATTGCTTAGTAACACCAAATCCTACTTTTGATGAACAGTGACTTTCGTATGACTAGATCTTTGGAGGACTGTGCTCTTCTGTTAAGCTGAACTTTGAGTTCAACTGTGAAGGCCCACGCCTCCACCTTTGAAGCACAGCGATGAGCATCACTGCCCTTGTGACAGTTTGCACAGTTAATCTCTGATGTGTGTGTCGCTTTAGAAAATAAAAAACAGGTCTTTTTTCTCTCTCTCCTCCTCCTCTTCCTTCCCCTCCCCTCTCCTTATAGTTTTTGGAAATGGGTATTCTGGTAACTGTTGAATGACGGGGATGGGACCAGCTGAATGGGCTTTGTATGCATGCGTGTCATGTAGAGGGTTTCACAGTGTTGAATTTTACAACTGTTGTTCATAGTGAGAGGAAAAATATTTCAGATGTGTTCAGAATTAACCTCAGTAACTTAGCTGCAGTAATGCTTGATGCAATAAGATCTCAGTCCTTTGTGTACTTGCTAGTAAGTTCAAATATATTAGTAATTGCTCTTTGCTAAGTTGTGACTGAATCCACTGAGTCATTCCATGGATGCAGTGGAGGGGAAAACGCAGCGTATTAAGGAGAAGTGGTGAGTTGGTGCACTGGTGTCTGTGTGACTGTTCTGACTTCTATTGCCCGTGTCATGGTAGTGTAATGGGAGCTCATTTCTGCAAGGCAACCTCTGCTTCTGCATCCTCCCTGCTTGCCTGTGTGGTCTTTTTAGTTTTAGAAGAATATCTCAGACTGGGTGGGCTTAGTAACACAAGAAACGTACTAACATAACAGCACTGAAAACCTTACAAACAGGTATTGCTGGAAGAGTTTAGTGATAAGATTCGGAGTCTGAGGTTAATGAGCATTGCTCTCTTATCAGCTAGATCACTACTACAGGGTGAGCAGGCAACGTGGGCATGAAGATTAAGGTGGCAAGGTATTGAAGCTTCACTGCTGGCAGTATGTGAGGTTATGAGCAGCCTGGATTCCTGCCTTTTGGGAAGGGGTGTGTGCAGGTGAGAAGGGGGTGCGTGGAGAGGAGATTTTGCTGCTGTGCGCTGCTGCAGTGATGATCTGTCATTTTCAGGGAAGGCTTCGGCATTTCAGTCTGGAGTCCCTTCCTTCAAATGCCTGTGGAGATGCTGTGTGATGTCTGAGCAGTGTCTGGTCCTTGGTTTTTCTTTTCATCTCTACTGTCTTCTTGTTATCTTGTATGCAGTTAAACTCGACCATTGTCTTGTGTTTCATGACAACCTTTCCCTTTCAATGCAGAGATGAGCAATCAGACCGACATATGTTTTGGCTGAAGTTTTCATTCCTAGAGGCACCTTCCTAAAGATGAGTGGGCAGCTTGGATCTTTGACAAAACTAGACAGGAGCACTTCTGATTTTAGATTTCCTTTTACCTTTGTGTGTGTGTGTGTGTGTGTGGCACGTGATGGTGACAAAGTACAGTGATGCTCATGGTGTCCTTAGATAGCTTTGCACTGTGCTCTGTGCAGAAAGCACAAAGGCTGCAAATCAGTGATGGTAAGACCCAGTGGTTCATTGGTCTTTTACATTTGTTTGATCACGCTGCTCTACTTCTGGCTTCCCCTCTGTGTTTTGTACTTCAAGGAAAGCCTGCCAAGCATGGGGTCAAAAAGCAAGCAACACTTGAACACATCTTGATACTGCTTTTAAGTGCCGGCATGTTTCAAAGTGTCTAAATCTAATAAAGCCACAGCATTGTCTGGAGCTATCTTACCAGGAGATTTCTCACAGAGGCTTTAAAGGTATTAATGGTGGAATATCTTACAGTCTCAGTTCAAGAACTTAATCCTTTAAGAAATTCTCCAGCCCCACTGACATTGTAAAGGTTAACTATAAATGTTGGTTCTCGTGTTCAGGGGCCGTATCTGGACCTGTTCTGCTAAGCAGGGACAGTGCTGTGTGCTGCAGGGAAGTCGGACTCTTAATTTGATGCGTACTGCTGTGCCAGCAGAAATTTGCATCCAATATGAAACAGGAGTTTTCCTTTTCTTGGAACTCATTAAATGCACTTTACAGAAGCAGTTGCCTGTTCCTTTCACCTTAGTTTTCTCAGAGTTAGAAATGCATGTGAGCACTGACAGAAAGCAAATCTTTGGAAATTTTAGGCTCTTCTAGGTTCCATTTTGATTTCTTGTGTGACAAATGCATGTTCGGACTATAAATAGGCTGTTCTGTGCGTCAAATTAATCTGAAGCATTTGCAGAAGGGAATCAGTAACAGAAGTCTCTGTTTTTCCACATCTGTCAGCATCGTCTCACAGGAAAATAAGTAGAGCTGCATGCGGTCAGAGGTTGTGAAAGGCCTTTTATTATTGCTTCAAAGCACATACGTTTGATAAATATAGTTTATGTCATGCTGTTGTGTGTTTCTGTGGAAATGGGAAGGAAGTGAGATGCTTTTAGCAGTCTCATCAGCTGGTAGCTGTTTGTAAATGTTTCATTCACACTTCTCTACCTCAAGCAGGCCCTCTTCTAACACCTGCTGAAATCACTGGGAGGTTTGGTTTTCATGAATATGGGATCAGAACATCAACATTTTTCAGCAGTTCCTTCTGTCTCAGAGATTAATTTACTGGGGTAAATCATCAGCTGAAAAAAATGGACCAAGCCAAGTTTTTG
Source organism: Pavo muticus (assembly GCA_016647715.1). Classification (NCBI taxonomy): domain Eukaryota; kingdom Metazoa; phylum Chordata; class Aves; order Galliformes; family Phasianidae; genus Pavo; species Pavo muticus. The sequence continues at coordinate 270,526 of JACDJE010000217.1, forward strand.
TAGCAATTTATTCTCAGTTAAATTTCTTCTCTAAGTAGCAGTGAAATACTTAAGTTAACCCATGCCATGCAACTTCAGAATGAGTGGTGAAATTTTACTTGAGCTTTTTTTGCTGTTAGGGTGCCTTCATTTATTATATAAATTCACTTCACCTACTAAACTTTCCAATAGGGTTGGTTGATTGATCACACTGATGCTCATGGTTACGCAGAATGTAACCCTGGCACTTGGAAGAAGCAGGAGGAACAAACTGTTGGCATGAGGTGCTCACCTGGCATGATGGCAAACACTGCTGTAGGCATCTGGATGGATCTTTGCTCACCTTACAGCTCTGATGTTGTGTGCTGTTACTAAATGAGAAAAAGCAGGTGATGGGAGGAGCAGGAAACGGTGCTCGGTTGTGTGGTTTCCCTCAGCTCAACTGATGTATAGTAAAAGTAGGACCACTAGCCTTCAAAAACCTCTGAGGGCAGGCTGAGATGACATTACAGTTAGAAAAATGGACTTGTATGTGACAAATTGTGTCTTGTGACAAGTTGGGAGCTGGAGACGTGAAAGGAACAGTGTTATTCTTCGTCTGCATTGTGTGACTGCCAGGGGATTTACAGATGGGAAGTACTGGGACTACTTCAGATTGTGTGTTCCTCTTTGTGCTTCCTCTCTGTGCTCATGCTTTCTGGACAGCTGTACCCTGTCCTGGTGGTGTTGACCTGTGACGCAGCAAAGCCTGTGACAGGGCTTTGCAGAGGAGCCTGCAGACAGCATTCAGCTTTCAGCAGTGTAGAAATACAGTCTCCTGTCCCATGGGACTGTGCTGAAGACACTGCTCCACTCTGAAACTGGCCATATCATGCCATGATGCAGTGACTGCTAACAGCACATTTCAATGAGGCAGGTTTCAGCTTGTGGTCTGGTAAAGGTGGGCTGTCCTAACCAGATCCATGGGCCAACCCAAGTGTGCAGACTGGGAATGCCTGGAGAAGTGTTTGAAAGTCAGATGTGTCATGCTGGTTTTTGGTTGGAATAGAGTCTTCCTTGTATGGTGCTATCTTTTGGATTTGTGATGAAAACAGTGGGGCTTTTTCACCTTGGTTATGCTTTCCCCCCCCGCCCCCCTAATGTATTCATCTATTTTTTGCTCAGCCAATGAGTTTTCTAACCTGCCCTTCCAATTCTCTTTTGCCATTCCACTGGGGGAGTGAGTAAGTGGCTGTATGTGCATTTAAACCACAGCATGAGCTGATTGCTTTTTCCATCCCCAGAGTGTATGTGCCTGAGACAATTCCTCCTTCTGACTCTGGGACTATCACTGCAGCCCTGCCTGAAGAGTAATAGCACATAGAGAACTGATAGGGATTGGCTATAACAATCCCACAGCATCTGGATAATAACCTTTGAAAATACCACAGTCTTCTAATTGGTGATATTTCTCTTATTCTGACATCATGAGTCTTAGCCCATGGAATGAGAATTTCTAACTGATGAGTTTTTCCTGCCACCATCACCCATTTATCACCTGGTATCTGAAACTTTGCACTGCAACAGACCACAGATTTTGTGGGGTGTTTGTTCTGTTTCGTTTTCAGCTGAGAGCTGGTGGCTTTTCTCACCAGCTCTTGGTGAGAAAACAAAAATCTATGTGCATTGAGCAAATCATGCTTTCCCCTTTTCTTACTCCTGCCCAACTCATGACAGACTTTTCCAGCTCTTTAATGTTGCTTCATCTGTGTTTTGCTTGGAACAGTGGTAGTATTTCTTCTCCTCACAGTGCCTACAAGCTCGTGCAAATTTGTAACCTGCACATCTCCTCTTGTATGAAAGAAGAGCAGGGACTTCTCTGCTTCCCCTCCCCAGTCCAACAGTTCCCATTCTGCAAGAAAATCTCCAGCAGAGGAAAAGCCAAATCTTCTGGTGTTAGCACCCTTCATACATTAAGGAAAACGAACTTGGGGAGGGGTCTGATTAGTGTATCTTCTGTCTTTCTTTCATTGAATATTCCTATATGGTTGACTTTACAGTTACCTTGACATCCCTGGGACTGGGGCCAAAATGGAATGAATCAGAAAATACTGGCAACGTGCATAATGGGGTCCTTGTCAAGCCACTTTCTGCTGAACTCAGCAGAACCTGAGCATGCCAGACAACTGGGGTCTAAATGGGAAGGAAATTGCTAGTACAGATGTTTAATGTGTGGTTGCAGATAGCAGCCTCCTCCCTTTTGTGTAATTCAGACCATAAAGGATCCTGAGGATGCACATCATCCAAGAGCATCTCACTCTTGAGTGAAGCTGGACTCAGGAAGTATAGTGATAGAATGATGGGGAGGTTCTAATTGCACCATTTTTATTTGAGTAAAGCCTATTGATCCAGGGAAAAGCATGCCCAAAACCTCAAGAGGAAAGTCAGGGCTGGCTGTAAATAATTGAGAGCATTCAACACTTTATTTTTTCTCTTCAAGTAAGGGGGCCAAATTCATTTCTGATCTGACTCCAATAGTTTGAACAGAATTAAACCATTACTGTCATTTATTATTTGTGTGTTTGGCACTGTATGAGACACACCAGGAATGAGTGCAGTCCATTATATTTCTGCACATAAGTTCTCTCTTTGGATTCAAGTGCCTGATGTTAATCACTGGCTGCAGGATCAGGTACAGACTAATGCTTTGAGAATCCTGAGAAATAACCTTGGCATGTTCTTAGGGCTGTATAGAAGTGCAGAATTTCAAAAGACCTCAGTTTGCTGTTGTCTACCATAATTGAAAATCCTTTAATGGTCCTCTGACACTGCAAAGATGTTTTTAGAGCAAGTTTTTGTTCAACAGAGGATATCTTAGCTATCTCTTCATTTAGCAAGCCACTCTGCAGCAAGTCAGTATGTGCTGTTGGCCAAAGGGCATTGCCATCTGCTTTCCCCTTCCTTCCCCTATGCCCTCTAATGAATATGGAGAATGTAGAAGTTCTTGATATTGTGAAAGAACATGTCTGCCTTTGATAAAAGACTTGCTGCAGTCTGCAAATCTGGTACCAAGTAGTGCAATCCTCTGCAGTTTATTAAATGCCAGCAGAAACTTCACAGCAGAGGAGCCCACGTGTCCCCTTCACGGGGGGCTCCATTTTATACGTCCTCAGGCAGATGCTATTTGGCTCAGCAGCTGAGCTTCCTTGGCTCATCAAGTAAAGCAGCAGAACATATATTATGAATTTATGATCCCTTTCTTCCTATGCCCAGAATGTTTATGAATATGTAAAATAACTGTCCACCAGTTTCCAGCATTATATGCCTTTCCGCAGAGATCATCTCTAGCCAAAGGCCTTGGCATCCAAACAAGTTGTTTGTTACAGAGATGATCTCTGTGTGTCCATTTGAAAGTTTGGATTCATAGAAGGACTGCAGAATTCTGAACGTTCACAAAAAACAAGGATCTCCATGCAGACTGTTTGACACCAACCCCCACATGAGGCAGGTCTACATGCTTTTCCGCACATTTAGTGTACACTAACCATGTTTTTCTGGGCTTTTGTTTCTACAGCCAAAACACCCCAATCCTGACTGGCGCTACTCCGCGTCCCTAAGGGCGGGAATGCAAAGGTAGGTTGTGTGCTGCCCCAGCCACAGGGCGTTCTGTCCTTGGCCTCTCTGACAAAGACCAACCTGTCCCCCTTCTCTCATGCCTCAGACTGATGGTATCTGTAAGCTGAGATGGAAAGAAGATTCTGCTACTGTCACTTTTGATCTCTCAGTATGACAAATTTGGTCTGACTGCATCTTTTGCTATTACTGTACTACCACAGATCTCTGCTTTTGTCGTGTTTGCCCTCTGCCTTTTTTATGTTGACTGTCAGGGTATTAGAATCTCCAATTATTGAATTATTTAATTGCAATTATACACTTTTCATTTTCCTTCAAGCTCCCTCATATCATCAATGCTGCTAGGTTCCAACAGATCATATGGCATTGGTGCGTTTTCCATCTTGCTGTCTTTTGTTGCCATAGAAGTATGCTGCTCCTGCAGCCAGTCTGAAAGCCACGTGGTACAATCAAGGTGCTAAACACAGTTTAAAGGATGTTCTAAATACATGTGTGGTAACTGTTGAGTCACGGCCTGAACCACTGATTGAGCACCTGGGAAAAGGACCCAGTCAGCCCTGGTCTGGTGAAGGCAGTTCAGCTGTGTGACCAGAAGGGGTAGAGCCTGGCTGCACCTCTTTTAGACCTCATTTAAGGGCTGACTGTGACTGGGGAAAAATCTCTTCCTGGAGATCTCTCCTTGGTGAAGCTTTCCCCTATGAACCTACAATCTTTTGATAAGGGGGAGCAATCTTCTTCCCTTCCTTTATAGCACCTCTTTATTGTGCCAGTCTTTTTGTCGTTGTATCTTTGTTGTAATGCCTTTCCCACTGTATTCATCTGTCCAGTTGCTACAAGATATGAGGCAGTTTTCATATAAGGCAAAGTGAGGCTGCCTCCAAATCTCTTTCAACTGAAGATCCTCTGCATGAAATCATGAATGGTGTCTGCTATAATCTACTGCTCAGTACATCTGGGAAGGATTATAATAAAGCTTTTTTTTTTTAATAGAGCCTAAGTGAAATAATAACTTTGCTCCCTTTTTCCGAGCAGAATAGCAAACTGGTCTTATATTCAGGTGCAACATGATTAATAACACTACCATGAAGGTTTAGGTGGAACTGTAAAGCTGTGGTAATTCCTAAGATACAGAAATTTATGCTTTTTTTCCATGGCAGTGGGGCCATGACCGTCACTTTTTATCAGTTATTCATGGTGTCATGGTCGTCTTAAGGTAAAAATCAGAAATTCAGATTCAGAATGTCTATCTCTGGGACTTTCATGCTATCGTGTTATTCAGGACACAGCTGGACACACTGAATCTAAATTCCTTTCCATATGGAGTTCAAGATTTTGTCTGAAGTTACTCAAAGGAAAAATGAGAAGTCAGAGCTCATTTAAAGCAATTTGTCCCACATGTGGAGTCGCTAATGAAGCCTTCCTGAGGAGTGGCATGTTCCTCTGTTCTCTCCCATCAGCAGCCCCAGCCCTTCTCTGAAATCTCTGGGCAGGTCTGTGTGACCTCTCCAGCTGAGGATTTTCATGAAATGCTGTTTTATTTATAAAACATGTACAAATTTGATATCCATGTGACCTTTGGCATTGGTTACATTTAGTTGAAAATGCCCATTAAGTTCTGTTGGAAGGAGCTGAGGGGCAGATGAGCAGAGGCAGGGTCACAGTCACAGCATCCTATTTTTCTAATGGATGGCACACAATTAAGGGCACAGTTTTGCTTTCAGTGCAGCAGATTTTTTTTTCATTTTCTTCCATGCAAGTTACTGGTTAATATACAGCAGTGGAGCTTTCTCAGCCAAGTGCTCACCATGTGACATCACATTTGATGTGATGCAGTCTCTGCATTTTAGGTGTGTTTCTGAATTGTTCACTGGAGGAGCATGTTTACAAAGGCTCAGTGCTAATTCAGCCAATCTTTTATTATTTGCTTTAGTGTTAATGCATCGTAACAGCAAGAATCTGTCTAAGCTTCCTTGTCAGCAACTTCCAGTCAATGAAAGCAAACTGTTCTGGGGTTATGTTTGTTTTGTAAATTCTACCACAGCTATGTTTTAGTAAATAATCAAAGATTGTTTGTAGCAGGTCAGAATAGCTGGTTCTCCAGTGTTACAGCAGGAATTTGTTAGCTTGATGCACTACAACAGCAGTGCTTGCATGGTGACCAGTTGGGACCTTTGAAGAGTAGCAAGGGGAATATGATGAAGCCAGAGGATAACTGTATAATCTAACCATGCTATGTGCTTGTTCAGTGCTGTGCATATGGAGGAGGCAGGAATCTTACGTGGAGGACCAGGAGGGCCTGACCAGCAGTGGCCAACAGTTTCCAGTGCTACTCCAGGTAAGGGTGTGAAGTATCTGTGAATGTATGTAAGGAACAGTTTGAATGTCCCCTTCATTTCCTGCCTGTTTCCATTGACTAGTGCATGGCGATGGAAACTAAATTATAACTTCATTGCCAAAATAAATGGCCAAAAATGCTTATTAGGATATAATTTCTTTTATTCAGCCATTGAGTGATGACTTCAGAGCAGTCAATAAGAACTGGCAGAAAGTCCACAGTGAGTTAAGAAAAGTCATCTATATCGTTTGCAGTGCAGGCAATAAACTGTCCTTATTGTTTGTGTTACAACAGCAATAATATAGAGATGTGCTTGACTAGAGCAGCCAGTCACTGGTGTGATCAGTGCTTTCAGTCATATTCAAAGTAAGCTGTCAGCTTAGGGGGTGCCCCATATAGGGTCATGAGCCTTTTATGACAGCTCTGCAAGCACTGTGAATCCTTCAGATGTTCCAATGAGGAATGATGCTTTCCATCACAGAGCTAGATCAAGTGACCAGATGTGGGGTCTCCAGAAGAAAAAATATCAGAGATGTTTTTTCTTGTTATTACTTTTCAATGCAAGACTTTCCATTAGCTTATATGAGAATTTTACCTGGGCAAAGGACCAAGGAGCAACTTTGGGATTTGCATTCACAGCTAAAACATACCCATGGATTAATGGTGTCCAGAAAAACCTGTATGGCTATTACAGAAGGCAGTCTGCAAAAACGGATTTAGAAACAAGATACAATAGGCTCCTTGGCTGTAATTACCTGCTTATCCTGTGCTCCTCTATCTGTTGCAGGCTTTGCAGGAAGACACAGCTTGTGCATGTTATGCAGGGCGTGTAACTGTTGACAGTGTATTTGAAAATGTCACCACAAGTACACTGTAACCTTTCCAGAGGGTTTCCTCAGGCTCTCAGCTGCGCTGCTCATCCTTCACTGAGCACTTAGCATGTTACCTTATTCCAGTCTCAGTATGGATGCAAAAATCTACTCAGATGTTTGCTTGCTGGTAATGCAGATTTCTCACTCAGATTTTCTGAACAGAAATGCAGAATTAGGGTGATCCCCAGACATCTGGGGATGTCTGTTGGCATTTGGGTCCCAGAGCACTGTTCCACTAACTGGAATCCCCCCTGCTATTCTTTTGGGGCCATATCATTTTAGACCCGTCTGGGGAATCTGAATGTCTCTTGGCCTCAGGAGCAGCACTAACCCTTGGCTCCTGGTGCTCTTTCCCTTCATCACCACATAACTTTTGCAGTAAACACACACGGGTCACACACTGCTCTGTACGAGTTGGTGGCTGTGAAGAATGGACCAAGCTGTAAGACTAGCAAGGGGAGAAGCTGACAGGCAGCTCTGTGGGACTGGGTCACTGGAGAAATGGCAGTCCAAGAGCCAAGGCTGTTTGGCCTTTGGACTGGCATCATCCATGATTGTTTCTGTGTATTTTATTTCTAAGTAATATGTCCAAACAAGTTGTAAGGAATATCCCCTGCCTTAGGAAATATTTCTGCCGCACAGAGAAGACATGACTAATTAAAATGGTGGTATGGGACATCCATGCAAGTTACAGCTGCTTTTAAATCCAGTTTTTGTGAATCAGGTTCCTTGTAAAAGACTTTATTTTCCTGCACAACAAAGACTCTTTTTTTTGTCTTTTCCCAAGGGTCTGTTGACCCTGACATAACACTATTAGCCCTCTTGTAGTAGATTTTGGGTAGTATTATTCTCCATTCTTTGCAAGCAAAAGCTACAAGTGACAGCAAACAGTTGATAGGGAAACCACAGGATTAATGAAAATTAAGTAATTCATACTCTGAGTACATTATCAAGCGTCACATTTTTAGCAGATTTAGTTTGAGACTTGCAATATTTTTTACCCAGTTAACATTCACAAATGATGCAGAGAAGCAACTCATTATGGTATATTACAGTTGATTGAGCCAACAAATGCATTTGCTCCTGAAACGTCATCTGCATATGAATGGAGTACACCTGTGTCTGGATAAGCTGCTAGATGAGCTGTTGGTTATCTCTGTTATCATCAGCGTGTTATGGCAGCTTCAAGTCTTGACTTCTGATTACTATAAACCACTTCCTAGCCTGTTCTGTGCAGACATGCTCCATGCAGTGGTTTTAGTCAATTGATTAATCCCAATCAGTTTGTCACTAAACCATTCATTCAATTAAACAATCCACAATAGTAATGGATAAGATGCATTATGGAGACAGATTCAGAAAGGTAATCAATGAGAGCATTTGAAGGTGATGTCATAGGAATGCTTTAAGAAGAATGAACAAGACAAGTGCTAAATCACTAAAGCATTAATTCCTAATGCATTGCTGTGCTCAAACATCACGTGATCTTTCATCAAATCTAAGTTGTCCAAACAAAACCTGGTCCTCATTTGCACTGACAGCACTTTTACTGACTTTGTGGCATATTTCACCCATACAGGGAACAGCAAATCTTGATTTGGTACATTTTAATTGCCTACATTTTCTTACGCACCAATCCAATAGTTTGTAAGTTTGTGGTCAGGATCCTTCCAAATGAGGATGAGGAGGCTCCAGCTCCCCCTGGGTAGAGGATGGCATTGGGCTTAGCTCCCTGCTGCATCTCATTTGTCCCCCATATGCCACACAGTGAGCCTGGGAACTGCAGACAGGTTTCAGGTTTCTGCTCCGTGCTCTGAGTCCTTCAGTTGATTTGGCAGTTGGATCACTCTTCCTGCAGGCGGTCGCTAATCAGAGTGAATTTCATTTTCTGGGTGTCTAACTCAGAATAACTGGAGCCTGGTTTTTGGAAATGGTGGAAGCTTGTAATCAAAGAGGTGAACGGGAGCTTTGTTCTCAAGATATAATACTGCAGATGTCTAAGGAAGTCAGACCCACTGGAAAGGTGAGCCCAGGTGAACCTAATGAGGTTCAACACAGCAAAGTGCAAGGTTTTGCACTTGGGCCAGAGGAATCCCAGGCATTTATACAGACTGGAAGGAGCAGTCCTTGAGAGCAGCCCTGCAGAGAAGGACCTGGGGGTCCTGATGGATGAAAAACTTAACATGAGCCAGCAGTGTGCTCTTGCAGCTTGGAAAGCAAATGCATTAAAAAAGGGGTGGCCAGCAGGGACAGGGAGGTGATTGTCCCTCTCTACTGTGCTCTTGTGAGGCCCCATTTGGAGTACTGTGTCCAGGTCTGGAGCCCTCAGTACAGGAAAGACAGAGAGCTGTTGGAGAGGGTCCGGAGGAGGGCCACAAAGATGATCAGGGGGCTGGAGCACCTCTGTTATGAAGACAGGCTGAGGGAGCTGGGCTTGTTCAGCCTGGAGAAAAGAAGGCTGCAGGGTGACCTTATTGCAGCCTTTCAATACCTAAAAGGAGCCTATGAACAGAAGGGAAGTCAACTCTTTGAAAGGGCAAATAACAGCAGGACAAGGGGAAATGGTTTAAAGTTGAGGGAGGGAAGATTGAGGTTGGATGTCAGGGGGAAGTTCTTTACTTATGAGAGTGATGAGGTGCTGGAACAGCTGCCCAGAGAGGTTGTGGATGCCCCATCCCTGGAGGTGTTCAAGGCCAGGTTGGACGGGGCCCTGGGCAGCCTGGTCTAGTATGAAATGTGGAGGTTGGTGGCCCTGCCTGGCAGAGGGGTGGGAGATTCATGATCCTTGAGGTCCCTTCCATCCTGGGCCATTCTGTGTGATTCTGTGTATCCATAATCAGAGCTCAAACTTGGTTGGCATTAGACAAATCTGTGTGTATTTCTCCATGCTCCGGATTTTATTGTATAAAATAGAGCTGGTAATGTGAGTTGCTTCACAAGCAATACTCTAAAGATGCATTCTCAGCACACTTAGGGCTCAGGAGAATTATAAGGTTTTGCAATGGAAAACAACCGTGAGGAATTTAAAATCCTCTGTTCAAAGAGGGCTTTGTGTATGTGCAGTAAATAAGGCATAGGGCCACACAATGCACATGCAGGGTGAAAAAAAATGAGTTCAGAGAATGGTGTGAGAAAAATACAAAAAGACTTCATGGGAGACAGGAAAGGAGAAGGGAAAGGAGAACATCTGAAATTTGTAGAATGGAGCTGAATGGAAGTTGTAAGCAATCTGGGTCTTACTGGAATCTTTGAAGTCCATGGCAAACTGCCCACTGACTTCAAGGAAGCTCGGATTTTAGTATCTGTCCTTAGGAGCATGTGCAAAGGGCTGAATTAAGTGACATCAGCAAAAGTATGCTTAAGATGTACTGATTTGTGTGCTTCTGATTTGGCAATGGCAACATTCTTCTAATAGCTGTAATTTTTGTTTCGTTTCCCTAGGTAATAAGCTAGAGGGGTGGTAGCCCCATTTCTTAAAGCACTCTTACAAAAAGAAAAAGACATTATTGTGTGAGAATCTATGACCTCAACATGGGCAGACTTCCATGCTTGGCACTCATGGTGCATAAGTTTATCCCTTGAAACCTCCAAGTGTCCAGCAGCAGTAGTACTGGCTGTTGCTCCCTGAGAGTAATGATGAGGAAGGTGGGACAGGCTGGCTGTGGGTTTCACAGCAGTTTAATAAGTACTGTAGCCAAGAAATTCAAAGTTCAGGTCTGGCTCTGGAGAGTACTGTATACACCATACATATCTATGCATATATATGTATGTATATGTGCATGTATACATATTGCTCCTTGTGTCCCATCACTGCAAGCCTCGCTCTTTCAGTGTTTGTCCTCTGCGGTTTCTCTCTCACAGTTTTCCTCTCTCTGTTTGTTGCAACATCTCCTGATGTTCCTTACTTCCTGCCTGGCTCTGTTTCCTCTTCTTCCATGCTGGATAGGGGTCTTCTGTGCCCATGTACTTCAGAATGTGCCGAGGGACTCTGTGTGCTCTTAGGTTTTGTGCTGAGAGCTGCAATTGCTCTGGAATAGATTTCTGTTTCTCCCAGAGGGTTGTTCATGCTCCAGCCAGCTGGAATGCAGCCGAAATCCGTGGATGGAGCATGTGCTGTAGAGTGAGTGATGAATACTTGCAATTAAATGAGGAGCAATTATAAATACGGCAGAAAAGCAAAAAGATCTGAAAGGTAAAGGCAGACTTCCTAGTAAGTTTTGTACTGGTTTAGGGTGGAGAATAGTGCTGTAGAGGGAGTGACTGCAGGAAACGTGTTAGAGGGAAAGCGGATGCTTAGGTGGATTCTTAGAAATAATGGCCAAGAACAGAGTGAATACCTTGATGGGAGGAGGAAATACTACAACTCTCTGGTGTAAGCCGTGGCATACGTGATTCTGTGTGTTGCAGTTTAACTGACGTGCCAAGGGAATGAATTCTAGCTGAAGGAGAGCATCCTTTCAAAAGGAATACTATGGGAACAACTGGGACAAGTGTAGGGGCAGTGTTGTAGGCAGGGGAGGTCTGAGAAGGGTAAGGGCATGGACTAGGAGGAAATAACAGGAGAAAAATGAGAGTAGGAAGGCAAGTGCAGAGGATCCAGGGAAGGAAGAAAATGGAAAAGGATGCTAGAAATTCTGCATGGGCAGATAGCATTGAGAATTGGACAAGGCAGACTCTTTAGTGAGTACTGAGAATGGGTGACTGGAAAGAAGAATGGTGCACTGAGATTGGGTAAAATAGGTTCTGGTGAAGGGGGCAGAGAGCTACGCTTTCTGAACAGAGGTTCATTCTTCTTTTCATGGAATAATTACTTGATCTCTCTGCATCTTAACATCACTGCTGTAACACTGCCTTTGAAATTCAGCAGGCATAACACTCCAGTAAGAGCTCACAGGGGGCTGTGATGCTGTTGCAACGCTCTTGGCTTCTGAAGTATTTTACTGAAAAATTCAGTTTAAGGAAAAAGAGCCTAATAACAACTCTGACTCCTCTGAGAACTCAGCTGTAACATATTTCATACGACATAGCTTTACATTGTGGTTTCAAGTGGAGAGCAATTTCTTCCTAAATGCCAATGAGTTTCTGTTCCTTTTCTTCGAATGACCTCCCTCATCTACAGAAAAAGGGACTAATCAACCTCTTCAGCCAGTTCAGTCACTGCAAAGAATGTACAGGGGCTGAAAGTGTTGCTTCTTAGAAACTGCTGAAGGTTAATTGACGAGTAACAGCTCAGGATATTGGTCTGGCTTATCTTTGGTAGCTCATCAATTAAAGCTATAAAAGATAATAACTGATGTGCAACCCAGAATACAGAACTAGGATCTAGGTTTGTTGCAAAATGTTGCAGCTGTTTAAAATAGAGGAAGCTAGAAGATGCTGTGCACAGCTCTATCCTATACAGTAACCAATTTCCCTTGGAATTTAGTAATTGCAAGTTTGAAATATAGAAATACTTACTTATCAAAATGCAAGCTCTAAGAACCTTACCTTTGTTGTCTAAGGAACCCTATACTGCATATAGTGTTTTTAAAGGGGAAGATGGGCAGATCTGTGAATTTGCTTTCAAATCAGTGATTTAATAAATGTCCAAAATGAAGGTCAAAGGAAGTTCCTAAGCTTACATTGTAAAGTGTGATAGAGATTTGATTCACAGCGTATTATAATCAAGGAAAAATCATCCACATAAATCATACTAAAATCATTCTTAACCAACTGCAATATCCCTACCAGCTCAGTAGAGTCCAGAGGAAGAAATTGTGCCAGTTCTTTCATGTAGATGTGGAGCAGTGAGGCTGTACTGAAATAGAAATAATCTGCTAGGACTATGTAAGGCTAAATCCCTTTCTTTTATCCCGTGCCAATGACCTTGCCTGTTGGATTCTCAAATCAATTCCACCCATTGAGACCTTCAAGGTGATGTATGCTCATCAGTTTTGTCCCAGCTCCCAGTACAGTTTATTCCCAGGACGGATCCCATGCGCTCTGTTTTCTCCATTTTTCTTAATTATCTAATTTGCCAAAGGTGCATCCTGTTCCCTATTTCTCTTCAACACTTTCACCTGCTGACTCTGGTCTCTTCCCACTCATCTCCCCACTGGGTGTTGTTATTTTAGCCACCTGCAATTCAGCAAACATGGCTTGGCCACACATGACCTTTACAACATTTTGCAGTGAACTAAGAATTTCCTATGGTAAATGCTTCTCGTTTCTGGCAGCCTGATGGGAGCTGAGGATTGCAGAAGCTGCTTGGTCTGGTGAAAACATTTTGAAGTCAGACAGATTTTGTAAGAGAACACATCAGAAAAATGTCAATGTGTGTGTGATAAATGCTGCTTGACATTTGGCTTATTTTTAAAAAGCTGGTGACTATCCAGATGAGGAACATGTCTGCTTCACCAGATGCAAGCACACTTGAAGGAGCACTTTGGGCTTTCACTATTTGCAGCCAGGAGTAGGTAGATGGATGTGTTAGTTCAGGTATCTGTTCAGCTGAGTGGGCAAAAGGGAAAGACATTGTATTATACAAAAATTGCAGTCAGTTTAACATGGCTAATGTACAACTTGCTTTCTGTGGTTTTATTCTTCTTCTCTTAGCTCCGAAAAAAAAACCATGACTGACCTGAAATTGCATATGTGATCTTTATCATAGGGTCCATTACTTTTCAGTGTAGGGTAAATTGGTTGATCGGGTGAGAGATTTTCTAGCGTCCTTGAAGACATAGTGTAAGAAAGAAAGGATTCATCAGATTTTGAAAATAGCTCATGTTGGAAACTTCAAAGTTGTGTGACAAGAATTACATATTTGACGAAGAATTGACATGAAAAGTAATGGCTTTGGAAGAGGTTATGCCTTCATAAAGTGAATTATTCTTGATTTCACCTGCTGCAAAGATTTATGAGAGAGTAATTAACCTTTCTCAGTGGCCCCAGGTTATGAAGAATGGATTTGTGCATCTTGTCATTTCAATCCCTGCACGTGCACAGCCTTTCCATTTAGCTCAGGGCTGTGTTTCCAGGCTGAAACCAGTTGTTGTGTTTCCCAAACTGGAGATGACCATTTCCAATGTTTGATCCCTACATGAGATGGTTGTTCCAGACCAGATTTCTTAAAGGTTTATGTAAGACTTACAGCTCCAGCTGAGAAACTAATAATGCAGGATTTCTACAAAATTTCTAGAGCCTAAATAAAATAGAGTAACAGAGGCAAGAAGCTAATAGTTGTCTGTTTGTAAGTGGTGGAGAAAAGGGCTGCAGCTCAAGTCTGTCATTTGAAGGAGTGATGAAGTAAGAGATTTTACCCGAGATGCTCTAGGAAGTGATAGCTTGAAGCTCGCCACGTGTCACAATGTCTGCAAGTAGGCAGCCAGCCTGGGAGCTGCATTTAGGCTTGGGATGTTGAATACCAGAAAGCAGGGAGCTGGTGTTGAGGGCTGCAGTGCCAGGGAGATGGTGAGTCATAGAATCGTAGAATCATAGAATCACTAAGGTTGGAAAAGACCCACAGGATCATCCAGTCCAACCATTCACCCATCACCAATGGTTCTCGCTAAACTATGTCCCTCAACACAACATCCAAACATTCCTTGAACACCTCCAGGGTCGGTGACTCCACCACCTCTCTGGGCAGCCCATTCCAGTGCCTGACCACCCTTTCAGAGCAGTAGTATTTCCTAACGTCCAGCCTGAACCTTCCCTGGCGCAGCTTGAAGCCATTCCCTCTAGTCCTATCACTGTCACACGAGAGAAGAGGCTGACCCCCAGCTCCCTACAACCTCCCTTCAGGTAGTTATAGAGAGCAATAAGGTCTCCCCTGAGCCTCCTCTTCTCAAGACTGAACAATCCCAGCTCCTTCAGCCGCTCCTCATAAGACCTGTGCTCCAGACCCCTTACCAGCTTTGTTGCCCTTCTTTGAACACGCTCCAGGGCCTCGATGTCTTTCTTACAGCGAGGGGCCCAAAACTGGACACAGTGCTCGAGGTGCCCTAGGAGTCCCTAGACTCACAGGGTGGAGATACAGGGCTATGTTCAAAGCCTATGGTTTTCATGGGCAGAAGTATGTACAATGAGTCCAGAACTTCTGGGAACCATCACAGAGCAAACAACCCACTTGGTGTCTCCAAGGGGCATAAGGCACACAGCCAAGCAGGTTCAGAACTGGCATTCAGTACAGGCTCACTCTGCTAATGGTAGAGGGCTTGGCTCCACTGGCATTGCCAAATAGAGTCCTGCTGGTCATAATTTTTATTTTAAGTGCTAGAGGGAAGTTTAATGGCTAACACCTTGTCTATCCAGTTTATTCTTTCCTACATCATCCATTTGTTTCTTCAGAATGGATGTTCCAGTTGCACTTGAACATTTCTCATTTGCTAGCTGTTACTGACTCCGCTTTTTGATTTCAGCACGAAGGATCATCTTTTGTAATGTTTAATTATAGTTAATTTTCTTTTGTCTGTAATGGCCAGTTGTTTAACTCCTTTAAATCAAACACCAGCACCTTCAGCCAGTTCAGTGGCTTTCTCATCCTGATTAATCTACCATCTAGAAGTTACTCATACCCAAATAGTGTTGGCACTAATCAAAGAGAGGAAACAACAATTCCAACTAAAAATTAGATTTGCCAGATTGATTCCTGTACATCTGGTTGGAAATTCTTTTGTAATTAAAATTATGTCTGCTTTTCAAACCTGAGCAGCTTCTTCAGTTGTCTGGCTGTCCGTTGCTTCAGGCATGTGCTTCTCTCTGATCCTGGTAACAGTATCAATGATTTTTCTCTTGCATGCCTACTGGTAATATTCTGTAGCTACGCAGAAGACATGGATTTTGATTTCCATCACTATTATTTTCCCAGAGGTTTCAATAAATGAAAAGAAAAATCACTCTCTTGCAGCTGCACTACCTTGGGTTGTGCTCTTGTCAGAACTTATAAGCTAAACAAGTGTTTATCTGGTCAGTACTTGAGGGAATTGGTGGTAATCAAATTTTTTTTCCACATGAGCTTACAGGCTTACAGCTGCTTTGTTTTGTCCCTGTTGTGCCTCCCTCTTCCCCCCCCCACTGATGTGTGTTTATCACAGTGGTCTTAATTTCTTTCTTTTTAGTCTTTTTCTTTAAAGGGAAATATACTAAAATAAATGTTAAACCAACATGTAATGCTAGTGATCTCAGATCTGTTGTGTTATCCCTTGCATGTGTATGCAATTTATTATCTGTTAGCAAGTAAGTGGATAAAATAAGCAAAGCTCTAAGCAATAGGAAGAAATCTCAGTCCGGAATGTATTTCTATTGCAAGTGGGAGAAGAAAACTGGAGAGTAGAGAGTGCAGCCCACTCTGTGATATTACTTCTTCCCCTAATGGATGTCTGCCTGTGCGCAGCACTTTGCTGTGCACAGAGGTCACGAATGCATTTTTCATGTATTTATTTTTGTAACCTGCACATCCTAAGAGATAAAACCAGGCACTGCTTCAGCGCCTGGTATTAATATTGTAGTGTGCCAGTGCCTCTCAGGTCAGAAGGCACTGCACAAAGCCCATGGAAACAGCGAAAGACAAGTCTTGCCTTAAGGAACTTTCATGAGCACAGCAAAGTCTGGGAAAACCAGGGAGAGGAAATGATTATTATCCTGTTTTAAAAGAGCCCAGGTGCAGAAGATTTAAAGTTACTCTTATCAGAGTGCTCTGTTGCAAAGGTAAGGATCGGCATCCAGCCTGCCCCAAACACGCCATACAGCCAAGGGAGCAGAGAATAAGAGCTGCCTGCATTAGGGCTGTCCTCCCTGCTCCTCTTGGCTGCAGAGGTCAGGGCTCCCTGAACGCCCTGTGATTGCTTCTTCAGCCTTTCTGTGCTGTGCTTGCAGGCCCTTTGACTGCAATGTCAGACCTCCAGCAGCTCACCAGCCCTGCTTGTAAGGAGGCAGACAGGCTGCTTCACTTTCCCCTTGGCTATTGTATTTTTCTCTTTTGCACCCCCCTGATCTCTTTGCCATATCCTTGCCTGGGCTGCACAAATACAGAGCAAACAGTACTGTAATTCTGCATATTTTCCCAGCACGCCCTCTGACTGTTTACAGAACGTTGGCCTAGAAATGTTGAATTTACTCTGAGAGCTAAACTCATACAGTCATTACTTGTGTGCACTCAGAGGGTGTAATCAGAGATGTAGAACAGCAACAGCAGCATGCAGTGGCACCCCCTTCATTATGAGGATTTAATTCTTATAAAATCAAGGCTCTGGCTGTGGAGGAAATGAATCTGTGTGCTGCTTCTCTGCTCTTGTCTTGTATAATTACCATCACCCATCCCTAAAAGCATTCTCTCTTAGCGTGCACACGCAGCTAGCAAAATAAGTGAGTTGATTAGGAAGAGAACAACAAAAAAGATCTCCCCAGCTTTATGGTCTTGTATCATCCAAAATTTGAGAGTAAACTCACTAACACCACTGTGGTGTTTGTACGTAGGCAGTCTTTATTTAAGACGTCAGATGTGCAATGGGATATCTCTGCCCTAACTGCATGTACACTGAGCTAAAGACCTTCAGCTCATGTACATTACTTGTGTTACATATGCAAAAGGTTTCATATCCTCCTTGGACGATGCTTGTGTAAATTGTTTAATGTCTTTATGCTGTGAAAGGTACTGTGCTGCTTCTGCATGCCCAGGTAGATGGGACAGGTTCAGAGGAGGCAGGGGAGCCGTGGGACCTGGTGCAGTGCCAGGCTTAGATGCCAAGAGGCCACCAAAGCCATGCTGCACAGCAGCACCATCAAAGAGGCTGGAACTAGAATGGGGTTCACTGGTAGTGGTCTGAATGTGATAAATTAAATTGCTTATATTTGGATTGAGTTTGTGAGTAGGAACAGAGCAAGTGCTTCCTTTGCTGTTAGTAGACTAGTTGTCTTGTGTCTGCTTCCATGTCTTGCTTGAGAAAAGGAGCTGTTGATAAGGCAAGATGTGCTGACCAGCAAGCAAGTCCTGTGCTGATGGATTCACAGGCTCTCTTGGGGTGCACATTCATTCCTGTTGCATAGAGCAGGATGGGATGTGAGGGCCTGCAAAGGGAGTTCAGTTTCGATGTAAAGGTTTCATTTCAGGCATGTAATACTGAAGCACACACAAGACAGACTGCTGCTTGGGCTGGGAGTGGCACTGATTAAATACCTAATTGTGTAGTTAATCTCCTCAGTCTCACTTAGACAATTAAGGGCAAGAGAGATGCCCCCATTCCTTCTGCCTTCCTCCATGCAGTGAGAAGAGCTGATCTCAGGTTATACCTTCTTATCCTCTCTGGCTTGGTGCCTGATCTGCTAGGTTGTTCAAATGTTGAACAAGAAATACCTGGTTATTTCTAGTTTGCAAGCTCTGGTTTTCAACTCATTTCAGCAGGTTTTTCCCATTCAGGTTTTTAATGTGATGGGAGACCACCCACCACCACATTTAAGACTCAGTATCCAAACTGGATTTTTCATTGCTATGGAACGTTACGTATCAACCACATCTCAGCATCTGCAGCTGGAAACTGCTTTCTCCTCCCTTCTGCCCTCAGTTTTCACTGTCCCATGATGTATTACTTTCATCATGATCCTGTGTGCTCCCAGCAGCAGGATGCCCTCATGTTATTGGTAGATAAGGATGTGTGACTATGGTGGTTTTTAATTTTAATTGATAAAAACAGAGTATTTCATCATCAGTTTTCACTGCCCCATTTCTAACTCTCCCACTGTCATCTCACACAGTATAAACACAGATTTTAACTGTTAGCAGTGTCCTTTCCAAATGCCTAAAGTCAAATGTATTCAGTCTCATATAGAGGATAAGCCAACCCAGAAACTTAGCCTGCAGCTGTGGTGTGCAGAGGCCATTGGTAGAAGTGTGGGCAGAGGAGGAGTGTGCTAGCACTATGATACTCAGTAGGTTTCCAAGGGATTTGTTTCTTTCCAATTATAGTGTGCAACATCATCTCTTCATGGCAAAAATTACCTGTTCTTGCAGATTATTATCTTGCTGCAAATGTATGCTACGTAGGTAGCAGAGCATCTCCCATGGAGCAGGGAATGAAGGAATTACAATAAATGAATAACATTCATCTCAGTTTATCTGCCTCAGTTGTTCCTGTAAATCCGTATATCTGTCACAGTGTACAGACTTTCAAACTGCAGCTTGATCTATCTGGGAGAAGCACTAGTGGGAAAGAGAAGCACTCACCTCTGGTCTGACAGACAAAACCATTTGGTGCCCCTAATCTAGATCCTTGCTGGCAATTTGCCCCATCAAAGAAAACCCCATCACAGATGAAGCTGGTTGGCAGCCCTAGCAGGGAGGCTAGTGGGTCACGCGGACTAAATCCATGTCAAGCATCTGATCTTGTCTGAGACCGCAGTGGGTTGGCAACCTCGGAGCAGTTCTGCTAATCTTGTAACTGTTTTCAGTGTGAAATACCTATCCATCCATGAATATCAGTGCTACAACTATATCTTCCTTGATGCATTTTTTTTTCTGAGCTTGCAAATTATATAACACTGTAATTTTAAAAGCTTCATCCTCGTTAAGATCCACAATTAACCTTTTTCATGCCTGGTAATTCTCTATGTGCCATTCTGTGATAATAAGTTTTTGAAACAGTGGTTGTAGAAACTACATTTGAATCCTTCATAGCTGTGATGTGAGATCAGCTCTGGCTGGAGACCATTGGTGATAAATCCACCCTGAGATACAGATTTTCCTTTCCATTTATTCATTTCTCCTGATGAATTTGAATTATGCATTAGCTTAAGAACTCACAATAGTTCCTTCATGTGGAGAGATAATCATCAGAGGATGAGGTGCAGGTAAGAGTGAAACAGAGCACTGATTGCTTTCACAGGTTTTCCAGAGAGGCCTTTGAACATATTCCACCTGTGCAATACAGAGGAGAGAAGGAGGCAGTTAGAGAGTATAAAGTGTCTGTTTGAGAAGAGCAACAACAGCAACCTTATGTTAGCAAGTGCTGGGTACAAAATCGCTGCCAAGTTGGCCTACAGAGTTGCTAGGAGACAAAAATATAACCCCAGCTTTGTGAAGCACAGGGATATCTGGAGCACAATGGATTTTTGCTGCTATTCCTGTTATGCTTGTCGTGGGTGTAGCACAGGGGAAGGAAGAGAGAAAATGCATGAAGGAGAGTTTGGGGAGAACACAGGGAAGTTGATCTGCTCCCATGTCTGTGATCCTACCTGTGATGCAGACTTACTGCAGGTGATTCTTATTAGAGTCAATTTTCAAGTTTGGGACAAAGAAACGGTTCCCCATTATTACCAAGTTTGCATCCCATGATGCATGAAGGCAGCTGGCAGGGAAGCAGAAGGACTTGTAGCCACTAAGAATTCACCTGCATTTCATTTACATCAACCAAATGGATGGACTATGTGTCGTCCTGTAGCAGCTTATGCTAATTGATGTCTGGGATTTTGAGTTCTGCTTTTTCTTTTTGTTTCATTAATTTCTACTTGTTGGAGTGCTGCATCCAGGCCTGGAAACAGTGTAAGAAAGATGCTGAGCTCTTGGAACGAGTCCAGAGGAAGACCACTAAGATGATCAGAGGGCTGGAGCACCTCTCCTATGAAGAAAGGTTGAGGGAACTGGGCTTGTTTAGCTTGGAGAAGAGAAGGCTGCGGGGAGACCTCATTGCGGCCTTCCAGTACTTGAAGGGAGCGTGTAAACAGGAACGGGAACGGCTGTTTATGAGGGTGGATAGTGATAGGACAAGGGGGAATGATTTTAAACTGAGACAGGAGAGGTTTAGGAGGAATTTTTTCACA
This sequence comes from Pavo muticus, assembly GCA_016647715.1. NCBI lineage: Eukaryota > Metazoa > Chordata > Aves > Galliformes > Phasianidae > Pavo > Pavo muticus. The sequence continues at coordinate 291,115 of JACDJE010000217.1, forward strand.
CAGAGAGTGGTGACATGCTGGAACAGGTTGCCCAAGGAGGCTGTGGATGCCCCATCCGTGGATGCATTCAAGGCCGGGCTGGATGTGGCTCTGGGCAGCCTGGTCTGCTGGTTGGCGACCCTGCGCATAGCAGGGGGGTTGAAACTAGATGATCTTTATGGTCCTTTTCAACCTATGCCATTCTATGGTGATTCATGCCATACCTTCTGGTCCTGTTCCCAAATCAGCACCGTATCTCTGACTGTGAAGCTAGCTGGATTGGGGACTTGTTCTGCATGAAAGGATTGTGTAGGTTGGATTCAACTCAATGAGCTGCAGCTGAGGACAAATGTTGGCACAGAGGGGTAGGGGCACAGCACACCAGCCTTGGTTCAGCTAAGGGGAACTGCATCCTTGGAACAAAGGGCTGCTGTGCTTGCTGATAAACAGGCAGGAAGGGGAAATGAGCTGATTTTGTTGTGGAGTTGACCATAAAAGATAACAAAGAGAAAAAGGAAGATAAGGACTGTCATTTGTCTGAGTATGAAGAACAGAACAGTTCAAAATGAAGCTTTTCATAAGGTGTTTGAAAAGTATAGTGATCCTCTGGCTGGATTAATTCTTCTGAACCATGTTATTTTTTTTGAAGTATATGAACAAGAACATTGAATAAATAGCTGCAAGAGGAACATTGAAGTCCAGCACTGGAGACAGTGGTCTCTGAAATTAGAGATGAGATACAGGTGGGTTACATCTGCACTGTACTTAGGCATACGTGCATGACTCCTGCATATTGCAGTGAACTTGGAAAAATCCTCAAAATTTCTCCCATTTATGCTCCCTGTTTTCTTCAGCACAGCCTCAGGTGTAGATTAGCATTGCAGCAGTCAGCAAGTCTGGCTTTCCAGTTCAGCTCTGGGGCTACTCCAAAGAAAAGAAAAACAGCCCCAAAACCCACCCAACCACTTCCACTCCCAAAACAGCAACACAAAACAAAAACAGAAGAAAGGAACAAATCAAATGTTAGAGACATTCATGCAGACAGTGAAGGCCAGATTATTGAAAAAGTGAAAAGAGCCAACAGTTACTGCCTGCAACCACTCTCCTTCCTGTACCATTAACCCTTTTATCTACAAGTTTTCTGATCATTGCTCAGTATAGAGAAGATGCCTGTGTGTTAGTCTTTCACTTCTTGTGAATCTCCATCTACACGACCACAAAATTTCTTCTGTAATCCACATACATGTAATACATTTGTTAATTATTATTTATGGGACAGGGAGGTGATTGTCCCTCTGTACTCTGCTCTGGTGAGGCCTCGTCTGCAGTACTGCATCCAGGTCTGGAGCCCCAGTACAAGAAAGACAGAGAGCTGTTGGAGAGGGTCCAGAGGAGGGCCACAAAGATGATCAGGGGGCTGGAGCACCTCAATTATGAAGACAGGCTGAGGGAGCTGGGCTTGTTCAGCTTGGAGAAAAGAAGTCTGCAGGGTGACCTCATTGCAGTCTTTCAGTACCTAAAGGGAGCCTATGAACAGGAGGGGAGTCAACTCTTTGAAAAGGTAGATAACAGCAGGACAAGGGGAAATGGTTTTAAGTTGAGGGAGGGAATATTGAGGTTGGATGTCAGGGGGAATTTCTTTACTATGAGAGTGGTGAGGTGCTGGAACAGCTGCCCAGAGAGGCTGTGGATGCCCCGTCCATCCCTGGAGGTGTTGAAGGCCAGGTTGGATGGGGCCCTGGGCAGCCTGGTCTAGTATGAAATGTGGAGGTTGGTGGCCCTGCCTGGCAGAGGGGTTGGAGATTCATGATCCTCGAGGTCCCTTCCAACCCGGGCCATTCTGTGATTCTGTTATACATTTTTCTTCCCTCCATCCTGCTTTACTTTCTGTGAGAAGTCAGGTTCTGTACTGCTAAAGTGAGTGGCCAGTCAGCTCCTCTCCTCTCCTCTCCTCTCCTCTCCTCTCCTCTCCTCTCCTCTCCTCTCCTCTCCTCTTGTCCTGAGTTAATAGTTAATAATCAGCTCAGATGCCAGGATTATTACTCCTGAATGTGGTGAAGATGTATTCCTGTAGCACAGATCTTGCTGTCTTCTCTGCCAGACACAGAGTTTGTGGCTTTGGGGGGCTCTGTAGTGAGTACTTCTGTTTTCACAGGAAAACTGAGATGAGTGAGGGTTTATTTGTGTTTTGAATGGCATTTCTTGACGTTGTGCAATTCAAATGTAAAAGTGCATAACACAGGAATGTTGTGCAAAATAAGGGAGTGTTTGCTTGCTGAGATAAATGCAGTAATTTTGGGAGGTGACACGTTGTTGCACCTGGCAGTGAGGTCTCCTGTTTACTGCGGGTGAGAGGCAGTGGGTGGAAATCTCTCCCTCCTGTGCATACTTGCTTGTGTTTCATCTCTGACCTGGAAGAATCACGTCTAGCCAACCCCTGGCTGCTTCCTATTCATGTGTTAATCACACTCTTATTTCTCTGCCAAGGTTGTCAGTTAGGAGAAAAAATATCACTGTTCTTTGCAGTGGGAAGGTTTGTCCACCCACCACTTGACAGGGACCCATTATTTCATGTCACATCGGCTGGGTGGTATGAGTGGCAGTGGAGTCTGGAGGTGAAAGCTCCCGAATTGTACTAATTACTGATGTTTTTGAGATGCAGACAGGACATCCTAGCAACTGCTCAGCTGGGATTTCAGTATAACTTGGGTACACCTTTATGCTGAGATAACAGTTTGGATGTACAAACAGAGCTTCCAGATGAGAATGTCACTGCCTAATCGGGAGAAACATATTCAGGTCAAGTGCCAGATATGGTTATGCAGGATAACAGTATTGCTCCACACAGCCTTTAGGGAAGGAGCATAATACTGGAAAGCCAAAAAAAAAGGATCCAGAAAGCAGCACACAGATTTGAGGGAAGCCATCGGAAGGTATTTTTCTGTCTTGCAGACCGTGATTATTGATTACTCAGCTCTGTGATTCCAAGACAAGAGCTCTTCATTGACAGGGATTAGATTTATGAAAGCAGTTGATTTCTCTGCAGCAGTCACGCATGCCTGGCACGTTCTGTTTGTCACAGATGCCTGGGTAGGGGAGAGCACCTGTTATTGAATGCGGGATATAGGAGAGAGGAGGATAGACAAACGGACCATGAAATTGCAGTGGATCAGTCCTGTGCTGCCCATCTCAAACACTCAAAGCGTAAGCCTCTAATAAAAATTGTTTTAGAATTTCTTGGAAGCAAAGAACAAGTTCCTCTTGTAACTTCTTCCCTGTAAGATTCTCATACAATTGCAGAACTGCTGATGCTTACGTAAAGTGAGAGACATTCAGAGAATGGGGAGAATGAATGGGAGTGACGTGGACCCACTGCACAAAGGCTAGAGACACAAAAACCCCACATGGGCAGCAGAAGCTACATGAGAAAGTTCAGGCTGCGGTTTATGAACTTAACATTATTGAATTATGGTTCCAACAGTCTCAAGGAGACAAGCTTGCCTCTATTCTGTGTATGCAGATGACAGCAGCGGCACCTGCTCAGAGCTTTGCTTTAGTAATACAACTCCAGAGTTGAGCCCAGAGCAGAAAACCTGCAGGTTGCTGAGGATGAGCTGGAAGGAAATGGGTGATTCAGTTCAGCTGCTGCAAACGGACACTGCAACAAAGCTGCTTCTCAGGAGGGAACAGTGGAAAGAGTCTTGGGGAGGAGTGTATTACTTATAGTGAGGGGAAATAGTGTTAATTATCTCAAGAAAATTCTGCAGATTGGGTGCAGGGTGCACACATATTTGTCCAAATAAGTGCATTTGGGTCACAGCATGGCCTTGGATCAATTATCTCAGTACATACCACCCAGTTTCAGACAGGGTCATGGCAGTGTTTGCTCCTCAGCCTCAGTATTTGTCCTCCCTGTATTGTGCCCTCCTGAAGGCTGATGCATCAGCTGTTAGCAACTGGCAAATTTGTTCATCCACACAGAGGGACAAATCTTTCTGCCTGTTCACTGAGTTGTTTCACTGGAGGTACAAATTGGATAATTGCTGATGAAAAAATTGTCAATAGCTGCTTGCCTAAGATCTGCATGCATGATTATATGGCTTTTACAGGAAGGAGTATTAAGCATTAGTAAATATGCACACACATTCCTGCATATAAATTCATATCAATTCTGAACAATGCGCCTCTCTGAGGGGTGAGATGGTTTAGATCGAACCCAGCATTTTTAAGCATCCTATTGCTGTCCTCTCTCCCTGGTGCATGATATATGAGCTCTGACTGCACTTCCCTTGGTCTGTAAGCCACTGCAGAAATTCCAGCTGCTGAGCAGCTGCGTGTATGCTTGAATGAAGCATTTGCTATTCCGTGTGTCAGCAGGAAGAGATATAAATAGAGCCTTTTCCTCCTTGTTGTCATGAACTATGCTTCTGTTGGCCACCCCAAGCCATTTCTTCTTGAAATGTGGTGTAAAGGGAATACATTTCATTTAGCTTCAGTGCTGCAGTCATGGATCACAGGGAGAATATGAAGAAATGCAGGGATTGCAGACATTTACACCTAGTGCTTAGTGAGACAAGGCATACTATGATTAATGAGCAGCTTTTGCTGCTGTCCTTTATTTTTTTAACCTTTCCAGTGAGGGAATATATTGACAGAACTGACAAAAAGCCCCATTTCATAGAACTGCAAGGTTTCCATCTGAGCATGAAGCTCTTTTGGCTTTGTGCTCCTCTGCTGACACATGCTGCTCTCACACCTTTGCCATGAAGAATTGCTGCTGCTGCCAGCTCATACAACAAATGCAGTCAGCTGATGTGGAGATCTGCTTGGTGATTTGGTTTGCTTGGCATCTGGAATCCCTGAGTGGGAGAACAGCTTTCTTTGGCATAGGAGGAACATGCTTTTGTCATCATGCAACCTGACATGTGTGAGCTGCATCATGCATCAGGACCCCATGGACTCGAGTGGTCTGTGTGGATTGAAATGGACTGGAACATTATTCATTAAACTACTGTTCCAAATACATAGCTTATAATAAAATGAGTCCATGTTCCAGCGTGACCTGACCTAGAAGTATTGGACTGAAGGTGGATGCTGGGAAAACTGAACCTGGAATGAGATGTTCTTTGGTGTTGGAGAGGTCTCGGCCCATTCTGGGAAATTCAAAGACTGGTGCAGAAGGCCCTGATTACAGATTGAAAATAATCTGGTCTCACCTTACTTTTCCAGCTTTCATCAGTCCTGGAAGTGTTGCTGAGGTATAGGGACCTGATTTGGACTCAAGCTCTTGAATGAAACATTCTGTTTGCATTAGATATGTTTACCTTAGTGCAAGGACTGCCGTGGTTAGCAGCAAACCAGAATTTATGCAGGGAATTGATCAAAGGATGTACTGCCATCACTACTTTGCTTTCTTACAGAGAAATGCCTTGCGCAGCCCCAATCTGCTGCTCAGGAGACTGCTTGTATGTTGTGTACATACACACAATTGCAATAGGAAAAGTTTAAAGGTTAAAAGCATTTTTAGAAGTTTCTACATGTAGATTCTACCAGATGTTAATTTAAAATTCCTTTTCATGGGAAGGATTCAGTAATGCCACCTTTTACCCTCCATAACTATTAACAGCTTTTAAATGTCTCTGTTCTCTGATAGCCTGTTCCAGTTACGTGGGCATGTGACACATTTCCTGGAATGAGAGTCACTGTGCTATCAATCTAGGTACAGTCTGTGTTCAGTTTCCTCCCTGCTGTCAGCTTTAAAAGAATCACAGCTCTAAGAAATATGAGTTTTCTGCAATGTAATCAGGACAAGGCTTTTTTTGAAGCCAGCCTTCATTAAGCAATAATGTAGAAATCAAGTTCATTTTCCTTACTTTGCTGTCAGACATCCACTGCACGACCATTACACTTAACTTGTAATTATTCATTTCCTAGATTTCATTCTCAGGTTCATTTCGAGCCGTTTTTAATATTTCCTTCAGACAAGTGAAATGCCAGGTGTGTTACACAAAAAACCTTTCTGATAACAGTTGCTAACACTGTTTTCTTGAGAGTTCATTAGCAAATGAGCAATTCATTAGTACAATATGAAGAGATAAAAATAGAGCTGATTCATCCTTGTTTTCATGTACTATGTTTCTATTGGCTTTTCTATTGGCTTTTTTTCAGAAGCCTGATCCGTATCTCCAATTGTTCCATTGAGGGAACAATTCTTGGCTTAAAGCACGAGTGGGGCTATGCAATTAAAATACAATTAAAACAGGGTGCTGCACTTGGATTGGGGCAATCCCAGGTATTTATACAAACTGGGAGAAGAACTCCTTGAGAGCAGCCCTGCGGAGAAGGACTTGGGGGTCCTGGTGGACAAGAAGCTGGACATGAGCCAGCAGTGCACGCTTGCAGCCTGGAAGGCCAGCTCTGTTCTGGGCTGCCTTAAATGAGGAGTGGCCAGCAGGGAGAGGGAGATGATTGTCCCCCTCTACTCAGCTCTTGTGAGGCCCCATTTGCAGTACTATGTCCAGGCCTGGGACCCCCAGTACAGGAAGGACCTGGAGCTCTTGGAGTGGGTCCAGAGGAGGGCACTAAGATGGTCAGAGGGCTGGAGCAGCTCTCCTATGAAGAAAGGCTGAGGGAACTGGGCTTGTTCAGCTTGGAGAAGAGAAGGCTGCGGGGAGACCTCATTGTGGCCTTCCAGTACTTGAAGGGAGCCTATAAACAGGAAGGGAAATGGCTGTTTACGAGGGTGGATAGTGATAGGACAAGGGAATGGTTTTAAACTGAGACAGGAGAGGTTTAGGTTAGATATTAGGAGGAAGTTTTTCACACAGAGCGTGGTGACACACTGGAACAGGTTGCCCGAGGAGGTTGTGGATGCCCCATCCATGGATGCATTCAAGGTGGCTGGATGTGGCTCTGGGCAGCCTGGTCTGGTGGTTGGCAACCCTGCACATAGCAGGAGGTTGAAACTGGATGATCATTGTGATCCTTTTCAACCCAGGCCATTCTGTGATTCTATGAAAATCTGAACAATTAAAGTGTGATGTGGGCCGTTTACTAACTGGGATTGTGAGGGCTCTATTTGAAAAGGTTGCAAGAATCAAACATTAAGTGATGGCTCTATTCATTACATATATATATGTTCTTATTTTAAGTTGACATATACGTAATCATTATTTACAGTGTGTGAGGCCTCCAAGACATTATTTACCATCTGATGAATATTTGAGCAACTGTAGTGCTAGAGACAGTGACAGAAGGGATCAGCGACTTTCCTTAAAATGACTGCTGCAATTGGTGCTTTCCAGTTCAAGCAACTACCAACTTTGATCTCATTTTTACTTTGATAACCGTATCTTAATGTTCTACAATTGTGCATTATTTCCCCCTCAAGTTATCTTCATTAAATTTGTTTTGCTCCTGCATTATATGGCCTTATAGTGCGTTACCTAGCAGTCTGTGATTTCAGTGGAGATCACATAGAATAAAGCATTGGATGAATCAGGAGCTTTGTAAATGCATTTAAGTTGGCTGTCAGCAGACAGCTAGAGCAGGACTGCATGCTGATCTGCAATTCAGCAGTATGTATCTATTGATGTAAAATGTTCAGCACGTGGTTCAAGCAGTTATTGTCTTCTCAATGAAGAGAGGACACCTTCCGCTGCAGGGCAGTGCAAACAGGTAGAGGGTTTAAAGCCATGCTGTGGCAGATCCAGCTCCCAGGCGGTCAGTTTGGTTCATTTAATCAGTACCAAAAGAATCTCCTCTAAAGGCTTAAAGGCACAAAAAGACCATAAATGATCATAATATCTGCATTTTCTTACAGCCCAAGAAAAAGCCCTCAAACTTTGAGCCTTGCTTCTCCTTGAAAGAGCCAGGCAGAAGGAGAATGAATGTGTGGAGTCTGCACAAGGTCACCTCCATCTTCTCCATGGAGAATGTTTAAAGGGTTCTGAAAAATAGAGAAATTATATAGCATGCATATCCGGGAGGCTTATCATATTATATTAGCAGTTACCCATCACATTTAATTAAGGCTCCTTTGTAGCTGATGTGAAATAATATTAACTCCATTCATCCCATATCAGGAAAAAAGAATAATGATGAGATGTGATCCTAAAAGAGATGTTAGGAAGCTATTAATGTGAGATGCATATTGGAGACAGGGGAGGAATGCTGCAGCTGCCTGAGTTTGCTTTGAGGCCTGCAGCATCTTCAGCTTCATGGGCAGGATGGAAGCTATGAGAGTAGCACACTTCTGCTAGAGCAGGTTGCTGATTGCTTCATTAATAGGCTTTCAGAGAGGATAAAGTTTGCAGACGCTCAGTGATGCTCAGTAGGAGTAGGTCAGCTAAAGGTTTTCTTAGGTCTAAATTGATTTTATGCACTTGTGTGGTATAGTTTGCTTTTGGAAAGATGAAATCGCTTGAGGATAAAACAAAGAGCAGTAGTACCCTTTCTTCCCTTTATGGTCCAGATAGAGAAATGGTCAGTTTCAATTTTAATCCAGAAAATACCAGTACAATTATCTTCTTATTTATGATGAGGGCTGCAGGGAGTGCGGAGTGCCAAGCCACCTCCAGCCTCCGAGGGACAAGGCACTGCACTGCCCATGCTCTGAAGCTTTCTGTGTTTCTGAAAGGCAATTCCAAGCAGAAAGCTTCCCACTGCAGCACTTCATCCCTGGTATTACAGTGGTTTGGGCTGCTGGAGTGGGGACCAAATCCAAGAGGAATGGTTGAGGCCTATAGGCTGAACACAGGTGCTGAGAAAAAAAATGATCTTCTAAGACCATTTCTTAGGTGTCCGTGACTCATTACTATGCAATCCTTTCCATGTGGTGAATCTCACACATCCGTTAGTGTTTAAAATAGATGCCTCTAAAAGCATTGAAATAAACATGTCCCTTTTCCCTCTCACTACTGCTTCAATCATCCAATTACTGAGTTAAAATTGGGTTCTGCTTCAAAAAGCTAAAGCTGATGCTGCAGGTTTCCATAGTAACTGCCTTTCTGTAAATTGTGCTCAGTTAAAAAGCGGGGATTCTCTTTTCCCTATCAGCACTGGGCTTTGGCAGCCTTGCTGGCCTCTGTCCTCCTCCTGCACCAGTGGTGACATGAACAGCTGAAGTCAGTCTGTCTGTGGTTTTTAAAGCTGAAGACTGGTATATGTGGTGAGGAAATGGAATGGGCTGCCCAGGGAGGTGGTGGAGTCAGCATGCTGGAGGTGCAGCACTGCACCTGGGGACATGGTTTAGTGGTATGGTGGTGATGGGTTGGTGGCTGGACTAGGTGATGTTAGTGGTCTTTCCAACCTTAACGGTTCTATGATTCTGTGATTCTGTTGAAGGGGACTGAGTTCAGTGAGAAGTGTTCACTCCCTAAGGCAGACATGAATAAAAACATACTAGTCCTGTCTCCACAAGATCCAGTGCTAGGAGAATATCTAATCCTACCTTCAGCTAATCTGGAATCCCCTGACTTGAAATTTTCCTTCTTTGGGGAGTTGGTCACAGGCAGCCTGCAAGGCAGGGCGAAGGCGGTGGCTGTGGATCTATGCTGCCGATGCTGTCATCACCCCATAGAAGCAGAGTGGCCTCCAGTGGCAGGAGGTGACCATATAGACAGTGCATCTGTGCTCTTGGCAGCAGTTCAAGAGCTCGTTGAGCAGGCACAGGGAAAGGGGGGGTTGTCTGCAGAATGCTGTTACGTGCTGCAGCACCAGCCAGCAAATGCTTCCTCCTTTTCACCTTCACAGCAGGATTTATGGTGCTCTGTGAGCCTGCTGTCTTGCACATTAAAGTGCTTGTAAGTAAGAGTGAGTTTATTTAAATTTGACAGAAAGCAGTAACCATTCTGGCTTCCCGTAATGCAGGACACCCAGTGCACAGATCTCTTCCTGCTGTTCAGAGCTTTCTCTTCCTAAATGACTTTTGCTGTCTTCGCAATATTTAATGTCTCTGAATAACAGAGCCAGTGTGCCTCTACCGCACTGATCAGCTGCAAGATGCTACCTCCATCCTGATCACATCCAGGCTGAGATTTGAGCCACAGGTCAGACATCCCAGTTTGTAAACATTTGTCTCAAAGTCTAAATTTTTTTGCATCTGTTGCCCAGCAGTCCTAAAACCAGCCCTCAGGAGGGGCCTGAGGAATGGTTTGCTGCACCAATAGCTCAGTGCAGGCTGTTTAACAAGGCTGTGGGGCTCCACATTTGGCCTGACAGCAAAGAAAAGCTTTGAATCCATGTAGACAGGGGATCTTCTGGGGTGTCCCATATTTCTGTAGACCATCTGGAGCTCCACCCATGAGCCTCACCATCTTTTCATTTGTGTTCACCTAAGGTGATGTCTTCTGCAGTGGAGGCTCAGTCTTCCTTTACTGAACCCAGCCTATGCAATTTTCTGGTTCTCCATTGATTTATAATGTAGGACAGAGAGGGGAAGGTCTTTTAATGGACACTGCATTTCCTTCTGCAGAGCACCTCTCCTGTGAAGAAAGGCTGAGGGAGCTGGAGTAGGCAATAGGAAGAAATTCTTTGCTATGAGGCCCTGGCACTGCTGCCCAGAGTGCTGTGGGTGCTCCATCCCTGGAAGTGCCCAAAGCCATGGATGGGCCCAGGGCAGCCTGAGCTGGGGAGGGCAGGGAGTTGGAACTGGATGATCTATAAGGTCCCTTCCAACCCAAACCACTGTATGATTCTATGAAAAATGAGCACTATGGCCCATAAACCCAGTGAAATGCCAAAACAAAAATCCATCTACTGTAGATTGCAGGAGCCATCTTCCCCTAAAATCCTCTGCATGCTTCACAGACATTCGTACAGCATTAGAACGATATTACCCAAAAAGGGTGATGTTTTCATGGGAAGAAAAGCCTCTTTTACTGATAAGAGAGCAAGTGGAGCTTGGGGCTGCTCTGTGTGTTGTACCGTGGCAGTAAGCAAATCAATGTTTGCTTGCCCGCTTCCTGGAATATACAGGCAGAGCTATTTGGTATCAGGGACAATTGCTGTAATGCACAGTGATGTAAGGTTGCTTTCTTATAATGAGATGGGTAACCTTTATTTAAATTAAGTGTCAGCATGGATAGTAACCTGAGACACAGCTGGGGGTGACCCCGCGCCCACCCCATGCAGCTGGATGTCGGAGCAGCGGGGGGTTACAGATCTCCCACAGCATATGTGCTGTAATTACCCCGTTTCACGTTACTGCCTTGAAATCCAAGCAATGGATTAAAGCTACAGGCTCCTCAGTGGGGAAGAGATCTCCTTTTATTCATTCCTCCTGTGTGAGTCATTAGTGCAGGACAGGTCAAACAGATGGAAAGGCAGAGAGCGAGAATTGTTTGCTTTTCCTTTAGGATTCCAAACTGTCACAGTCCTTAGAGATGGCTGGGATTATTTGTCAAACTGGTAGTCAAAATGGTTCACCATTGTTCTGGATGAATTGTATCTCTACTTTCCAGCTCGCTATATATCATTTTATCATGAATTTTTGCTTGCTCTGCGTTGATGGCATTTTTTGTTGTTGTTGTTATTTTTTCCCCTCCAAAAACAAACAAACAAACAAAAAGATTAAATGGGCATTTTAATCCCAAAAAGGCTTAGGGCTGATCAGTGAAGACAGAATGTCTGCAGAGATCCTCCAAATGACACGGGGAGGATTTTTTCAGTGCACAGTGTTTGTATTTGATGTGCTGTTCCAGAATCAGTGCGGGATGTCAGGCTCTTTAGAGCAGTGAATATTCATTAAGCCTGCCAGAGGCAGAAGCTGCAGTCGGTGCAGCCTCCACAGAGGAGGCAGGGAAGGGAGAAATCAGGTTAATGACTAGCTTTCTCTGCAATTTGCTTCCTGCTTATTGCCTGATCTCCATTTTAAATAAATTCATTTAATTAATGTTGGTTGCCACTTTGACCCGGGGACAGAAGGGTCTGTGATTAATGATGGGCGATTCCTTGACTCGCAGTGGCTTTAGTTGGTGTGTTCTGGTGGTTAGGAAAAGAAAACATCGAAAAGATTTCTTTTTAATTTAATAACGATTGATGATTTGACTGAAAGCTTTTATCTAAAGCATATCCTGGGCCTGTGAGCCACCAAAATTTTAAAGACAAGGACAAAGCAGTGAACAGAAAGCAAGCTGCTGTCTTGGCTGAGGATGTCTCACAGTCAGAAATGTCTCTGCAGAGAGACAGAGCTGCATAGAAATGCTTTCCTCTCCTCCCCCAGAGCAGGGCACATCTGTTCTAGCATGGATTCTCCTTCTGACAGAGGTTCTTAAAGAAAGCAGCAGAGGCAGAGGAGGTAGTGCTGATGTACATGATGCTCAGGATATATGGGCAGCTCGTGTTATGGGAAGTGAACACCACCTGTTCCTAGTAAGCAGCAGATTGGAGCTGTGGGGCTATGCAGGGGCAGGAAGAAAACACGTGCACCAAAAAGGAGAGAAAAATGTCAGTGAGGTAGAAACTGCAGTCTCTGTCCAGGCTTGATGGGTGGGCTGAGAGATTCCATGTCCTGTAAGCAGGCACCTGCCCTTACGTTTAGAGTATGTCTCAATTTCAGGCTGTTTGTACCCAGTATTTCGACTTTGTTCAGTATTTCGACTTTGTTCCACTTATGTACCAGCTCGTCTGGTTTTACAGGCTGATGAACAGCAACCCTTTAATTGAGTGAATTTGCAAATACTGCATTTGGAAGGACAGCACCACACATTTTTCACTGACAGATCTGTACTTTGGAATTTTGCATCGCAGTATCACCGAAATTGTACCTGTGGTTACTGTTGTCATAACTAAAAGGCTCTTTCAAGGGTGGAAATGAGGCCATCATCACAACATGGCTGCACTTTCTCAGGCATTTCGCTACAGAAGATACCGATGCCGCATAAGTGAAAATCCCACGGAGGGATTAGGGCTGAGAAAGAGGTCTCATTTTGCAAATAGTCGCTCAGGATTTTTGTAGCTGTTCTTGTTAAAGAGATTAGATTTCAACTATTTTTTTTTATTAATACTTAGGCATGGCTGTTAGTACAACATCCCCCGAGCCATGCTGCTGCTTAGCTTGGCTTCTGAGCATGGAATCCATCTCATTTCTTGTTGGCCACCCAGAAGTTAGCTGTCTAGTTTATACTGGCTCACCAGGGTTTATCCATAGTTAAGGAAGCAAAGGTAAGACAGCTCTAGCAGAGAGGGGAGAGGAGTGAGGAAAATTCATTTCATCTAAAATACTTGTTGGGTTGAATTGCCTTCCTGGGATGCTCGTCTCTATGGTGAAAAATAGATCGGATACCTGCTATTTTGGTGGCTGAAGTTAGGATGGAGAAACCTCACTCAGTGATCACATCTAAGAGAAAAATTAAAAGGGGGAAAAACAGAAAATAATAATGAAAAAAGAGATGCTTATAGTGTAGGTTCCACCCCTTGCAAACCTTGTGCTCAGTGGTATGGGCATGGGCCAACTTTTTGGGACCATGGATCCTCTGCCATCTGCATGATTCTGTGTGTAGGTGCTTTCAGAGCTGTTAGGTCTTGATGAACAAGTGCTTGTTGACTGTGGTTTGTATGATCATAAAGCCCTGTAAGAGGTGGAGGGCTACAGCATGTGACCTGTAGTGCCTTTGGAAGAGAAAAAGGTAGCTAGACACCATAGCAAATGGTTCAAACTTTCAGCTGTGTGATTTTAGGATCTAGGTTTTCTTTTGCACCCAGATCTGCCCAATGCAATTCGGGTAACAGTTACTGGCCTGAAAAATAAGCGTTTTGAAAGGCAACCTAAAAGTCCTTTCTTCCCAACTAAATACATGAACTACTCAACTGCAAAGCCTCAGTGGTTGTGTGTTCCATTTAAAGTCCACTGAGACAGTTGTATTTTGAGAGTACGAAGAAATGGAAGGGGTGAAAAGTTCATTTTCCCTTTTAGCATGCAGACACACGGGCGAGAGAGCAGCAGGAGCTGCAGGTGCAACCTAGATTCCGAGTTCTGCTGCATGCACACATTTTAAAAGTGATTTGGTCTTTCTGTATGAAGGCTGCCATATTCCTGGAGAATGAGTCAAAGAGGAGAGGAGACGGTCTCCAAAGTTACACCAGGAAATGGGCAGGATGTACACTTCTATGTGTGCCCTGTGCCAAAAGAAAACCACCCAGCCACCTATGTAGATGCTGGAAGAGAAGTTTAATGTTTCAGATTAAGTGGTATAAATGTAGCTGGGGGATTTGCTTTATTTAGCTATTCCTCTAAGTTTAATAAACAACTTGAAGGCATTTAACAAGACCCAGCGAGCATGCAAGAGAAGCGCAGCTAATCCCATTAAACGTAAAATAGCACATAAGTGGAAGATGTTTGTTGTTAAATTCCTGCTGATAAGAAACAGAAGAGATGTTTGAGGGAGCTTTGGAAACTCAGTGGTACGTGACATTTATCCTTGATCTGAAATGGCTAAACATACAATGCTCTTAGGATGGCTGAACTGTGACCTTCCAGCTTGCCAATCCAGATGCAAACACATTACCTGGTAAATCAAGCAGAAGTGAAATTTCCCGAGGAGGCTGCAGAAGCCCCTCTCCTAGGAAACGAAGGCTGTTAACTCATTATGTTCTGCCATCTCAGTCTTTTTGCATGTGAGCTCTCCACACAGCTGCAAGGATAATTGGTTTCCTTTGGCTTAGCGAGAATTAAGGAATATAATTAATATGCTTAGTTTGTATGGACAACAAACGTTCAAGGTCTGGGGGAGGGTAAAAAAAAAAGCACATAGAAATGCAGGCAGCACCATAGTCTTTAGGTGAACAGAGATTGCAAGGTTGAAATGGTGGGCTCGTTGTGTTTGGCTGCATGATGTCAGTTGGATTGGTGATAAATGTTACTGACTTCATCTGGTGAGTGGATTTGTCTGGGCAGAACCAGATTAAAGGGTCAGTATCCTGTTCTCAATCAGATTTCAGTAATGCAGACGTGTACGTGCAGCCTGTTAGCTTGGGAAGAGCTTTCATTCAAGGGAAAAAAGGTACTGCACTGCAAGGATACCCTCTGTTCTTAAAGGGCTCTTGCATGTTTTTTTATTGCCAAAATGGGTAATATAAAGTCATTGCCTCGTTCCCTATCTTCAGCCTAATGTGGCCACATTGAAATGCCATGGCCAAATGTTGAAATAGTAAATGGCCACATGTTAAAATAAAATGTGTTTTGGCTGTGCAGTGATGGCAGTGAGGTCCACTGAGTGGTGTTGTAACCTTACATGTCTCAAACCTGTTTTTAGGCTGTTCACTGCTACAGGGCCATCCCCAGCCAGAGCAAGAATGGTTCAGAAGTGGTTGGAGGTCACCTTCAGCTGTTTGTGGGTTGTTTTGTTTTATTTTGTTTTGTTTCTGCCAGGAACAGGAAAATAGCATTGGGTCTAGGCCAGCGTTGTTTGGAATGAAAGCTGCACAGCCTTGTTGGGAAGGAGGACTTTATTTGTCAAACAGGGCTTAATTTATTGTGTACTGTGTGGAAGTTCACATTTTATACTGCTGAAAAGAGACAAATGATTAATAATTTGGAAATAGGCCAGAACACATTTCACATTTCAGTATTCACATTTGTAATTTATTACCTCAAAGAAACAAAAGCAATATGAAATGTACCTGACCAAAATACTCCATTAAGCAGAAATGAAAGTTGGTTCGTCTTAATGTATTTAGTATGAAAGGGCTTCTTAGGACATTTCCATTACCAACAACAAACATTAAAAATAAATCTGAAGCTGAGAGTTAAGGTCATAGGAAATGTACAGAACAGCTTCAGCTCACCAAAATGAAATAGAGGAACTTCTGCATTAATAATGTCTTTAAAAAAATAATAAAAAAATGATATTTGAGACTCAAGAGATTAAGTTAAGGTCACTAAAAGTCCTTCAGCAGTTCCTGGAAAGAACATAAACTGAAAGTTAAAGCTTCATCATCAAAGGCAGTCTGAGGGCAAAATGAAGCAGCTCTTCTAAATCTTGATCCAACATCACGTTGTAAAAGCAGCCATATAAACTCTTTTAAAAAGATTCCCTGTGATAAAACTGTTATACAGGTAAAGTCAGAGGCAATGCTGATGTGTACAGATTTCTTTGGCTCTGTAACGTGGACATACTGTGTAAGTATGAAAAAGGTGAAGAGGAATCATCTTGCCAAAAGTGTTTTGCTGCCAGGCAGGAGAGAAGCTGTCAGGCAGCAAAATGTGTCCCTTAGCTTTTGAATCAGGAAAGCCTTATGTGTGCACACAACATATGTTCTACCTCACAACACAGAAAACTGTGTGAACACCATTACCACCCCTTCTTCCCTGCTGGAGCTCTTGGACTGTTTAGGTGGGCAACTCCAGTGCAGGATGCAATGGAAAGACTTCATGAGATCCACAGGATTAGCAGTGTTTGTGTGTTACTGCAAGAATTTGTGTGTGGCTACGAGTGTTACAGGCATGGCAGGTTAATACCATGCTTTTAGGGTGTAGGTAAGAACATTTTCATCAGATCTGAGGGCTTTAGGATCAATGCATAAGCACTGAGCTTTCACCTGACCAGAATCCCTCAAGTACTTAAAGTGATACATTGAAGTGAATATGTTGTACCTACCCAAAATTGGGAACTGTGTAAACTACAAATACTTTTCACAGTGTAAGAAGACACAAAACAGTGAGGTTTTAAGATTCTCTATCATGTAAGAGCATCTCATTACACTGGAAAATTGTCTTTGCCGGAGCAACGTGCATGAAGGTTTCCATCGTGCTGGCTCAATCATGGCAAAATCGTGGAAGGAAAATGAAGAACTTGCCCCACAGTGTGAGGCTAAATATGGGGACAGAACTTATATTTACCTGTATAAAATGTTGTGATCTACCATATAGCAATGTTGATTCAAGAAAACGAGAGATGGTCACAAGGCTGATTTTTTCCCAGCCTTTACGTTGTGACATCGCAATAGGAAAAAAGGAACTTAATAGTGAGGAGTTTCTCAATCTGAGGACTCACTGCAGTATTATTTACTTCCAGACCATTTTTTGACAGTTCACCACAAATTTGGCACTAGCCCTTTCTGATTTCCCCCTTCTACGTATAAATTAATAGGTTAGAAGAGCTTTCCAACTTTCTTACAAGAGTCACCACATTTCCTGGCAGAAGAGAGCAGAAGGGTAGAACCTCAGCTTGAGTAAAACAGTGAATATTTCTGAGGTCAGGTTCTACATCCTGATTGTAGGAGTCCTGTGTCACATCTGTCAAGGCAATTCAGAAAACACCTATGTTTTTTGCTCCGGGGCCCTGTCTGCTGATCATACTGCAATACATACACACCAACTCAATCCCTCTATTGAGAACTCTTAACACAACTGATGGGATGGTTTTCTGTGGTACTCAGCATGGACGGTGTGCATAAGTTTGACTCCCCCTGACCTGGACATTCCTCTAACACTATCCCAAAAGATCTGGCACCCTCAAACAAACCCCTGTGCTGTGCAGCACTGATGCTTGGGTTTCATGCTATAGGACACCCCAGTGGGCTGTTTGACAGTAATCTCTTATTCTGAGCACTTCAAATTCAGAAATAAAGAATACAGAGAACAATACTCTGGCACAACAGGGGATCCAGAGCATGTGGAGCCAAGCAGTATGTAGGGTCAATCTAGCACTGAACAGCTGAGACATGGGCTGGTCAGTAACACCCAGATGAGCAGCCAGACCACCAAGACTCAGCACAGACATAGGCTAAAGCCACAAACTTCAAATATGAGGCTAAGTACTCACTGAATTCTTGCATGTTGTGATGTTTTAAGCTTTTCTTGCTGTTTCTTGACTTTTTCAGAACCTGAGGCAGGAGAGGTGTCCCCCCCAGTGGGAGCTGGTGTGAACAGCAACAGCTGGACCTTTAAATTTGGACCCGGCAATTCGAAACAAGGTGGTCCTGGTGAGTTGCCAGACAAATTCATTATCCCAGGATCTCCCGCAATCATCTCCATCCGGCAGGAGCCACCAAACAGCCAAATTGACAAAAGTGACTTCATAACCTTTGGCAAGAAGGAAGAGACCAAGAAAAAGAAGAAAAAGAAGAAGGGAAACAAGACTCAGGAGAAAAAAGAAAAGGGCAACAGCACCACTGAGAACAGTGACCAGTGAGGGGTTTATACTGAAAGAACCCCCTTAGCCAGTTTTTGTAATAAAGGCAGATTTCTCCTATGTAGCAACTCCCAATTTCTTCCTCCTGTTAACAAATTTCCTGTATGTACAGACTTCAGAAAATCCACAGGAAATTCATGGTGTCTGTCTGAATTGCTTAACAGGTTTTGTCTTAAAAAGCTTTATTAAGTCTGGTGTTAACTCTTTTTCTCCACTCTGGCTTGTTTTCAGAATCTAAAAAGCAGACACAAGTTTCCTTTCTCCTACGCCGAAAAGGAGAATCTTCACAGTACAGCCAGTGAGAGGTTGGACTCTCTTCACTGTGGTTCCTGTGCTCCTGTCTTGATGACACTTACAGGACAGGTTTAAAAGTTTTAATATTGTGCACCCTCTATCTGATTGGAAATCTTTGTGTGCAGATGTCAGCTAGGTGATAAGAAATCAGGTTGCAAGATGCAAGAAGAGCTGGTAAATACGCAACAGAGGAAACACCTAACGAACATACATGTTCGGAGATGTTCAGGCTGGGGAGGAAATGTCTGAAAGGTGACCAGACTTTTCAAACCTTGAGAAGTCATTGTGTGAGAATATTGAGTCTTATACATGACATATTGTACACACTCCTACAAAGAAAACCTCACATTTACAGCTCTTTAAGATACCGTAAATGTTATCTTTTTACCAAGCAAGCCATTGGGAACTTGTCCCTGGGAGCCCTGCATTACCCCAGCAAGTCCCTAATGCTGTAGGGAGGGCTGGGCTGACATCCCGGTATGTGACTGACTGTGATGCTCTGTGTCCCTGTTGCCACTCTTTGATTATTTTGCACATTTTGTCTCTGAAAAAGTCAGAGTTTTTCCACGACACTTATGCAAAAGAGAGAAAAAAGAAATGTTAACTATGCTATTTGTTATCTGAGATATTTATTTATAAAGAAATATAGCTGTAAATGTTATAGAAATATGATGCCCTTTAACCCAAACAGAAGTCAATCTAGAGCCATTATAAATTAAAATTGCTGCTACTAAAGTGCTTTAGAAAAATTGCCTGAAACATCTGTATTATATCGGCCACTTGCCAATAACAGCTTTATTCTGTCGGGTCACTTGGGGGCTGCCTCTTGCATGTTTTTAATGAATACAAGAATTTAATTTTTTTGCATTAATCTGCACTTTGAATACACCTTTGCAAACAAACTGTCCTAATATGAAGAAGCAGAAGCAAACTCCTCACGCAAATGGATTTACTAACCTGCTAGTTCTGTGCAGTACCTTGGTGTTACCTCCTACACACCCTTTTCTGACTTTAATTTTACTTTTTCTATGAGATTATGAATTTCTGACCCTATTACCACTTATTATGTAAAATTCAAGTACTGTATGTATGCTGTATGCTCTTATAAGAATCCTGAAATATTTATTCTGTGCTTGTGTATGTGAATGTCGATGCAACTATTATTAGAGTGGACTTTAAGCTTTACCGTTGAATGTAAATTCATTATTTCTTTTTTTGTACACCTGTGAAGAAGTGGAGTAGTGTTAATTTTTTAAGCCACTGTTGATTATCAGTTTGGTTTTTTTTTTGTGTATGAAACACAAGTAAAATATCTTTCTTAAATCAAGCCATGCATGCATTCTGAGATTTATTGAAGCTAAAGCTCTGTGAATTACTAAACCTATAATTGGAGTGCTAAATGTGATTGAAGATGTTGGTATAAAACCAATAAGTGTATTTTTAAAAAGAATAGAGCTGATGAGGGAATTCCAAGGAGTTTTTTACGTTACTGTACCTTCACAGAATAAAGCTCAAGTGTTGTATTAATTGGAACTGTGTAAGAAACTACATAGCTCTCAAATTTCTGCCAGTCCCTCTAATCTAGGATCAAAGAGAACAACTGGATTTCTTGAGAAGTGTCCTGGATGGTTGACGTTTCCAAACTGCTGACAGTTCAGAGCAGGTCAATTATTATTCATTTGAGAAACCTGCTGCAAGTCTTAAATCATCACAGAAGATAAAGCTCTAATAAAAGAATGAATCTCACAAAGTGCAAACCACCGAGAGCCTCATGTGGTCTATTCAGTTTTCCTTTGCTACCAGTCTTGTTTTACTGGCAATAAAAGCGATGCCACTTGATTCAATTTCAAAGTCTAGCCTAGAGGAACAAGCTTAAGGTTTGGGGAGGGAATTGTTCTTTTCTTTAGTCTTGCAAGTGTGCTATTCTTAAGCATTTAGACAGACTATGGCTTGCAGGTCACAATCAGGGTAATGCATTCAGCTGGGAGTTAGGGGTTACTGTTTGACTATCACACAAGAGAGGATCAGAGGAGGCCAAGACCAACAAGAATCAAGAATAAAATTTGTTTTATCATCCTACTGACTATAAAGTCAGGAAACCAAAACTCATTAGCAAAGAACTTGCAATTTTGGGATATTTTTTACCACCTGATCAATTTACTCCTCTCAGAATCCATGTATTGCCTGTGAGCATATTGTCATTGAGAAATTCGTTTGTATGAATACTAGACTGGTAGACAAAACCACGGGGCTTTTAAAACAATTAAAGCTGAGTTATGTTGCTTCTTAATTACATCCTGTTGTTGAAAAGATATCTCATTTTACACTGGGCTTCTAAAATATAATCTTGTGCCATTTATTTCTACTCAGGATTTGGGTCATAGAACATCAGAGGGTGGAGATCCAATTAAAGTTTTCCAGTGATCTTACTAAAGGGAAGAACACAGAACTCAAAATACATTTCCCAAAATTCATACCTAAAAATCCACTCTGGAATTAATTGCAGTCAGCATTGACATCCTTTAAGGTCATCTTTAATTTCTTCTTCCCCTTCATTCACTTGATTTGCTTCAAGGACTGCTTCCATTTTTGGAAAAAATCATTGTATTCTTAATTGACTTTCTCCCCTAGAGAAATGTGAGTAAGCTACCTTTGTAGACCAGTCCTTGTTAGTACATGATGCAGTGACCACAATTTATATAATTCATGTTGGATAGTCAAAACTTAGATATGCCCATTCTGGGTCTTGGAGACTTCAAGGTTCCAATAAATACCATTTCCTCCAGGAAACCTCATCTTATTATCTCCCTAATCAATGTCCAACATATTTAGGTACAATGAAGCTGGATTATTCCAGATTCTTTCCACCGAACACTTCATTTAGAGCTGTCTGTCTTTCTAAAAATCACCTGTTCTCAAACTGTAATTGTATTCTTAAAATGTAAAGTCAATCACTGCCTTTCTTTTACACAGTTGGCCTTGGTTATCTTAGTGCAGGTTCTCATAAGCTTGTTTTAACACCTGTGTACAATCTCTCTTCCTTTGTCCCATTCTCCCCTAGCTGTAGTTTATGGATCCCATAAACTACAGGCATTCATGAGGACGCTCAGCTATTAACTTCATTTGAGTCCTAAAGAAGGAATGGGTTCCACACGTTTGCTGCTGCTTAGTAATTTGAGAATTACTGTCTGTTCCTTGACACAGATACCCTTTATAAGATGGTGCCATGAGTCCCATGCTCTTAAAGCTCTTGTAAGTTTATGGAGTTATGACTTAGACTGAAATTTTGGCTACACTGAAGTCCTTTGGTTTCCTCCTCCAAATGTCTCCGAAGGAGAAACGAATGAACAGCTGAACAGTGCTTTGATATCATCACATAGAAGTTAATCCGCACAAAGCAATTGGAAGGGACATGCAGTGCAGTAACAAATTGTGTGTATGAAGGGCTTGATAAGGTATGTATTAGGCTCTTTATGGTGCTTGAACAAACCCGAGTGGCTGATGCTCACACAACTGAACATGCTAAGAATATAAAGAACAGCTGTAACAAAAATACATGCTGTGATAATGACCTTGTGCTGCTTAAGCACATATTAGAAAATCAATATCACTAACATATGAATTATTTCTTCCATTAGCTTTTAGTATGAGG
This sequence comes from Pavo muticus, assembly GCA_016647715.1. Taxonomy (NCBI): domain Eukaryota; kingdom Metazoa; phylum Chordata; class Aves; order Galliformes; family Phasianidae; genus Pavo; species Pavo muticus. The sequence continues at coordinate 313,174 of JACDJE010000217.1, forward strand.
TTGCTGTGTTCTCTACTCTAGAGTTTTTTCTCTATCACCTCCATTCCTCTCTAGTGAGTCCACAGCACTGTCCTGCACTTGCAGATATATATGTGAATATACATACACACACAGATATGTACATACATATATAATACATATAAAAATCCGAGACCTGCTTATGTTGGTATACAGGATGTTGCCACATTGACTCTCAGTAGTAATGCTACTTAGGAAATCTCTGAATCTAATTTTTCTCAGTGATGTATTAGGGTGACATTACATACCTACTTCTGTCTTGTTCAGATGCTTTTGCCTGGCTTACAGAAATAAGGAAAGGAGTCCTCCTGCATGCAGTAGCACATCATTGCTTCTGCCACACTGGAAGGAGCCGATTTTACCCTGCACCTTGGGTTTCCTTTCATATCCCATCAGTATTTAATGCAATCACTCTGACACTGAGGTTTGAACATCAAAAGATGACAGAGAGGTAGCAAAGTAGGTATCCCTCATAACTCATACAGCTTTGCAACTATAAAAAACGTTTGCCTGTTAGTAGTACCAACAACTATGTGACTGTTGAATGAACAAAGACAAGAAGTAACTCATCCACATTTTAGAACTGATGTCAAGGGCATGTTATAAAACAAACATGGTAGACTTGAAAAGCATATTTCAAAACCAAGACCCTGATAAAGAGCTGGAAGCAGTAAACTGGTCTTCATACCAGGGACAGCAGCCATAAACCTGCTGTCACTCCCACCATTCAACTCGTCTGTCAGCATGAGCTGCAAGGTGGTGGGGATGTGAATGGGATATGGTAAAAAGACATCCCCATGTTGGGAAATGTTACCCTACTGCGATACCATTGCAATAAGACATTAATCTTTGGATCACCTATTGGGCTTCTTGTTACCTGAAGGGTGAAAGACCTTGTTACTAAGTAGTCCTGCTGGAACAGCACACATCTGAATCTCCTACTCAGTAGATGTGAGGCCTTGAAGGGCTGTCCTGTGGGCTCATCAGTGGGTACTGCAGTGAAGCACAGGGATAGGATAACATTACAGCTGGCCCTGGCAGCCTTGTTCCATCTTTCTGGTGGTATTTACGAAAGCTTCAGATGTTTTGGCAACATCTGGAACCAAAAATGTTCTTGCTCATTAATGACTGGAAGCCTGACAAGACATAACAGTTGTTACAACACATTGGCCACAGCCACCCTAGACTTTTAAACCTGTGTTAGTTTTATGGTAAAGTAAATACTTCTTTTCTGGGACTCGAATTTCACTCAGTGCATCTTCAGTGTGAAAAATGTGTGCGTTGAAGGGGGGAAAATCAGATTGAAAGCTTACACGAATGCAACACTGTGCCCCAACTAAGGTCCTGTTGTAACAGAAACCTATGTTAAGATGATAAGTATTATTCTCTACCCTGTAGAAGTTTCTTCAGAGTTTAAAGAACAGGAAGTTACTGATATGACTGAATTAAAGCTGTCTCCAAGCATCACAAAAACTACCTTGATCTTTGCAAAATGACATCAAGTAGATGCACTATAAATGTAGCCCTGAAGATAAGCTGCATCTTCCCCCGAAGGGTGGCTGTACTGAGCACTGGCAGGAGCAGCATCTCCCTCTCTTCCTAGTGATGAAGAGGCACAAAAGTGTGAAACTCATTTGATTTTATCCTCAGGATCTTTTCACACACACAAGGGGAGGCTTTGACTGATCATGACCAGATTCTGCCCAGCAACACAAGCAAAGAAAGTGGGAAGTATCAGGCATTTATTAGCAAGAAGATACCAGGGACAGGTCAACCCAGGGCACTAAATGCCCTTATTTGCTATCAGAGAGAGGCTGCTCTGCCTATAGATCTTGCTAATGGCCCCCTGGGTCAAGAAAGCTTCACAAATGGACAGCCTATGCCATCTGCAAAGCTGATGGATACACTGGCTGATGGCAGAACTGCTGGCCTGTGAGCTACATCGCTACAGTTTTCTGTAGCCAAGAAAAATAATTAAAACTCCCATCAAGGATCTTTACTTAGTTCCTTATGTGCACTGCTGGGCTCCTCCTGTGAACCTGCAAAGCCAAACTACATAGGTGCTGGCATTCCTTAATGTGCACACAGCTAATGCAAAACAAATGAGAAGTAACAGGTTATTGCAGTTGCCAAAGCCTTCATGACCTAATCGATGTTGATGGTGCAGTTAGTTTTGCATTGATTAACTCATGAAGTGAAACCCCTACAGCAATAGAGCTCATGGTGAAACATTCAGTGCTACAGAGTCTGCCAGAGTTGTACAACTGTATAAAATAATAAATAGGTTACAGACGAAGAGAAAGTTGAAGCACGTGCAGCCCAGTGGTACTCTGTGCTGTCTGCTGCACAGCCCTAAGAATAGATTCTGGAAAAGTGTAGTGTTGTACTAACTCTTGTCCCACTCCAACAGGGAGATACGTACTAACATCTCCTGCACAGAGAGGCTTTTGCCTGTTCTCCCATATATGTGTGCCACCATACATCTCTGTATTGCTAACTGTAGATGCCAGTGGGCTTCGGGTTGCTGGTACCAGCTCTGTGTAAAGACATTTGACTGGCTGCAAAAATCCATACATGCTGCTTGCCAATCAATGGTGGGATTATGGTGGGGAGCAGCCCAGATGCCCTGATGCGCACTTACCCATGGGGCAAGTGCTGGAGCCTGCCCTGGGAGCTTGCACACTTTCTGCTCCCCTCTCCATCCCTTCCAAGCTCTCATTGCTCCTATGCAGGCTTCCAGCTCTAGTAGTGAAAACTGCTTTGAAAAATGTACCTTATTTTCTGGAAACCAAAGGCTCACAGGTTTTTAGCCTTTTTTATAGGTGTGAGGACCAAAGAATGGTATAGAGTGAGAAAACAAATGTGCCTCATCACTATCAACCAGCTGTCCCCATCCTTCCCTGGCATGCATGGCCAGAACTTAGACATCCAAAGACAAACCTAGATGGCATACGGAGCACAAGCTTCCAATGAAACTGGCTCATTTACTAGCCAAAAGCTTTTTTTGTACATGGCAGTTACACACATGATGACTCCAGTCAGACAGAAAAAATCATGTAAGATCAGGTTTTGGAAGTGTCAAAATAAATGTGTCTTGGTTGCTCTCCACCTTACAAAGCAGCTCAAGTTAGTTTGTATAATTGATCTCTGTGTCTTATTTTCCATCCCGATAGCATGTATCACCTGTATATTTTTCCTTAAACAATGTAATATTTTCTTCAGCGTTTACATTTTAACAGCATTTGGGGAAGAAGAAACCACATAGAGACTCCCAGAGAAAGCTCGCTTGGGGATGAAAGGTTCTTGCTTACATACACTTCCTTGCTGCATATTGTCTGTTGTAAGAGATTTAGTAGTTTATGGCTTTATTAGATATGATTGGTGTTGTGTAAGACTAAGGCACACAAATTAACAATTTTCAGCACATTTTCTTTATAAATGAAGTTGATGACCCATTAAAAATTCTACTGTGCTCATCTGACAAGTCCTAATTCTCATAAAACTAGAGCTATATTCTTTCCTATCTGCACACAATACCAGTCTTTCCCTAAGGTTTCATGGCACAAATTCCCAGCCCCTTGCCCCAGAACTTGGCTCATGCCATTTGGCCTCTTTCTCTGGTCTCTCTCCAGGGTTCTGGGAGGTGTGAAAGTATTCAATCTCAGAAGGGCTCTGAGCCCATTCTTGTATTGCTCTCCAGTAAGAATGCCTATCTTACCTGCCAACAACTCCAGCTTGATTAACACAAGCAGAAATATATAGACATGTTAACTTGTTCTCAGCTGTTGCACTTTGTATGTTTGACTATAATCTTATCACAGAGGGAATTTATTTTGTAATTAATATAGCAGAACAACCAGGTAAAGCTTCTAGGCAAACACTTTAATAAAATAACAGCAGATAGTGAAAATCCATACACATTAAAAACCTGTCTAGAGAAGTTCCCATTTCTTAGAATCATTTTTGACAGATATTTATTAGCAATTTCTCATCTCCCTCCAAGGCTCAGTAGAATGAGGCTCTCTCAGCCTCTCAGAGCTTGTTTCTTATCTCACAAACCATTACCTTTATACTGACAGTGAGATGTACTGAAGCTCTGATTCTAATGAAACATTTCAGTCAGGCCCCAGTGAAGTGTGATAGCCATTATAATGCTTCTGCCTTGTGCTGTTTGGTGGCTGTAGGGAAATAGCACCAATCTCATAGTTAGGGCTATGTATGTGCTGTTGTAAACTGAATCCTGAATCTCACTTTAAAGTATCTCAAGTCCGTTGTGCAGAAGACTAGGAAATTTGCATTAGCTTCTTTTTCAGCTACTTATGTAATCAGGACAGCACTTCTGAACTGTTGGCTGTAATATTAAATGACACACATGACATACTTTTTCTGCTTTTCTTCTTTTTTTCCTCAAGAGCTCTGGTTGTCCTACTCACAGAAGATAGCCTTGTAGAAAATGATTAGAGAAGAACTGGAGCATTTGGCACAGAAAAAGAAGTGGGAGTTGTGGATAAAAAAAAAAATCAAACTTTTCTGTAGAAGTGAGTAGAAATTAAAGACTTAAAATATTTTTGAACACTGAATATCACATTTCATCATTTTCAGTTCTTCTAAATGCGGCTGCTCACATTTCTCTGACAGGTGGCTTAGGACAGCTCCTTCAAAACACAGGCAAGCTGTCAAGATTGTCTTCTGTACTACAAAAACAAGGAGAATAATAGAAATAAAGTAGGAATGTTGATCGTGCAATGGATAAATAGCATAAAGTCTTCCACCAGCTTCTAGTGTTTAAGAGAACAACATAACATGCTGTAATAGAAGCTGTACACAAGTTTGCCTTTGGTGATATATTTGGAAAACAGTGCATTTTTTACATTACTTTTCTCAGTCAATACTGAACATTTTCTGCCGCAGTCATAAGGGCATCTTCCTCAAATACTCCCAGTCAGGTCACTGTGGCCTATCAGCGCCTTGTTTGCTGCTAGTCATCACAGCTCGCTGTGAAAGCAGCCAAGAAATGACACACGCATGGACTTGAGGCATTAATAGGCACCATTTCTTCTACACGCAAGTAACATTAATACCAAAGCATAAAGCATCTGTGCTGTGGTAGAGCCCACACCAAGTCCTACATAGAAGTAAGTGCAAGAGCAGCTGCAAAGGCATGCTGCTGTCAGAGAAATGCTACACAACTGGAAATCCTCAGTAGCTGCTTGCTTAAGAAGTACAGGAATTTTGGAAAATACTCAGTAGACTCCCTGAATCAATGAATCATAGAATCACCAAGGTTGGAAAAGACCTACAAGACCATCCAAGTCCAACCATCCACCTATCACCAATAGTTCCCACTAAACCATGTCCCACAACGCAAGGTTGAAATGTTCCTTAAACACCTCCAGGGTCAGTGATTCCACCAACTCCCTGGGCAGCTGTAACAATTATGAAGATCAATGCGATGGAATGGTAATGCAAGAGGTGCAGCGACAACGGGACTAGTGCAATAGAAAGGTGTAAAAAAAAAAAGTACTAAGCCTTCTCTGAAGATCTAGACTCTCAATAGGAACTACACAGGGAAGGAATCTCCAACCAGAGATCCCTCCCCATGGGCAGTCAGCCCTTAAATGAGGTCTAAGAGTGGTGCAGCCAGGATCCATCCCTTCCTGTCGCACTGCTGAATTGCCTTCACCTCTGCTCTCAGGGCTGACTGGTTCTTTTCCCCAGGAGCTCAATCAGTGGTTCAGGCTGTGACTGAACTGTTCCCATACAGCAGCCCATTCCAGCACTTGACCGCTCTTAATATACACCTTCATGGCACATTGTGTGGGAGATCCCATCTTGAACAACGAACCCCCAGTTTTATTCACAATTAATGATTTTGTTGTTCAGAAGAGCTGATTTGGAAATTGAACGCCACTGGGAGCAAAAACATTGTTCAGTTATGCTGATTGCTTTGTTCCAGGTTACAAAGCTTGTTTCTTAAGTAATCCAGTATTTCAAAACTTTAAATTTTGATCCTTTAATGCTTTATGTAATGCACTTCTCACTCATGCCATTTCTTAAAAGATAATACATTGTTTTACAAATGATTTCATCATTTAAAAGGCAGCTGAGCTTCTTCTAATGCACAGCTTAGTATATTTTAGACTAGAAAGGAAGGTTATTCCATGTCAAACCTCAAGAATAGAGGAAAAAAATGCTTTTAAAAAACGTGAAAGTAATTTGGCCACAAGAAAAAAGAAGATTTGGGTTCCACATCTTAAGAAAATAACAGCTCCACAAAAATACTTAATTATGATTCTGCTAGTGGAACTTACGATTCTGCAGTTCAAACATCGGCATTCTCCAAAATCCACAAGAACAGCAAGGATTTGCTGACAATGCTTTTGCTTCTCTAATGGGAGCTTCCTGTTATTTGCAATTCTGATGCCTTTTCTTTACACTCCTACATCCCAGCTTTCACTTTCAGCCCTGCAAACCCCTCTTCCATCCCCAGGCTACGGGACAAAGCTTTCACCTCTGAAGCCAAAATGTCCCTGACCTCAGGGCGCACTGAGTACCCGGTAGGTCTGTTGGATTTGCAGTGGGATACCTGAGGGTTAATTGGCTTTGCTTTTCCACCTCTCACCTCTTTGTAGCTTGAATCTAAAACTACCAAGGACCACATTGTCAGTACATAACCTTAGGAGATAACAGTCATTTAAACATCTAATTGACATTACCCAGTGATAGACAGCACAAAGCCTAATGGGCAATCAGTGCTGCAACATCACCATCTAATCTCTCTGCCTGATCAAAGCCTTCTCTTATCAACACGATCAGCTTAAGGAGTCTCAACACATTTACAGCTGGAAAAAGTAGTTGGGGAGATCCATGTTGTGTTAGAGAACTTACTTCTTTGGTCTGGGGTAGTGCTTCATTTTTCTGTTCTATTTGCTTTTGTGTTTTTAAAAGGATTTTTGCCCAGTAATAACAGCTGTTAGCTGTGGACCCTTGGAGTAAATCTGTATGCATGTAGGCCTCTATTCTCTTTTACTGTGCTACAAGGATAAACTCCTAATTTGATTTTGAATATTGGGGTTGCTGTAGTATTAAATATTAGTAAGATGCTTAAATATTTTTATTCTCTTCCCCCTCCCCCCTTCTTCCAGTAAATAAATGCATCACATTGATTTCTTCATCTCTTATAAGGAAGAAGTGCTTGCAATTGTTTAAGCTCTGAAATCACTATTTGTAAGTAGTTAGGTTTGCTGTTCATACTTGGGGGCTATGGGGAAGAGAGAGAAGGAAGAAAATAAGAATTGTTTCATAACATTAAACTCTCTGGATACCATTCTAGACTGACACATCAGAGCAAGGTATGATTTCAGGTTCTAACTGAATCAATCCCTGGAGCACCAGCTACTTGCAGGCCTCACTTTACAGTTCCAGTCCTAAACAGGCTGTGCTTTCGTGCTCTAAGGAAATGAATGAGCTGAAGGTGCATCTCCAGCTTTGCTCTTGTTCTTTGGGCAAGTGGCAGCTCTAGACCGCAACAAAAGAGAAGTATTTTTCCATCTGAAATGTATGTTTTGTCTATGGAAAAAAATGCCATAAAAAAAAAGAAAGATCTGTTACTGAGGCTTAAAGAACCTCAAGTTCAAAGAAAAAAATAGTAATTTAGCTTGGCCTATTCTTCTTAGGCCTGGTGGAAATATTGCAGAGAAGACCCACAAAATCAGAAAGCACACAGGACTTCAGGAGTTAACAGCGAGGCTGTGAATACCCCCTCCCTGGAGACATTCAAGGCCAGGCTGGATGGGACCGTAAGCAACCTGGTCTAGTGGGAGGTGTCCCTGCCTATGGCAGTGGGGTTGGAACTAGTGGATCTTAAAGGTCCCTTCCAACCCAAACCATTCTATGATTCTGTCAGACTATTTGTGATACTGTTTGGTTATCCCAAAGAAGATAAGAAAAGAAATTGTTTCTGTGTAGATGTCAAACAGATTGTTGCTTGAAACTCTGGTAGCATCCCTGAGGCAAGATATCTCTTGTACACTGAGCTATTAAAAACAAGCCAGTAGTTACCACAGATAAAAATACTTAGAGAAGTTTCACTTTGAGGAAGCTGGGATTCCTTGGTTGGAACTGTGGCCATACAAAAGGAAAATAGTTACTCAGAGCTATTTTATTGTTGTATATTCAATACTACTTGGCCAGGTTGTGTCTACAATCAATGAAAAAGATCCAGTATTTCTGAGCAGTTCATCTGAGTGCCCTTTGAAGAGGTGAATTCCCACCTGGAGGTGCCCATTCTGTTGTGTATGATCAAAGCCCTTTTTGTTTTTCCATCTTCATGTGGGATTCTGTGTTGGTGTGGTTGATTTGTCTCACTATGAATGCTTTCAGAAGGGCCTGTGTAATATGGGACCTAACACAGCTGGACAGTGGTTTGGAAACTCAACACTGTGTTTTGAGCTCTGTTCTCTAACCAGCACCAGGTAAGAAATCTCAGCTGTTTCTGAATGCTTGCCCTAAAAGAAAATCCATTCAGATATACGAACTACTTAGCTTGCCTGCATAATCCCCAGTGTTGCAACTTGTTATGAACAATTTTACTGTAAATTATAGATGTGCAGCTGTGCTACTGAAACCTACAATATTCACAGTTAGTTGTTCTCAGAGCTGATTTTTTTTTCCCTGCAATGGTTTCTTGTATCACAGAATAAGTTGCTATGATTATGAAGAAGCAAACTCACTGAAAAATACAATAAGCAGAGCAGTATGAAAGATGAGGTCCTGTAAGTTGTGGGTCAGACTACTGTTTCTGCTTTAGTGTAATAGGTACTTACATCTTTGGACAGGGCAGATGAAACTGCTGTCTCTAGAGAAGATGAAGCTCTTGAAAAGTGGCATGAATGACTCGATGGCAAACTGCACTGTGGCAGTAGCTCAGTAAGTAAGATATAGTTAATATAACTATATTAATATAATTAATACTAAATTGTCTTAAATTCAAACAGAAGCATTACAATATTGCATAATTGGTAGAAATAGAAGTACAACCATTTTTGTACCCAGTGTCCTAGGAAAAGAAGCTTCGCCATTGCTAGGAAGAGGCTTTGTGCTACCTGCCAGATTGCGGTCCTACCTGTAAGGCTTGTTGGCAGCTTTTTATAAAAACATCCAGTTTAAATTCAAGCCTGATCCATCATCTTTCGTCACAGACAATTTAAACACAGGAAAGCTGTGAAGGCCTTGAAAATATGGGTGCATATTGAAACAAAGCCCTCAGACCTAAGTCAAGCAATGGGTTGACTGCTCACTGGTGGAGAGATACTGGTCACAAGAAAGGCACTTACTGGAGAGCTGTGAAGGGACTGCTTTTGCTCTAAGAGGGTGACAGGGAAAAAGCAGAATTTTTTTCAGGAGGGTTTAAAGGAAAACAAACATAGGAACATTTTAAAAAGAAATGACCAAGCTATATAGCAGATTGGGAAAGTTACACCCCACAGCATTCTGCAGTGCAGACGTCGATGGCTAAGGACTGGCTAGAGACTGAAATGTCTTATGAAAGTAGACATGGAACGTGGAGGTGAGAAAGAAAGAATTTCCTGCCTTTGATTCCAGTTTTCCCTATTGAAGAGTTCTCAAAATCAGCCCTCCAGACACCTCTGTCTCAAGGACTAAGATTATCAGGGCCCCATCTACATGGCACCCTCTCCATAACAAAGGACATTCAAAGACATTTTACAATATGACTGATAAAATAACTCCTCTGACTGTGGTGATTATTAATTAGTACTAATAATGTGTATCATTGACATCAGACAAGTCATGTGGGGTTAGTTTTAGAGGTTATCACGCTTGTTTATCTGTGTTCTAAAACATCCCATTACAGCAGTCTGTAGTTCCCTGATAAACACAGGTGTGCTCAGCTGCAACACAGTAATGAGAACAATGAGTCTAGGTGTTTTACCATCAGTACTGAGAGAATCAAGTGTAATTTAATATTACACCTAATATTCTTGTATTTCAAGTTGCAAAAGAAAACTGAGAAATAGATGGGCAGGATTTAGAAAAAGTAGTGGCACACATCTCACCTAATCTGAGAAGTCTGCAGCGTAGATATCTGCATTTGATCTAATTTTTGAGTCTCCTTTCATATTCAGCGGAGTGAAATAAACTCTTCTGAAATCCTAGTCAATTGTCCTATCTTTGTGTGAGATGAGGTGACCCCTGAAAGCCCTATTTCTGTCTCTTTGTAAAGAGAGCCCAGACAGCTAGCTCCAAGGTGACAGTCTGCACTGCAAACATCCCCACTTTGATGGGGAATCTCGCCCTTCAGCTATTAGAGATCTCTGCTCCCAAAAGCTTGCTTTGCCAGAAGTTCCTCTTCTGTCCCTTCTCAGGGGAAGCTATTAGAATCTGGTTCTAAGCAATACAAGAAATCCCACCAAGAGGACTAGTTTGCTATTCTTAATCTTCTCTGAGCAACTCAGTTTCTGGGGCCAGGTGTGTATGCTTAGTCATCAATAAATCCACAGTGAAAGCGTTATGCAAAGGCAGGGTTTTTTTTTTTGTGTTGTTTGTTTTTCTGTTTTTAATTGGGGGTTCCCAACCTCCCTCTTAAGCCTTTTTTTCCCCCGCATTTGGATAACTATGGAATCTGGTGAGAAGGCTAAGAGGCTGTTCCTCTTGTTCTGGGGAGCAAGGTACGATGGCAGTGCACAATAATTACCAACGCAATTAAATTTGAGCTCTACTAGGAGCCATGAACTCACAGTATAGGAAAAATTGACACTGATAAAGTACTGGAGAATTTGTTGCACATTTAGTTGTCTGCATCCTATAGAAAGGCAGGAACACAAAAAGCATTCAGGAAGAAACGAGAAGAACAGAAATGGGGCAATGTTACTCCAGGATGTTCTGGCTAGTGTAAGCTCAATGCCATCTTGGTTAAGCTGCAGTGACCAGCAGTTTCATCCCAAGGGGGTGATTTGGAAAACAGTGGGGAAAAGGATCACTGCGGCAGGCCATGAATTAACAACACACATTAAGGGGAAAATATTTGCCACTGGTTTCTAGTCTGCTGAAAGAAGATAATACACATATGTAGAAGTGTACCTGTCATCCCAGCTGCTCTTTGGAATCTTGCTCAGAGCACATGTGCTTGCATTTGCACTAAAATAGCTTCCAGACAAGAAGAGAAATAAATTTAAAGTGACAGGTGCAGGAATTCAAGGACTGGGAAAGACTCTAGGGATGTATTCTTCTACAGATCACAGAGAGGTTAAAGGCACGGTGTAAATGTAAGCGGTTTCTGCCAGCAGTGTAGTGCTGACTCAATGGAAAAATGTTATGCTCCATTTGTGTATATATTCCTGCCTCCTGACTTGGGAACATACTGCAACCTGCAATTTTTGGCTTAAAATCTAAATAATGATAAACATCACATGAAGGCACAATGGAAGGAAGATTACAAATACTATCAATCAGAACACTTTTTGTCCCCTTCTCTCTCACCTGCTCTCAGCAGGCCAGTAGCGTGTCTTTGGGTTTTCTAATCAGTTCCAGCTCCTGAAGCATAACGCACCTGCCTGCCCTTCCCAGGACTCTTAAGGTGGATTCCACATGGCCTGGACTATTGCATGCTTATAAATCTCAGCCCTACCATCATGGGAAAGTGTAAGAGAGCGCATATCCCAGCCTGCCCAACTGCTGCCTCAAACACTAGGTGAAAGCTTAAAGCATTTAGATTCAAACAAAGAGGTTGTTCCTTGGTGTAACGAGGAGATGGACTAGTTCAGCATTAACAAGGAATCATTTCATATCTAGACCCTGAAGAAGGCACAGACACTCCCAACACTTTTTATAAGCAGCTTGTGTTTGCTGGTGGTCTTAGTGCTATCACATTTATATGTTATAGCAACATGGAAAAAGCAATGTGATTTATACTGCACTTACTAGTTATCTGAGGTCTTTGGGAGCACCTCATGGGATGAACTATTCTTACAAGCCTGAGGTAGTTGAGTTTCCTACCAAAACTTCTGAGGTTGCCAGTAATTACTGCTGCAGCACTGGAGCTGGTCTGTGTTTGGCCCAAACTGTTGTTCTGTGCTGACCTACCACAGACCTTCTGTTCAGATGGCTTTGCTTAATAGTTCTTCCATTTTTATTTGTTGTTTTTACGAATTACCATAAGTAGTCATCTGATTAACTCTGAATGAACAATCTTTTCTTACATCTCTGTGGTGCTGTGATGGAATTTGACAGCTGTTATTTCTTGCTCACCATCACCCAATATTTGCCTCGTGATGGTAAGCCTATGTGCTAACAGGAAGTACAGGCTTCCCACCTTGCTATGTGCATCCTTGGGTTCTCATTAAAATAAGGCACTGAGGTGAGGACTGGTGTTCTGGAAGGAGTAATGTAGCAATCGGACAGATCAGTACAATGGGAAAGATGTTACAACAGAAGGACCGGCACAATAGAAAGGTGCTACAAAGGATGGGAAGAAGATTGCTCACTCATACCAGAAGATTCCATATTCACAGGGAAAAGCCTCACCAAGGAGGGATTTCCAGAAAGAAATCCTTCCCCAGCGGCAGTCAGCCCTTAAACGAGGTCTAAGAGAGGTGGAGCCAGGCTGCACCCCTTCCTGTCTCACAGCTGAATTGCCTTCACCTGTGCTCCCAGGGCTGACCAGGTCTTTTCCCCAGGTGCTCATTCAGTGGTTCAGGCCATGACTCAACAGTTCCCATACAAATTATTAAATAAATGGTTAACCCCTGAGCAAGAAAACCTGTAATATACATTTTTCTTTTATTTTTCTTCTGCCTCTGCTCACTACTGGCACTTACACAACCAGAGACCCACAAATGGGAAAGTGAAAAATGATGAAAATTAAGGATGGCTCAAAACAAGCTGATTTTTTATCTGTTCAGTTAACTACAGTGAAGTCAGAGCACTTGCCTGGATGGTTAGACACTTTTCTAAAATGTTTGAAACAAAAATCCAGCAAACTTAGTATCCTTAAACATCTACAAACCCCCCTATTCCTCCACAAAATCAAAAGCTCTTGATCTCAGTGTAGTAAAACCCACTAGCCATGCTATGTGTTGGAAGACCAACATTGCCTCTTGTCACATCTAACGATGTCCTCCAGTTGGAAAATATTGTGTGTCACAGCATCTCAATAAGAATTCCCTCAGTGTCACGTGGCAAGAAAGAAGTTTTAGTGATAAAAATCATCAGCTTGTGTATGGGAACTGTTGAATCACGGCCTGAACCTCTGATTGATCACCTGAGGTAAGCACTGAGTCAGCCGTGGGAGCACAGGTGAAGGAAATTCAGCTGTGTGACTGGAAGGGGTGGAGCCTGGCTGCACCTCTCCTAGACCCCATTTAATGGCTGACTGCCACTGAGGAAGGGTCTCTTTCTGGAGATTGCTCCCTGTGGGGTTTTCTTGTGGGCCTATGACACCAGTGAGCATTTTCCATTTATTTCTGATTATCCTTTCCAATGTGATAATCTTTCTAGCTATATGCTCTCAAAAGACCAGCCTAACTTCTCTGTACACTTGTTGATTATACATCTGTATACTCACTGATTATACAGCTTGAAATTCACAGATGCAAGAACGCTTGTCCTTAAAATAGTGGTATGATGTATCCACTCTCTGTGGATATTTCCCCCAGGAATTTAGGAGATCAAAGCAGTCCAGTGTTAAGGATACTGCTGCAGCCTATTCTTCCACCTGGCTTGCAACGTAACACATAGGTAGCTCCTCTCACTGATACATCAGCCTAAATTGTTCTTAAAACTTTGTACTGAAGGGATCCTGCTACCACCCCAGCCAGCCTGTTTCAGATCTTAATTGTCCTCAGAGCAGTATGTTTTTCCTAGTGTGTAACCTAAATCCTCTTTGCTGCAAGTTAAGCTGATTGCTTCTTGCCCTCCTTCAGAGGACACGAAGAGCAATTGATCACTGTAATAAGCTTTGATAAAATGGAAGACTTTTCTGCCCTTCCCTCGGCTCCCTAATTTATCATCTAAATAGTTCCAGCTCTTTCAGCCCTTCTTTGAAGATCCTGGCTTTCTGAAAAATCTTCTTTTTTCTTGTTCTCTGGGTATTCCCTATTATTCCCAGGCTTCTTTAAATGCTGTGCCTAAAGCAGGAATCAAGCTCTTACTGGTAATAAGTAGAGCAGAATAATTACCTCCCTTGTCTTACAGACAACACTTCTGATAATATGTCCTGGAATGAAATTTTCCTCTTTTTCTTTTCTTTTTTTGTTTTTGGAATGTGGTATTTCATAGTCTGTGACCCGCTATAACCCCGGATATTTTCTGCAGCACTGCCTACCCATTTCCCCATCTTACACTGCTCCATGTGCTCTCGTTTTCCTGACTGTACAATTTTCAACATCTTGTCATAAAATTTTCACTTATTTTAGATTCCCTCCCAGGTCCGGGTTCATTTGAATTCCAAAAAGCTTTTTTTTCCCCTTTTCCAGTTTGGCATCACTCAGATTTAGTGTGCATTCCCATAGCAGATGTGGTGCTGGGGAACCGGTTTTATAGAGCTGTATCTATAGATACATATAGACAGACTTCTGTAGGAATACGTGTATGAAATTTCATCATGATTTGCTGCTAAACCATAGTTTAAATGATGAATTTCTCCTCTTTCAATCACTTCTGACTGTTACTGCGATTTATTCTCATCCATTACTGGTGTGCAATCAGGTTCCTTTATGAAGCTTATCTGCAAACTCAAGGACTCAAAAAATGTGTCAGCTTGAATGGTGAAGGGGTTTGGGATGGGAATCAAAAATCACAGAATATCAGAGATTGGAAGGGACCTTGAAAGATCATCTAGTCCAAGAAGAGCAGGAAGTGGACAGAAGAGGAGGAAGAGGACAGAGTTGGTCAATGAAAGTTAACTGTTGTCTGTGTGGCATCAGAAAAATAAAGCTTAGTGGGGAAAAAATAATACAAAAGATGAATCCAAATGCAAAGATTCTCAAAACTTCTTCTGGAGGAAAAGGAACAGAATGTTACCATAGACCTACTGTAGGTTGGGAAGGGTATGTGAAGAAATGCATTTTTCTTTCCTCAGGAATGGATCAGATTTCAAGTAGAAAATTAATGTGGAAAGCAGAAACAATGCTTTAATGAGACTTCTCTCAGAATTCTTACACATCACATCCAAAAGCAGCAGAAGTGTATTTTGGAAATAGGCCCCAGGTCTTGCTTATGAAGAAACAACTTCTTTTTGGAAGAATGGGCCAAACATATTAGGGCAACAGAAAAAGAGGCCAGTAACGTCAGCATTACTGCAGAGGGAAGGCACACTGTCATAGGAGATGGAAGGTGTAGGTGACAGATGGACAGGTGGGTAAAGGGAAAGAGTAGTAAGATATAATAGTTCCCTATTCAGTATTAGGAGTTTTACAGGACAGAAAATTTACTACATAGCCACTTTTTCCAACACAAGCCCCTCCTTTACAGCCTTCTTTCTTAGCCAGAGCAGCCTGGGATTTCCCTATACATTCACTGTCAATTCAGTTCCTTGTAATCGCAGGTGACAGCACAGTGGGGTAAACCAAGCATGCTGGTGCCCATGTAATTGGATGCTCCTGTGCACAATAAGCACCTTTTACTGCACAGTTCACAGTGTCTGTCATGTGTGAATCATTCTGTTCTGCTGATGCCTCCTTCACTTTGCATCGTTTTGTTGCTCAGGGGCATTTTGTTCTTACTTAAAGAAGCCTACGTCTTCCTTCCTTTTGATGTTTCACTGTAGTTTTGTTTTGTTTAAGAACTGGAACCTTAGAGTTGAACCTTAATTTCAGTTCTCTGAAATTAAGCCCCTCTTGGGGGGTTCTGGTGGAAGAAAATCTTGTCACGAGCCAGCAGCCAGAAGGCCAACTATATTCTGGGCTGTATCAGAAGAGGAGTGGTCAGCAGAGAGAGGATGTGATTGTTTCTCCTCTGCTCTGCTCTCATGGGGACCCAGCTAGAGTATTACATCCAGCTCTGGGGTCCCCAGCATGAGAAAGATGTGGAGCTGTTGGAGCAGATCCAGAGGAGGCCAAGAAGATGCTCAGAGGGCAGGAGAACTGAAAGGCTGAGGGAGCTGCGGGTGTTCAGCCTAGAGAAGAGTAGGCTCTGGGAAGACCTCATTCTAGTACTTTAAGGGACCTTATAAACAGGAGGGAGAGTGACTTTTTTTATGCAGGAATTTAGAGATAGGACAAAGGAGTAATAGTTTAAAAGAGGGGAGATTTATGTTAGATACTAAGAGGAAATTATTTACTCAGAGAGCAGTGAGGCCCTGGCACAGGCTGTCGAGATCTGATGGTGTCCCATCCTTGGAGATGCACAAGGCCAGGCTGGATGAGCCCTGGGCAGCCTGAGCTGGTGGGGAGCAAGCAGCATAAGGCAGATAAGTTGGAACAGTGTGGGCCTTAAGGTTCCTTCCAACCCAAACCATCCTGTGATTCTGCGATAACCTGTGACTTTCAGTCCTATATGCCAGAATGTTGGACACCCACGTACAACACTTTCCAAGTGCAGGATGAAGTTTTCCTTAGGCACTAAGCTGGGGGGAGGGGGGAAATCTTTCTGCCTTATAATCAAAGCCTATGTCCAATGTACCCCTCTCCCAATCTGCAGTTCTTTTCAGAGGCCAGGAATCAGGTTTGGTGCACTAAAGAACTGTGACCAACTTATTTCCCAGATCAGATAGTTAATACGGTCCATGGTAACCACAAATCAAAACATGTTCATTTTGACGTGCTCAGCACCAAATAATTGTGGGATTTGCTTTTCAGCCTTTTCTCAGTACTGC
Source organism: Pavo muticus (assembly GCA_016647715.1). NCBI lineage: Eukaryota > Metazoa > Chordata > Aves > Galliformes > Phasianidae > Pavo > Pavo muticus. Next base: position 330,023 of record JACDJE010000217.1, read on the forward strand.
AGAATCCCCTCTTCAGGTCTGTTGAGCAATAGCTATGCTTCTATACACATAAATAGTCAAAGACTAATCATCAGCTGGAGGACTTCAGAAAGGGGATTGCTGCATCTTCCTCCCTGAGGCCAAACACCAGGACAGGATTACACGATGTAGTAATGTGATGCCATGCAGCTTTCACACATATGAACCCCACAAAGCATGTAACTAAATGCCATGCTAAGATATGTTTTTAAGAATATATTACAGTATATACGGGGCTAAACTTTCCAAGCATTACTTTACTTTCGTAAATTGTTTTTACATTATCTTAGGAAGAAATCTGCTGTCTTGCTTTCTGTCTAAGAAATGAGAACAATACCAGCCAGACAGAGATGAATGTTGCTTTCTTGATGCCAAACTAAAAGCTTTAAGTCTACAAACTGCACTCAGAATGTTATTACAGAGAATCAATATGTGGCCTCAGCCCTGATCTTCAGAACAGATATCCATCAAAGTGTGAATTTAATTTCCTTCAAAATATTAGGCTGTTTTCAGATGATCCCTGTAACCGATTATGTTGCTGTAAACATTACTGTTGGTAGAACAAATGATGTTCTTTCACATTCTTTGTTATTTGGTTGATGTTATCAAGGCTGACTGACTGAGTTCTCTCAACATTAACAAACTTTATAAACACATTTTGAACTCACACAAATAATGTCGGTGTGGGCTAAAGTATAGCTTTGGGGCCAAACTTCAGTATGGAATGGGATGGGATAGGATAGAATAGTTTCAAAGGATCTACAAGGATCACTTATTCTAACTGCCTGACCACTTCAGAGCTAACCAAAAGTTAAAGAATATTATGGAGGGCATTGTCCAAATGACTCTTCAACGCTGACAGGCATGGAGTACCAACACTCTCACAAGGAAGTTTGTTTCAGTATTTGACCACCCTGAAGTCTCTGTTCCTGAAGATACTCAAAACCCACCAGCTGAGAATCTGAGTAACCTGCTTTAGCTGACCCTATTTGAGGAGTGAGGACATTGAATATGGTGGTCTCCAGAAGGAACATCCTAACCTCATCCTTTCCGTGGTTCTGGGAATGATGAGAAAACTGTTTTCTGATAAAGCAGCTCAAATGTGAGTTCCAGGAGAGTAAGACAAGACTGGAATTGAATAAGGGAACAAGGTTTAGTGGGAAATATTGGTGATAGGTGGATGGTTGGACTGGATGATCTTAGAGGTCTTTTCCAACCTTGGTGACTCAATGATTCTACAGTTCTAAAGTATTTCTCATATTCAGGTAGTGTACCATTTGATGTCCTTTAAAGCAGCAGATGAGGCAGCAAAACATGGAATTGGTAAAACTAATTAAAAGTGGTGTATTATGCCTCTATGATTAGTAGGGCAAAAGATATTGGGGGTAGACAAGCTACATTTAATTTGATGAAGCTGAACCAATTAAAATTTGATCTACATTTTATCTTTGGATTTCGTGTATTTCATTTCAAAGGCAGCTTTTTCCTTTTGCGAGCTTTCCATGCGGTATATTCCTTAACCATTACATTTTCTAATTTAACAGTATGCAGTACTGTGTCAAATCAGTTTTATGTCCACAGTTTCCTTCTGTGATATTTGTTACCACTGTGAAAAATTCTGTCAGATTTGATAGGAATAACCTCCCATGTGTAAATCCCACAGAGTCAAACTCTCCTTAATTAAATCATAACAGTCCAGCTGGCCTGCTCCATCTAGGCTTAATGGTGTCCTCTGTTACCCTTCCAGTCTTAAACCTGCATTTTTTTTTATTCTTGTATTTTCCTTAGTATACAAGACAGGTGTTGTATTAAAACTGTTCCAAACATCTCCTTGCTTCCAGGAGTGTACTGAATACATATGCTAATATTGGCCCAGTTTTTCTAGCAGTTGCCTCAGGATTCTGGGATGGAGTCTTTCTCATTTTGCACACTTGCTTAATCTTTGAATGCTTTACTTCCTTCCTTCCTTCCTTTCTTCCTTTCTTTCTTTCTCTTCCTTTCTTTTCCTTCCTTTCTTTTTCTTCCTTCCTTCCTTCTTTCTTTCTTTCTTTCTTTTCCTTCCTATCTTTCTTTCTTCCTTCCTTTCTTCCTTTCTTTCTTCCTTTCTTTCTTTCTTCCTTTCCTTCTTTCTCTCTCTTTCTCTCTCTCTCTTTCTCTCTTTCTCTCTTTCTCTTTCTTTCTTTGTCTCTTTCTTTCTCTCTTTCTTTCTCTCTTTTTTCCCCCTGCAGAATGTGTAGCGAAAACTGGAATGATTTTGCTTTGTGGAGAGATCACATCCCAGGCTATAGTAGATTACCAACAAATTGTAAGAGAGACTCTGAAGAGGATAGGGTATGATGACTCTTCTAAAGGTGAGTGAGATCCTTTTTTCATTTATTGTTGGATCTGCTCTGCATTTGGCCAAAGTCTTGTTTTCATGATCTGCTTAAAAATGAAACAAAATGTGCATCTAGACCTGCAAGAAAACTGCACAGATGTTGATACATATTTTTGTGCTGATGCTGAAGAAACTACTTGAAGGTAGTTTATTCACAAAACACTTATTCTTCAAAAGACTATCTAGTCCTTTCTCCTCTGATGCAGAAAATCTAGTGTTTACTCAATTATCCCAAAGTAGTTACATCACATATTTATATAGTAAAAGCTTAAACCTTGATGATCCTTGTCCTTGGGGCAAATAAGCCTACAAAACTTGAATTTAATTCCCAAGGGAATTCTTCATGTGCTCATAAAATATTTTCCTGTGGTAGCTTCATTTCAGCAACTTAATCCCCCACACAACTATTTTCTTTCAGTCTTCCCTTTTCATATATTACTTGCGTAGTTTTTCTCCAATTCTAGAACTTGAAGCAATAACAAAAGAGTAATAATTTATGGTAACATTTTCCACATATGATTTGAACCCTAGGCATCTGTATATAAGCACTATCACAAGCTTTTGTGGGGTAGTTAGGGTTACACTTGACATGTCAGTTTAAAGAGCTCATTTCAACTGCAACTTGCCAGATCCTAGTACTGTAAAAACAATATGCTAGTATTGTCTGCTTTTGTTAGCAGTGCAAAACCATGATGGTATAGGGAAGTTGTATACTTAGGTTTATTAAAGTTTTAGCCAAGGTAACTAGATACCCCTCAAAACCTTCTTTAGCAGATAGTAAACTCAAGAATATGACCTTACTTCCCAAAATTTCCTTCACTAGGATTAGACCATAAGACTTGCACAGTTCTAGTGGCCTTAGAACAACAGTGTAAAGAGATCAAGCATGCTGTCTCCCATGGCAAGAGTGACGATGACATTGGAGCAGGGGATCAGGTAATGGGATTTTATTCTTGACACTGAAATGGAGTGAATGTATGCACATGCATACAAATCTAACAAGCAGTTAGATTTGTGCTGGACCGGACACTTTGCTTTATGTACAGTGCAGAAATTAAAGTGTAAGAATTAACGCCAAATACTTTGTACTCTCTTAACCATCAGAAATGCAAAACCAAAACAAAACAGAAAAAAAACATTAAAACCAAAACCATAATCTGCCAAAACCAAAGCAAACCAACCAACCAACCAACCAAGAACAAGAAATGACATCGCCATCACTAGCTTCGCTGAAAGTGGCTTTTCTTGTGGCCAATGGCACTACTGGTTAGAGCTACAATTAAGCTTTTGATCAGTAGATGGCAGTGCTGGTCTTTCAAGTCCTGTGGTAGCCTGGGTCTGCCTATCAGGCTGCAGTATTTCAGTTGTCGTGAATGGGGAAAAGGCGGATCAGACTTTATGAGCTTCACGTCTGTTAAGCCTTTGCAGTGAATTCTCGTGGATGCTTAAGTCACTCTTGGGAACCAGACTCTTCTGTAACTCTCATTCTCGTGCAATGCAGATACATAAGTGTTATTTCAGGCTGGTTATGCATTCAAGTATATTCACTCTGCAAGTTACTGCTGTCTGTTTCTAGGTTTGGTAGGTTGGTTTTAAAGTACTTTGTGGCAAAGACAGGTGCAGGAACTAAAAGAGAACATGGAAATGGGTGGCTTAATTTTCTGTATTTCAATGCAGGGTTTGATGTTTGGCTATGCCACTGACGAAACTGAGGAATGTATGCCCTTAACAGTCCTCCTGGCACACAAGCTTACTGCAAGGATAAAAGATCTGGAACGAAATGGAACATGGCCCTGGGTTAGACCAGATGGAAAAACACAGGTTTGTAAAGTAAATGCATAGGTATTAGTTTACAAACTTTCACGGTGAATAACAACAGAAGTCACTTACCCTTTCTGTTACTAAACTGGAATATATATATATGTAATATTTATATAATACATGTATATACACATATATATATTAAAAATGATAGTGTTATTTTCATATTCCAAGGTGAGGTGGATTTCACAAGGTGCATTTGTGTGTAACACATGTGGGATGTTTAATCTTTTCTGCCGTTGTCTTTACAGTTTTCTTCAAATTAACTCTGGTATTTTGCTACTTTTCCTCTGGGGATTAGGAAGATCAACAAATTACTAACAAGTTTTGTTTGTTTGTTTGTTTTTGTTTTTATTTCCTGCATAAACATCTCTATTCCAGAATTTCGGATTGAAAAAAAGCAGTTTCTCTGTCAGACAAAACAGGCCTGTTCCTGTGTGAAACTCCATACATGCTATACTTGACTAATGGTCAGAGCTGCTGATGGCTGTGTTACAGAGCTGAGTAGATGAGTCACTGAGACACACTGTAACAGTAATGCACTTGGTCAGTCTCAAAGGCAGTCCTCTCAAAAGTCCTCTCTCTTCCAGACTCTGAAATCTGCAGAAGAGGAAGGGAAATCCATAAACGTTACACTTCCAAGGCAGCACATTGTTTTATTCTTATATTCTGTTGCTTTGATAGAAATGAACTGTACTGAATTATACTGCTACAGCTGTTACAGTAGCAGTACAGCAGCATGGATCACCTGTACCTTTTGTTGGCAGTGCATAGAATACGTGAGTAGACTGGTTTCTTCTTGGTGTATATACCCAAACATGCTTGAGGGTAGAAAACTAGAGAAACCTTCTTTGTCTACAGGAAAACCTGTCCTAAAGGTGGAGCAATGTCATGTATTTGTATGTATATAGAAACCATTCAAAGGGTTGCAAAGAATACAGCTCACCATATCATCAACCACACTTAACATTTCTGCAGAGTTCTCCAAATGTTATTCTGATTTTACTTTGGAGGCTCACTGTTTGAAGTTATGTTAACATGCAAAACTGAAGGGGTTAGGCTTCTGCCAGGAGCAATCCTAGGCTTCTGTATGGAACTGGTTTTTTGTTTTTGTTTTGTTTTTTGTTTTGTTTTGTTTTCCTGGTTTTTGTTTTTTTTTTTTTTAATTTATGTGGAAATACAGGTAATATCCTTTACCTTTCATAGTGGTGCTTTAGCACTTTCTACACTCTTTTCCTACAGTGGTACTAAATATCAGCAATAATATATTGTTTTTCTTCCCCTTTCCCTTCACTTATTATTATTATTATTATTATTATTATTATTATTATTATTATTATTATTATTACTATTATTATTTTGCTGTAGAAAATAACTATGAAGTTCTTTCTAAATTTTCAGACAAGTGTTCCACATGAAGGAGTGTGCTCTAGGGGTGTTCCTGGCCTTGATTCAGTACCTTTTTTTCTTTCCAGGTCACTATGGAATACAAGGAGAGTGATGGAGCAGTGGAACCCATCCGAGTGCATACAGTTGTGATCTCAGTACATCATGCCCCAGATGTACCTCTACAACACATACAAAAGGAGCTAATGGAGAAAGTTGTTAAAGAAGTCATTCCAGAGAAGTATCTTGATGAAGGCACGATTTATCATCTTCTTCCAAGTGAGAAGTTTGTAGAAGGTGGTCCTAAGGTATGGTACTTTGAAAGTAGAAAGGATAAAGAGACTTGGATTCAGAAAGCCTGAACAAACTTTGCCACGTGTTTTTAAATGTTCTCTTGCACTGGTATACCTTTAGTGAATAAAGTATAAATATTTTTAAGGAATCTTCAGTCACTGCTACTGAAGTTTTTGTACTGGACAGCTTGCATTGAAACTGAGCTTGACATGCTTGGATAGCCAAATGTAAAAGTCTCTGTATTGGTCCCAGAAGGTATTTTTAAATGACCGAAAGTCAGCCTTTAAGTTACAGTTAAAACATCTGACAAGAAGTTTATCTGTGCTTTCACAGTAAAACAAACAAACAAACACACACACACATACAAAACAAAGAAACAAATAAAAAGACCCAGAAATAACAACACTTTCTGTAAATTGGTTTTTATGTAAAAGTGTCTATTTCCACATTCGAATTATTCAGAAATTCACAAATTTCACTGGAGATTTTAATGCACCAAGCCCCTCACCACTCATCAGAATTTAACTTGTGTTCTGCTTTCCAGGTGCTAGGAAGTTATAAGCAGCTCGTTACTATGAAGATGTAAAAAGTTTTGCTGCACTTTTTTTTTTTTTTAGTTTTTTGGAATTTAAGGAAGGACCAAAACTACAAGGTGTGCTCATGCTGTGGTGATGTAGAGAAACTGCTTTCGCTGAGGAATAAATATCAGTTTTACTCTTGTATTATTTATTTGAATATTTAAATTTAGTGGATTGATGCAGTTTGTGCTCTTTCAAGATGGAATTTCTTGACATTCTGGAGTTCATTTATCAGCTTGCAGTCACCAACTTTGTTAAAGTTGGTTAAACAGAAAGGCAGTAATTCTCTGCTGGCTGAATAAGTTAAAACATCTCACCAAGTTGTGGGAAGTAGGCCGAACACCATGCAAAAGTGTTGGGTTCCACTGCTGGGGACAAAGGCAGACAGGAAGAAGAAAGGAGAAATACCAAATCGTCCTTGTGCCACCAGTGAACTGTTTGGTAAACTCAGCTAGAGTATTTCAGTGCTCTTGTCCTACACAACAGTGAGCTGTAGCCCCATGAAATGAATTCTTCCTCTCTAGTATGTGTATGCAAGTGGATCTTGTTGACCTCTTCGGTCACAGATGATCTGTTCTTCACCAAAGCTTTTGTCTTTCTAAATTCTTCACCTTTGTCAGGTGTAGTGAAATAACTGATCAGTACTTCGACATTGTGAATTTGCAGGGAGCAGTCTTTTTGTAATATTTACTGTTATGCCACATTCTTATCAGTCTTCAAAAGTTATTGCAGCACAGACAGTACCACCATTTAGTGAAAAATAATCTGGTCCTGTAGAGCTCATTCATTAAACAGTTGTAAGTAAAAATAGGTATGCTGAACATTAAGTTTTATTTGTGGAAAATACAATAAAACAAAACAGTACCCAATAACCTAGTATAGAATTGGATAAAGTGTTGTGTTTCATGAGTATTCAATTGCCTGTTCTGCAGAGTGATGCTGGTCTGACTGGCAGGAAGATCATTGTTGATACCTATGGAGGTTGGGGAGCCCATGGTGGAGGTGCTTTCTCTGGAAAAGACCCTTCCAAAGTTGATCGTTCTGCAGCATATGCAGCTCGATGGGTAGCAAAATCTCTGGTGAAAGCTGGTCTCTGTAAAAGAGTATTAATCCAGGTAAGAACAACTGTGAAATTATTATACCATAACAGACATTCTATCCCTTGTGTGGCCATTCCCTCAAAATACATGCTTGCAATCTCAGTCCCACCCCGGTCTAAGAATTATATGTCTCATACTAGAATGGGTCATCCCATTGGGAAAGTATTAAGGAGTCAGTTCTACGAGGGAAGCCAAGACACAGGCCAAGAGGCATCTGGAACAAGGAGCATTCTCAATAATATTCTTTCTTCAGCTGTGTTGCTATCTCTGCTCTTGGTACCTCTTTGCATGATCACTTCAGCAACTCAGCTGGTGCTCTGTATACACATCCATTCCCAGCACTTCAAACCGGGCTGTACTGCTTGTCACAGTCATGTTAGCAGTGTCTAGATGTGGTAATGTAATCTGCACTTCTCAACAGCCAAATTATTTGTATCTTAAAGCACATTAAGCTACATTTGAAAACACCCTAAAGTTACCATGAGTTCTCTACTGTGGATTCCACTATGGTGTTAAGCGTGACTAAAAACAAAAAATCAATCCTGTGATTATTTGTTTTTAAAAGCTTAAAACAAGAACTTCCATCATCAGAAGAAAAGCATTTCCTTCCTTGGGTATGAATTTTTGGGACTCCTAAGTCTCAGCAGCTGGAAGAGGTGTTTTATTGGCACCTAGACAGTTATGCTGTTGGTCGGAACCCAAACAGAATGCTAGAACGTTCAGTTTTGTCTAGGCATTTTGTAACACTTATTTATATGCATATTTATTCCAAGTAGCTGCTACGTAGTAGCTTTAACTCTGTGCAACAAATTAGGATGTTAAAATGTAGCAGTGATCTTGCTGGTATTTTTCTGCAGAAATGTGTTTAAGAACCCTTCGCTTTCTCTCCAGGTCAGAGAAGAAGTCCACTGAATGTGCTTAAGATCAGTGATGTAATACCGGACATCTCAATTAGGGACAAGACCCCTTGCTTTAGATGTTCATGTGTTTGATATTTGATCAAACTTCAAATGTGCAGTTAAGACAAGTTAAGGGCAGACAGAATAGGGAGAGCACAGATAGTGATAGTTAGCAAATCACTTTCTTTTTTCTTTTCTTTTTTTTTCCTGAGGGGACAGAAGACATGTGACTTCCTGGCATGCACATTTTTAGTGGTGTTTTGGAACACATACACCATTATCTTAATTCTTCAGTCGGGTGGGAAGGTTGTTGTTTCATAACTCTGAGAGATCCTCCTTAAATTCCCATGCCTAACTTTAGATATGGCTAGACTAATCCTGTTAATAGCAAACTTGGAGGGGTCAGATATTAACAGTGAAAGTACGAAAGGAGGAGAGAAGAGAATGAGAGCAGAAGAGCAAATGTCCTGTTAAGTCACTGGAGTCTGGATTAAAGATAATGAAAAGTAAAATGTATTAAGTGGAAATACATACATGTTTTCAGCCCAGCAGTGACTGTATGCTATGCTAAGACCTTGCTGGCCTCCAATTAGTCTGATGATTGAGCCGGCTTTACTATGGACATTGTTTCCTTGCTAGCCTGCCTGTAATACTGAAAAGTCAAAATGCATAATGGAGGGAATTACAGACTGATCAGCTGTATAAAATCACAAATACTACATATGTTTTATTTAGTATGACATAAAATTATTGGCTTATTTGTTAACAAAGAAGAGACCTAACTTTAGTCCTAACATTAGACTTAACTGAAAGGACAAATAGCAAAAATCTATTCCCTAGCTTTCTATATATATAAAAGTACATGTGATGTTGCCTTGATAAATGAGATAGCCATTTCCTTTCTCCGAGGCAAAATGCAGGAAGGAGTGTTTTAACTGCATCTGGGTTACACACATGTCTTCTACAGCTATCGTACGCTATTGGTCTGAGTCATCCTCTTGCAATCTCAGTGTTTCATTATGGAACCTCAGACAGATCTGAAGAGGAGCTGCTTGAGATTGTACAGAAAAACTTCGATCTACGCCTTGGAGCTATCATAAGGTTTGTAAGCTATTAGTATTGGCTGAAAGAAAAAAAAAATTGTATTCTTAATGTTCTTTTAACAGTTTAATATTAAATTTCTGGTTCCTAACCTCCCAAAAGTCACCTTCATCATATGTCTAATATTGCTGTCATTTCTGCTGTTGCACCCCCACACACACTCAGCATGATATACACAGGCCAGTTCTTAAATCTGGTCATAAGATGTACTGAGTAAGTAAGACTTGTGTTGATTATTTAATATTACATCTCCCAGTAACTGTGGTAGTGTGTTGTGTTGCAGTTTGTTAGCCAGGTGGTAGCATGCTTGATAAAGTAGAATTAAAATTTAATATTAGGTGTAGATAGGCTTTCCAAGCAGTCTGTTTAAAGGGTATGTTAACCTCCCAATCCCAGACTTATCTGGAAGGCATCAGAAAGACTGGCCTTTACTGAAAAAAATTAAGTACGGTCTCCCTGCCTTTAATCTTTAGATGGTAACAGTTTGTGAGACAGTTGCCACAAGAAGGCAAGATTCTGTTGTCCTCACTTCACAAGCAGTCCCTTTGAAATGAGTGGGATGTTTTAGTGTTTGCTGCTGCTTTTCTGAGAATATTGGCCATTAGCCCAGAAGAGAAAATAACACTTCTAAGTTACTAGCTTCTTCAAGCCTGCATCAGAAAATCTGAGCAATGAGACCCTTTAACTAGTTGCCATACACACAGTCAACTGAATTTGATTAAATAAGAACGCAGATTTCTTAAATGCTTTCATAAACCTTGACAAGAGATTGAAATATCTCGTGTTAAAAAAANNNNAAAAAAAAAAAAGGAAAAAGAAGAAAGAAAAAGAGAAAAAAGAAAAAGCCCACCATGGAATGAGCTATCTTGAAGTGAAAATTCAGTTATGTTCAGAAGAATGAGTCATTGAGGCTACCATACAGTCAGTGAGGACAAGGAAACCCCCTGCAGCCAACTCAGCCATACACCTTTCTGAAATATTTCTGGGCCTGAGCAAGCAGGTATTTTAGACAGATATTAGTCCTTATACTTAAAGAAGCATGGGAATTATCCTGTCCTCTCAGAGAAAGGGCTGGAAGAGGGAAGTAGATTCAGTATCTGTACTTATCAGCAGTGATTGACCTCCATACAGTGTAGCTGTAATTTGATCTTACATTTTTCCTTCTGTTTGTTCTTTTCCTGATTAACTCATGATTCTTTAGGTGAACCCTTAGGAGGTAGAGGTTGTTGTGAATTTGCAGTCAGTCTTCTGCAGACCTAATGCTAGAGGTTCAACTTTTCAGTTCTGAAGAACTCCTGAATCTCCCCGCTGATTTTCACCTCTTTTTTTTTTTCCTATTAAGGAAGCTACCACACTGTGAATTCATAAAAATAATTAAGCTTCATAAAATTCGGCATTGGAGCTCAAGTCTAAGATAGGTACCAGCAAGAGTCTGATTTCATACATCAGGGAACCACTTTGTCACTTTCAGTAGCTAAATGTTAACATATACGCACATTTATTTGAGAGAATTGCTTTAAATGATTTACTTCTCTTTTCCAACTGTAGCTATTCCTATCATTCTAGTCTATATATTCTACAGGAATCTTTATTGTAATTTAGTCTGAGGGGGAAAATGCCAACCTCTGAATGAATAGGGGAGTTCTTTTATTCCTTGAAATGAGAGCCAGCTCTCAGAATCAAGTAGTATTTCTGCTTTTCACACGTTTTTTTCTGCTATTCACATGTTTTTTCTGGATTTTAGAATCTTTCCCAAACATATATACTGACAATAGAGCTAACTTTTCCCTCCCCAGATATTCTGAGATAATGGAAAGCATTTTAGCAACTCAAGTTGCTAGGTAACATTTTCTAGGTGTTAACAGCTTAAATCTCCTCTTTGCCTTTGTAATTATGTTAGTTTATCACCATCAGTAGCTCTCAGACACTTTCTTTGATTCAATATGTTCAAAAAATTCTACATTTTTATTGTACATTTTCCTAGCCCTGAAGTGGTGAAAACATTAGAAAAGGAGAAGAAAGCAAGCAAAAACAAGAACATTGTGTAGTGAATATTTCCTTGTTAAGCTTTACCCCATGACCTTCAAAGTTATCTAAATGGTGCTGATTATCAGTTCTGAGCAGCTAAGCATCGAAATACTTCATGCTGTCTTACTTCTCATCTAGTCAGAACTCATATTTTGATAGCTTTTCTATTAGGGTCAAGTACAAATGACTGCACTAGCTCTTGGAGCTTGTGATCATATTGCAGAAAATGTTATTTGAAACTAGACTTAGCTGCTGTACGTCATGAGATCAACAAACGATCCCTTAAGTGTGAGAATATGTAATACCTTCGCCATCTGAAATAGATCAGCTATGCTGCTAGTATTTGTTCTTCTTTCCTTACTCTGCTATTCCTGAGACAGTTTTCAAGGTATGAACAATCTATTTTACACGTGCTTTCAAAACTAATTAAATAGAATAATAAATATAAGAAAGCACAGACAAAAGAAAATGTGTCAGACCTTGTCTAAAATAAAGAAAAACATCCGTGTGGATACCTGTGACTAGCCATTTAGCATAGCTGCAATCTGCTACATAGTGCAGACTGAAAAGCAATAATCATGAGTTGCATCTTCACTATTTATCTAATCATAATTGCTATTAAGCCCTATTCTAATGATTTCATTCATCTTTGCTTCTTTTGAGTTCACCATTGTCTTTATAGCGCAGTAGCATCAGAGAATATTCTGTAGTACACTTAAAATAACACAGAATACATTAATGCTTGCACAATTGCACCTAAACTTTATTCCAATTGCAGTGCTTCTACATCACAAAGTTTAAAAAGCTTTGTTAATTTGCCTTTGATAGATCTGAAGAAAGCTGACTGTCATCACTTTAAATTGAAGCCATTATCTTACTACTTTTGCTGCTACAAATCTGTGTGGTTGTGCAAGGAAACAACACCTTACTCATCTTTCTTCCGGGGATAATACTAAATGTCCATCTGATATGTCTAAATCACAAAGCTTGTTGGAATATTTTTTTTTCTTTTCATTTAGGGAGCTGGATTTGAAGAGGCCAATCTATCAAAAAACAGCATGCTATGGGCACTTTGGGAGAGAAGAATTTACATGGGAAATACCCAAAAAGCTTGTGTATTGAGCTTTTCGGAGTGCTTCAATTAACTGACAGGTGGTTTAACTATCATGTACAACTTCAAGCTGATCATATAAAGACTGCACCTACTCTTGTTTTAAAATGACACTGTGTAGCTAATAGATGTACTAAAAATCATACGTATTCAAATTCTAACTTTCATAGGGGTCCTACACTTCAAATGCCTGCAGCTCTATCTAACATACTCCAGCTTTGTCTTTGGTATTGTGAACGATTTAGGCCTTTGGCTGCAATCAGACAGTGCACAGATGATTATGGGAACTAAAGTCAGTACAGTACTGCCAGGGAAGCTGGCTGCTGCTTACCCAGCTAACTTTGTGTTGAAGTGGGCGAGGTACCTTCCAACAGCCCTCTGCAAAAGGAAAACAGTAATAGATCTAATTGTCTTAACGTTTCAGGCAGTGACTTCCACAACTGCCACTTCCTTTGGTCCAAGCAAGTTAGTAGAAGTACTTATTTCAGAAGATGGTCATTGTAATTCTAAATGAAGTTAGATCTGAGTTAGTGTTACATTTGCTTGGAGCATCGTAATTTTGTAATGAGCTTCTGTGTTGTAATTCTTTTACTCATTTATTGTTACTCCTTTAAAACTGCGGTTTTCCATGTCTGCGTGAGTTGGAAATGATTTGGTTAAGTTTCATTGAGCCACTGAATGAAATGTGGAAGTTTTTTGTAAAAAATAATTGGAGGGCATTACCTTCTTTTGAATTCTCTATCTGAAAGCACAAACTGAAGAAAGAATTCAAAATCATTCAGTTTTTCTTTAAAATACGAAAAGTCTTGTATACAGGAAGTAGCACTACATATCTAATCTCCAGAGCTTCTACCTAAATATTTTAGCAGATCTTATAGTAACTACTTACATGGGGCAGCTAATTTGCCCAGTGTAAAATTTTCCTCAAGAACAGTAAAAGACTTGTGCCTTGTTTAAAACAAGCAAACAGAAAAGAAGCTTCCTCTGCTAAATTTTGTTGTGCTTAATACAATACCACAGATGAAGCAATTGCTCCACAAAATCAATTAACATCTTTTCAAATGTTCCCTTTATCATTCTAGAAATGAATTACTTAAAGTGTGGCTTCAGAAATGAAAAATGATGCTCAGAGCAGAAATGAGTAGCAAGACTGCTGAAAATTTAGCTAAATTAAAATGTTGCCTATGTAGAGGGATCAATAAAAATATTTTTATTTCCAAATGTTGCATCTGCTGCTTTATTATACTTGTTAATTTAATATCAAATAAGCAGGCTCTTCTTTGAAATGCACGGCTACAATATACTACGTAAATCTCTCAAAATATAGTGGCTGATAATCTATGTAAGAAATAAACTATAATCATACACCAGAGTGAAACACATAGTAGTTTTTGCATCGTGTTTTGTGACTTCATCCAGACTAGGAAGCTGTATGGATACTCTGCTAATAAAGTTACATGAATGAAAAACCATGTTATAGTAAAATTATTTGTGTATAACATACAGTAGAACATGTAGAGGTATTGGTTGCTGTTCCAGGGAAAAAATAAATCAAATAATGAATTTAGATGTGCACTTCTAAAATCTAATGGCTCTCATGAGGGCCCCTGAGGCAGAATTAAATCTAAAGGTTTCAAAAGGGCATAGTTTCACTCGAACTTAGACAAGCCAATTAGAGAACAAAACAGAAGTGCCAACTCAGCTGTGAAAGTGCCTGTCTTTCTGGTCTCAGAACAGATGAAGTGTCTCTGCAGGAGAAATGAAGACATTAATACTAAGAAAGGTCAAAACCTGTTGTTCTGTTTGCTTTGTGTCAGAATTAGCTTAATGAATCATGCTTTCAGAGTATATCACAAGAGCTGCTGCATCAAAAAATACAAACGTTGTAGAAGTATTTAATCTTCCTTCTAAGACGTACTTCTGAAATTGATTTTTAGCTGTGCTGGGCCTAATAAATCTTATCTAGGGCCATGCAGACATTACGTATCTCTTTTTGCTAGCTGTATTTCTCTTAAATGCTACAGAAAGATGCAAAATTGAATGCTAATTCATCACTCCTCAATTCATTTAATTCCTAATGAGCTGAAAGCAATTACTGATATGGAAATAAAAGTGCATATCATTATTAAGCGCTAGTAAACAGAACAAACTTGTCATTTAATAATACCTCAATTTATAGCTCTCCACTGCCTTGACCTTAGGATACAAAAGGAAATCTCTTCTTTACTGCCTTCCCCACCCAAGATTTTTGGTCTAAGTACTCTTGGCTTATTCTGGATGAGGCTGTAGAAGGAAAAGGAGTGGATAAGAGTAAAAAAAGGAAGACCAGAGAATAACTTTCTCATCAGGTTCTCAACAATCCTGCAGCAGTCCATTCTGTTTGTCAGAACTGGGATGCAAGTTAGCAAAAGGCACAACTTCATTTTCTTCTGCTTTCCAGGATGACAACATAAAAACAGATAGGCCTTACTACCTTTGGCAACTTTAAAGAAAACATCCAGAAGGCTCTCAAGATGTGTAAATAACAAATAACATGTTAATCTTTTTGGCCAAGTACTCCTAAAACTGGAATATTATACATTTTCCTTTTCTCAGCAATAATAATAATAAAAAAGCTCAACTGCATTACTGCAGAGACTTTGAAACAGTTGCACATATTTCAAACTCTATCCTATTTAGTGTTCTGCTTGACAACTCGGGTGAATAGAAAAATGGGAAGTAAGATACAATGCTGTCATTCTTTCCAACTTTTGTCCAGGAAAACCTTATCTAAGTCAAACCTCTCCTAGCATATCTGTAGTAGTTGGGGGTGTTAAATCTATCCTGATTTTTCCAAATGTAGCATTGTTGCTTCTTATCCTACATCTTTTTTCCTTATAATTCCTTCATGTGCAACATGGCCACTTTCCTGCAGTCTTTCTTATAACAAACTCCCAATGTAATCTATCACTGTATTATTAGAGCAGTTTGAAGGAATGAGGGGAATTGTACAAATCTTCGGGCAGAGCTTTTAGGATTAGATGTCACATTTAGTGCCTATTCGCATGCAATTTTTTTCACTGAAATTTTGAGTTGTTTACTCCTTGTGCCAAGATCCTTTCTCAGTAGTTACATCAAATTACTTTTCTAGATGATGTAGTACAAAATGAAAGTTTAAATAAAATCAATTTAGTTGAATTTTATTTGCTATTTCTTATACTTCAAAAATGCAGATATATACTGACAGGGAACCAAGACTTAGGCAAGATTCTAAGGGCATTTCAAACAGGCATAAGCCTGTACTGCTGCTGAAAGAAATACGCCTGCTGTCTTGTCATGCTCAGTGGTTTCTTCAAGCCTTTGAGCCGTGTCTTTTGTGCTGGGGTAAATGTGACACTTAGTAGAGAATCCATCGGGAGCTGTTAAAGAGAGTTGGCAGAAGAAGAAAATAGAAAGGAGGTCACTGTAGCCTGGGTCATTCAGTCTGTTACTGAAGATAAGGAAGTAGTTTCAGTTCTCATTTAAGCTGAAGTCTGAATTCCAGCTGTTTGGTATTCCTCCTCTGATGCAGTTCTTTTGGGCATAAGAAAGGTGCTAACAAAATCCAAACCTTCATGTGCAGAAGAATTGAATCTCTGGTTCTTTACAAAAATCCTGTTCCTTTTCCAGTGGTGGCCTTGTGTGAATGATTCTTCAAGGAGGGATATACAGGCTAAGTTAGGACAAGGGCAAAATGAGTTGAACAGCGTGGTAAGCCTATCTAACAGTGTCTGCTGGTCCCAAATAATTCCAGCCTTTGCCTGAAAAACAAATCTGGGGAAGTCAGAAACAAAATGAGACTGAAGGTAGGATGCTCCCATTGTGAATATAGAGTCTGCTGTTCTCAAAGTGCTGACAGTGGTACGAAAAAGACATTGTTTTCCTAGAGGTAGAATCAAAAACAGCAGCTGACTTCTCTTACAAATAGAAGGAAGTTCTCCATATAATCCAACTTCAATAAACATTATTTTTTCTTTGGTAATAGATAAAAAACATTGAAATCTCAGTGCACTTCTGCTAGTGTTTAAGACCACACTTCTTGATTGCTAAGGTGTTACAGCTCAGTGAAGGAAGCACAGAATTACAGCCATGCAGCTGTAATTTACCCGTAAGTGCAAATTAAAGGCATGGAACTGCATCGGGGAGGGTCAGGTTGGGATCAGGGAAAGGGTCTGCACCAGAGGGTGGTGGGCATGGAACGGGCTGCCCAGGGAAGTGGGCATGGCCCCAAGCTCAGGGATTTCAAGGGGCTTTTGGGCATCGCTCTCAGGCAAAGGGTTTGAGTTTTGGGTGGTGCTGTGTGGAGTCAGGAGTTGTAAACTGTGGTTGTTGTGAGTTCCTTCCAGCTTGGGATGTTCTGCGGTTCTACGATTCCTATCTGAAGAACAGCGAGTTGTCAGTTTGTGGAAGCTGACTGAGAAACACTACTTTAATTACTCATCATCAGTGCAGGAGAGAACCAGCTTGGCCATCTGAGCCCTCAAGGAACTTGGTGATGACTGTGACTGCATAAGCAATGGCTATTGAAGGCAGCAGACAGGAAATGAGGACAGGACTTTCGGAAAAATCTTCAGAGATTGTGGCTTCCAGCGCTCCTCCCCGTAGTAAGCAGCCTCACAACAGGGACATGGTACATTCACCATCACACCTCAATCCCAACCGCCGCCGGCCGGGCGGCAAAGTGAGCTCCATCCGGAGGGAGGCGTGGCTTTCCAGATGGGGTGTGGCTTCAAGAGGGGGCGTGGCTTCCCGGGAGGGGGCGTGTCAGACCGCACGGCGCGCCGGGCCGAGGGGCGGCAGGAGGGAGGTGGCGGCGTGAGGTCATAAGTGACGTAGCGTTCCCGGAAGCGGACCGGAGCGGAGGGTACGGTGGCTGAGGGGGCCGTCCTCCGCTGCGGTCGGTAGCTCCGGGGAGCCGCCCGCACCCACCCCTCTCCTCCCCTCTTCCTCTCCCCCGGTGCTGCCGGGCAGCGCGGGCCGGAGCCAGGCGGAGCCATGTCGCTTCTCCAGTCTGCCCTGGACTTCCTGGCGGGCCCCGGCACCTTGGGGGCCGCCAGCCGCGACCAGAACGACTTCGTGGGGCAGACGGTGGAGATGGGCGAGATGAAGCTGCGCATCAGGAGGGTCATCGCGGAGGGTAAGCGCGGGGCGCGATGGCGGCGGCCGGGTGGGGCTGCGCTGCGCTGCGGGAGGCCTTCCCGCGGGCCGCTGCCCCCAGCTGCGGGGCCTGCCTCGGGCGGGCGGTGCTCGGCAGGGGCTGGCTGCGGGCGGGGGCTGCCGGTGCCGTCGCCGTTTCCTCGTGTCCCTGTGGAGCCAGCGGGTCCTGTGGGAGCGCCTTGTTTCGGAACAGGAGTTAAAGCGCAGGACCTGAGCTGGAGTGGACACACCAGGATCATCACCTTCAGCTCCCGGCTCCACATATCACCACCCAAAGTTCAAACCCTGTGTCTGAGAGCAGCGTCCAGACACTCCCCGAGCTCCCTGAGCTCGGGGCTGTGCCCACCGCCCTGTGCAGCCCATTCCATGCCCACTGCCCTCTGGCGCGGACCCTTTCCCTGACCCCCAGCTGCCCCTCCCCTAGCACAGCTCCATGCTCCGTGTGTGTGTATGCTCAGCAGCACAACTGATTTCTCCTGGGGAAGAAGACCAGTTCCTCTTAACACTTGAGCATTTTAAAAAAACAACTTATGATGTTACATAAATACCAACGTATTAAACAAATTTAACATATTAAAAAAGAAAGTGTTTTAGACCAGTAACATCCTATATCAAACAAAAGTCTTATGAGGAGCAGCTGAGGGAACTGGGATTGCTCAGTCTGGAGAAGAGGAAGGTCAGGGGACACCTTATCACTTTCTACAACTGCGGAGAAGTTTGTGGCGAGGTGGGGCTCAGCCTCTTCTCCCAGATAACAGCAGTAGCACAAGATGGAATAGCTTTACTTTGTACCAGGGAAAGCTCAGGCTGGACATCGAGATGAATTAATTCTCAGAAAGAGTGGTGTTGCAGTTGAATAGGCTGCCCAGTGGGGTGGTGGAGTTGCTGTCTGTGGAGGTGTTCAAGAATCATGCGGTTGTGATCACAGAATCACAGAATGGCCTAGGTTGGAAGGGACCTCAAGGATCACGAATCTCCAACCCCCCTGTCACAGGCAGGGCCACCAACCTCCATATTTAATTCTAGACCAGGCTGCCCAGGGCCCCATCCAACCTGACCTTGAACACCTCCAGGGACGGGGCATCCACTACGTCTCCGGGCAGCCTGTTCCTGCACATCACCACTCTCATGGTAAAGAGCTTCCCCCTGCATGATGCTTAGGGATGTGGTGTGGCGGCCAGTGTTGGTGGTAGGTGGACAGCTGGACTGGATCATCTGGTAGGTTTTTTTTCCAACCTTAATGATTCCATAACTTCATGCTTGTAAAACTGCATTAGTGATTTCTGACCAGCCGGCTGGCATCAAAGACCTGTGTGTTATTGAAGTGTCAAATGTGAGGTTTCAGTGATCTTTGTTATGCAGAATGCAGAACGCATCGCTTAGGGCTCTGCAGTCAGGGAGGAAATGAAAACGTGTAACTTCTAAAAGAAAGAATTTCTGTAATCGAAAGTGGAAGGCGTGGAATTTCCTTGAATGCAGATGTCTCAGCTGTCTCAAGCCTCTATCAACAAGGATCTCTCCAGGCACAACTACCTTACACTGGGCTTCTTTGGGGCAATTTTCACTTTCAGTGAAAATTTTTGGATAGACGTTGTAGCACGCTGCTTGGTAGCCTGTTTTGAAGTAGGGGCGGTGTTTGGTGTGTGTGCGCTACTTAGATTTCAGTAGAAATTAGGATAGTGTGCTTATATTCAGAGGAAATTTTGTATCTTCAACCAGAAGAAATGTTGGAGGCTTGTCTTGCGACGGAAAAGGGGAATTTGTTATTATTTATACATAATTCATGAACTTTGCACATTATGTTGCTTTTTTTTAGGTTAACATCCCAAAGCTCTATTCAGAGCTTCTTTTAATTGTTGAAATTACATTCTGTAGTTATCTCTTGACATTGTCTTTTATTGAAGTAATTTCATAGATGGATAAACTATTTGTTCCAGCTTAGTTTTTCCTGGGATCTCATAGTGACCAGGCTGATAGAAAACTCTGCTTCTTTAAGGTTAGTTTTTGTAGTTGAACTCAGAAAAAAACTTGCTGCATAAAACAGGACATCAGTTTTCACTGCTGTTTTATCTTCCTAAAAGGCAAAGCAAGTATTGCTTTAACTCTCAGTCACTTTTGGGAAGTGATCTCAGGCAAGACCTCACAGATTCATCTGAAAGAAGGTGATCTTAGATGGTGGGCAGCATGTAAAACATAAATGTTAGCCTCATTCTGCCATCAGCCCTTATTTACAGCTTCTTTTGAAAAGATACTGTCGAAATTGTGAGTGCAGTGTGAGCAATCAATATTATGTCACTGCAGAGTGAATGCTGTACTGACTGGCTGTTGCTGCTAATAACCTGATGTTCCAGTGTGGACTAATCAAAACAATTTCCAGGGAACAACAAAGGAAAAGCTGGCCAGGCAGCTACTGTCAAGAGAAGTATTTAGTTTTTGGTTCTGAAGCAAGTATTTCATACTTGTGCGACAGCTTGCTGTTCACAGGCCTTCTAAAATGTCAGAGTAGAGATGCCAGTTAGATGACTTGAAGCATATAGAGATGGGCCTGAAGTCTAACCCTCATAACATGTGTTACTTGCCACCACAGTTTCTGGTGTTCCATGTTTGCCTTGGTATTATGGGTTTTACTTCCCTTTCATTGGCTGAAACCTCTCCTAGCAGCTTGTGTATGCTAAGATGTAAGGCTTTCTACCCATCACAGCTGTGCTAAAACAGTCTTTTGGTATATTCAGTATTCATGCAACTGCAGATTGCAATAGTGAATCTGTGCTGACACCTGGAAATCTTCTGGGGACAGTTTATGGAGCAGATGTTGCAAGAGTCTTGCTTTGTTAATCACTTTCTCAAAGCAAACAACCAGCAAAAAGCAACATGAAAACAAAGAAAGAAAAACCATCACACACAGAAAACTCAGTGATTTTTCGGTAGGAAACTTACGTGTGGTGGTCTAACTGTTCCAGTCTTTTCTGCTATTTTTAGCAGAGTTAGATCGGGAATGTTTGTGTATCAGATTTAGTATGATTTGTTGCTGAAATTGGACTTTTCATCTTGCCTTGAGCCTTGCACTTGATGATTTCTCATACATGCATATCTGTGGCTTAAGAGCAGCCCCTTCAGTGCTGAACACATTGAAAGTCTTTTTCTTTTAAATGAGTTTTCATGGCAGATTCCATAGCAGAAATTCAAGTGGGGCTTTCTCAGTTTACATTTCAAGTCTGTGGTGAAATATATCTGAATAGGAGATGTGTGGAGTTGACCATTTCTGTAAGGCAGTACCATTTCTTTTGCTTTTAGTTGGTGTGAGTGCAGTCTGTGGATTAGCATTACGGAGTACAATGCGGCAGGGGTTAGTTTGGCTATTCTCGCACCCTGCAGCTCTTTCCAGCTCTGTATTGTGCTTCATGTCCACATTGGTGTAAATATATGTGTGCCCACACTGTGAACCAAGACGCTAGTTATACTGTTCATGTAAGTGTGTTTCCCTCTTCGCTCTGCAGAAAAGCTGCAGTAGGAGTAGGACTGAGCTCATGGTATGTGCAGCCACAGCTTCTCTGGGCAGCCTGTGCCACTGCCTCACTGCCCTGTGAGTTGAAGTTTCTGCTTTACAGCTATGAGCCTGTCAGTCTTCTGCTCAAACTCGGTGCCTCCTGTGACATTGCCCAGGCTGCTTCTGTGACTAGATTTGGAATCTTCACTTGCTCTTACTTCAGCCACACCATGATTTTCACCTCGAGAGAGGGAGGTCAGTCAGTGTCTTTGTCATCCTCACTGTCCAGAGCAGAAGACTTCCTTAGGTTAGTAGCAGATCGGTTATTTATTTTACAATCTGTTTTAAGGTTAATGATCTTTATAAGTAATAATAATCTTTATAAATTTCCATCTCTATTACTAGCTCCACACTGTGTACTTGAGTTGCTATTTATTTCATTCCTGCTACTGATTCCTTGATATTTATGGATCCTCTTGTTCAGAATCACCTTTTCACTCTTCTGTTTCTTCCTCGGTGTTTACCTTCATGACATTTGTCAGATCAGATGTTTGCTTTTAATAGTGAATTAACTTGAAGAAGCTGGTTAGCCTCCTGTGTTTCCTACTTCAGTGTTTCAATAGTTAATTGCAGCTAAGTAATTTCAGAGGAAATGAATCAGTGCCTTTACATTTACTCACTACTTGCCCTTCACGTGGTGCTGGCTTCAGTACTTTTATGGTTCTTTGGGGTCTTCCAGTTAAGTGCTCATACTGCCGTGAAATTCTACTTAACTAAATATTGATTACATAACTGGTTAGTACCATATTAGTCAATGTAACTGTCTTATGTGCTTTCATGTGGGCAGTCTTTCATATGCCCACACATCACTTGCCAGTCTCAGTATTTTGTACTTGTTTCCATCACCACATGAACATCTGTTCTTACCAGGCAGTCTGGGTGCACGTAGTCCAATTACATGTGGCAGACCTCTTCTGGTGCTTTCTGTTATCTTTGAGTTTTACAGTGATAAGTGTCCCTCCCCTTTATTCAGGAATGCCTGGATTCCTGTGTCATTCTGTACCGGATAGCTGAGGAACTGAGGCTGTTGTGACTGGTTCAGCTATTGACACACCTGCATATTTGACCTTGTAAGAGTCTTGGGGAATAGGTGATCAGACCAGGCTGAACGGTAGTCCTCAGAAATTAATGTCTTAATTCTCAATCCTGAAAGCTGGCATATTTGTGTAGTAACCCTGCAAGTTTGTTTTTTAAATGCTGGGTGTTGCTGGTTTTCCATTTTCCCTGTCTTGGACAAAGAATCACTTACAGTAAGCCTCAGACTTGTTTGCCTGCTAATGGTGACATTCAAAGGTGATGAATAGGGAAATCTTGTTATCTCCACCTGTACTGTAGGAGGAATAAAACCTGGTCACTGAGCTGTCAAAATATGAATTGAGAAACTGTCAATGTCAGACTATTGGTGAATTACAGAAACTCGCTTTGGTCTCATTCCTTTATTCTGTCCAGGAATGCTACTGCAAGGACAGGGTAAATTAAATGAGAGCAGCATGTCCCATCGCATACGCTGTCATGAGAAAAACACGACTTTTTTTCTGTGACAGCTGTAGTAGCTTCAGGATTGTATTAGTATTATTCAGTATAACTGAAAAGGGAGAGGCCCATTTGCTGTGCACTGAATATGTAATAAAACACCTTTACTTTTTAGAACATGTATCTGAAAGATGGGACGGCAATGTTAGTTAATGTAAGATATTGACAGAACTACTTATGTACTTAAAAATTATGCACTGTTGAAACACTGAAGGAATATGATTATATTTATAGTGAGTCTATTTTGTAAAAGCTGTTTGTGGTGGGTGTGATGGGGGTAGCAGAAACAGTTACAAGAGTTCATACATTATTTCCTGTTTTGTTGACGAAGTAAAAATATATTAAGCTAGAGAACTTAAAGTTGCTTTCTAGTGGTAAACAGAAGCTTGAGTTGATCCGTTAAACGTAAACTGATACTTTTCAATGTCTCGTAAGTTTGTAAAGATAAGCTTCTGCAGGTTTTATGTTAAGCGATTAGATTAGGCAGTGCTTCTGAGGGCTTTCATAGCGTGTTAAAGATCCACTGACAAATTCACTAGTAATTCCTGTTGTCTCTCAATGCGTAATAAAGTCTTCCTACGAATATTTCATTACCATGAAATGTTAACTTGAGAACTGCTGTCTAGTTTTATGGGTTAAATAATAAATTATCAAAGTGTTCTTTTTCATCTTGCAATTTCTCTGGAGCAGAGATCACAGTGAGGGAAAATCAATCTGTAAGTAAATTAAAGTGTTTTTCTTCTGATAAGCTAAGTGAGATGAACCATATACAAAACAGTCCTCTATCAGTGTTTTCAGTATCTTTTTTTAAAATACTTCGAGTTACCACGCTGAAGATAAGTGTATCAGGAAAAATGTTTTATGCCACAATTGCTGTTTAAAATTAGTTTTTTTGTTAATAGCTAATTCAACAGGAGACTAATTACACCTGAATGTTTTAATGGTTTTCTCATTATTCTTGAGTATGTAATTGCTGTTCTATGAAGTGTGAACTAAGTTGTTGACTTTATATGAACTGTGGCAGTGGTATCTTCATTTAACTTAAACCGTTTCACACAAAATAAATTGCTCTCCTCAGTGAGAGGAGTTGATGGTATGTAATAAGCAACATCTGTCTTTCAAAGCACAGTGAGAAAAGTACTGTCTGCTAATGTATGTTAAGTGTGATATGTATGAAGCTTGTGTTTCTGCTTTAGTGAGATATTCTTTGGGCTGACAAATAAGTAACAGAAGCTGAACATAAATGATAGAATTAGAGTGGCAATGCATGTGAGATTCTTTGCTAAAGAATCAAGGAGTTTATGTCCTTAATGAATAATCAAAAGAAGATGGAGATTTTCACTGTTTATGTCAATAGCCCAGTGAGCAGTCTGTGGGGTGCCTGGCTACTTTACATCTCACAAAACACAGTGACTTCTCTCTGCTATCTCATAGAAAAATCTGCACTAAGAAGTTCCAGAAAATTGCTTTTCAAACTGTGTGGATAGAGATACTGGAAGAAACAAAATAACTTCTCTTCAATTACAGATTTGTAGTTCACTAAGGCTGAACATCCACGTAGCCTTCTTTCTTCCAGCTGCTGTAGTGAGAAGATGAAGACATTGTCTTACTTGTGCTTGTCCCTCAGTTTAGAAAGAAACACTTTGAAAAGATGCATGTATTTTTTTTCGTCTGGTGGAGATCAGGACTGTGACTTTCACTTCTTGCACATTCAAGTCTTTAAGGTTCTTTGATATAGATAATATTAATACCAGTCTTCTAAATATGGCATCAGCTTAGTACATAAGGCAAGTAAGTTGGCACATGACAGGGGAAACAACTTGTCCAACTGTGCTGCCAGTAGAAGGAAATCTCAGATGGTTGTGGCCGGCTTCCCATGTGCAGGGAGAAAAAGCCAAAGAAGATCAGGATTGATGAGAGAGAGGGAAGGAGAATTCCTGAAAGATCTCCCTCTTATTGTTATGCATCTAAATTGAAAGCAAAGTACTTCTGGTTCCTCTTTGTGCTTTTCACAACTTTAGAATGTTTTTGTTGCTTGTTTTAGTGGGAGACTGAACAGCTGAGAGTAAACCAGGTGGGTGATTATGTGAAAAAGCAGGGAACAAGCAAGTTCTGTAGCATGATTTTTTTAAGCTTCCTTTGAGCAACAAGCATGAGTAAAAGAGTAAGACCATGGGAGAGAAACATGATGACACAAGGTATGTGTTATCGAGACTGCTTGATCTGGGTCTAAAAATTTCACCATGAAGAAAGAATCATTTTGTAATGAAAAAGGTAGTAATACAGGCTACAGACCTCAATTTCTTCAGTTTAAAAAGCTGTCATGTGTTAAAGCCATATAAGTGACTTGCTCAAAGCAGCATTCCAACAAAGTGAAACTTGTCTACCATTGAATCATTTAAAAAAAAGTGTTTTTTTAGTTGACTTTCCTTATATTGGAGGAAGACCTTGTATGAAAGTTTATCAGTCCAGTTGAAACCATTGGGAGAGGTACCAAAACTTGTAGAGATCTTCAGAGTTTGGACTAGCTTTCAGGTTTATTTTCAGGTACATGCTTGAAAATGATTGACTGAACTGATTGAGTTTATTTCTGATGCACTGATGATTTCACCTGTATAAATCCTAAGGGGGCACACATTTGAATGAAGAAGTGTGGTTGTATTTTGGAGTGTGTGTATGTAGATGTGTGGGTATTAACGCTGGCAGTGTTAGCAAGGTGTATGTTTGAAATGCTTTTGGACTTAGACATGCCAGCCCTCAGAAGCCTTGCTGGTGCACACAGCATAACTGGGCTTGCAGAACAACCATTCTGTGATCTGGGGTATGGCTGTGACCACTTTGCATTTGAGTGCTTTCCAGAAAACTAATTATGCAGTAATTTCCCGTGCTTGAAATTTGTGCTACCTGAAGGCCCCAACTTAGTAATCTAAAATATCTGTTTTTCAGCATGGAATTTCTGGAGTTAATAGAATAAAACCAGAAAAAAATTAAAGTATGTGTGTGAAAACTTCATTCCGTAGTGCTAGTGGTACTTCCGTATAGGAGGTCTGTGGGTTGTGAATAGAACAAGGGTATGGTGAGGCGTGGTGACTGGTGCTCATGTGTGCACAGACTGCTACTGGTGCTTGCAGCTCTCTTGGGCAGTGGTCTCTGAACGGTCATACCTCTCAGCATGAGAAGGGAGCTGATTAGGAAGTCTAATCAAAAACTGTGGCTTCTCAGCACTGAGCTTCATTCCAAGGATGACCAGGTTATCTTGCTTGCTTTGCCAGTGCTGTCAAATCTGTTACTGACAGTCACAGCTGATCAGCATCATGCAGAATTGTGGTTTTCTTGCACATGTTCTTATTCAAAAAGGAGCAATATTGTTTCAGATAGTACTCTGTCTGAAGAGTACTCTCTGTGATGTGTACTTCCATCTGTGGTATATAGATGGTGTGCTTTATCCCCTGCTCCATCAGCACCCAAAATGGAGGTGCATGTTTGTAATTGTTAAGCAGAATGCTTGCACTGAGGGCATTAGGAATGCTGACATTACTCCTACAGAATGCAGCAAAGCTGCTTTTAGAAAATGAATCAAAGTGAATGGTAAACACAATACAAACATAGGTGGTGTATGGCAGGACTGACTTACTCTAGCAGGGGCTGCTGTCATCTCAGGTATTGCTGATGATCTGACTCTTCTGTAGTGTGTTGCTTTTTCTCTTTGCTATTGGTATGTTTTGGTTTTGCTGTTTCTATATGGAATTTCTCTGAAGAAAACACAGTATCTAGAAGCCTGTCATTCATGCAGATTGTGCTGTTGATGCTAGTGGCAAGGTAACAGGATATGTGTGGGTGGTGACATCTATGTGTTGTGTAAGAAAAGAGCATGGGGGCTGATTCCCATGTGATGCTTTCTGAGTTTCTTCATTGAAAGCCTTGTGTCTCACTGAATTGCACAAAGTAAATAACTTTGGCCTCATGTTAGTCTAC
Organism: Pavo muticus; assembly: GCA_016647715.1. Lineage (NCBI taxonomy): Eukaryota > Metazoa > Chordata > Aves > Galliformes > Phasianidae > Pavo > Pavo muticus. The sequence goes on from JACDJE010000217.1 coordinate 356,966, forward strand.
CTCATGCACAGAGAAAAGGTAATGGGCGCTAAAATGACTGTACCAATTTAGATCCTGCGTCTTTTAAAAAGTATCTTGTCAAATTGTTTCTTGTCTGTTGTTTTTATTCCTTATTCTGTTCTTAGACCTTTCGACCAGTGAAGTCTTCTAGGGCGCTGAAATCTGTGCTTATTCTGCAAATTACTGTTACTAGTAGGGCAGAAAGGCAACTTTACGTAAGTTAGTCACTTACTTCGGCTGTTAGTCTACCGCGGATGCTCTGCAGTAAGCAGAGCATGCAGCAAGTATACAGCCACACTGTTTATGTAAGCACAAGGAAGACATTCCCAGGAGAAGAAATGGAAATGGTATATGGAATGATAAACTTCAGTTTAGTAACAACATCATCCTTTATTTTGGCTTTTAATAAGAAGCCTGAAATATGGCAGTTTATCTTAAACATACAGGGGGGTTCATATTTGTTTTTCATATTTATTTTTCTCCTTTCATTATTGCCTTTCTATGGAAAGGCTAACAGAAACAAGCAAAAAAAAAAAAAAAAAACTCCACAAACAACAGTTTAATGAAAGTCTTTAAATAATATTCGCTGTATTGAATCTTGGTTTTATATATACATGCTTTAAAAAAAAATTAAGATCTACATATGCAGACTGACAAAATAGAGGACAGTAACCAAGTTAGTGTGGCTTTCACATGTGCAAAGGAAAGCAAATATTGTCAAGAATATTTCAGCTCTTATATGTAGTTTACATATACTGTTGGTTCCAAACAATGTGTGTATTTCTTAGATTCAGAAGAGCTTTTATTTCCCTGTGTTATCTCTGTTCAAATAAAAAATTGTTTTACCTGAGTGCTGAAAATCAGTAATGACTTTAGTGCTGTTTTCTTGCAGGTGGTTTTGCGTTTGTCTATGAAGCTCAAGATCTTGGAAGTGGGAAAGATTATGCTTTAAAGGTAAAATGAATCTGCCTCACTACAGGTTTGCAAAGCCTGTCTTTGCTTAATGCTTTATTATGACTGCTGATTCTTTGTAGTCCATTGAACAAGTCATTTGGAGAAGTCCAGGATGATACAGTGGTGTTTGCACTGCAGTGTACCCATATTTAGAAACATCATTGCTCTTAGGACCTTGCATTTTATACTGAAATACCAATGACGGTAATTGATCTGTTAGGTAGTAGTGCTGCTTGTCTCAATTTATTCTAGATGTTCGTGGCTCTCCATTCGGTTGCATGGTTAGAAAGGATCTTGCCTAGTTATGCAAGTGGGAGATACTAGAATATTTTCATATTAAAATACTAAAAATGGCTAAAACCTCTACATTTTTATCTATTCATTGAACTTTCAGCTCAATGTTTCTCAGATTCATCTGGATTCTCATGTTCTGAAGGCCTAGAATAATGTGATAGCTTAAAAACAAGTATTATGGAGAGGACAATAAAGTGAAGTCATTTACTTTATTATCATACATTTTTTTAAAACAGCAGTCATTTGTGTTTTCTACAAAAGGACTTGGGATGGTTTGGCTAAATGAGAAAAAGGATGTCCTGGGGAGGAGAGGGAGAAAGGTAGTATAAGAGATGAGAGTGGTAAGTTGGCATTACATCGCTAAAAAGAATTTGCTCCTTTTTCATACCACATCCTAGAATAACAATTTGTGACTATAAGCATGCTGTTTGGCTTCAGTAATATGTTTTGTTACTGCAGTTCATGTGCAGTGTGTGTTCAAAATATCATATAGAAATAGCCCCATTTAAATATCCTGAAATCCATAGAATGACTTTGGTTGGAAGGGACCTTAAGGATGGTAGAGTTCCAACCTTGCAATAGGCAGGGATGCCCATCACTAGATCATGCTGCCTGCGGCCCTATCCAATTTGGTCTTGAATGCCTCCAGGATGGGGCATCCACAACTTATTTGGGCAGCCTGTTTCACTTTCTCAGGACCCTTTTAGGAAAAAAGTTTTCCTAACATCTAAATTTCCCTCTTTTAATTCAAAGCCATTCTCCTTTGTCCTATTGTTATCACTATGCCCATGTGAGAAGTTGATATGCCTCCTGCTTATAAGCTATCTTGGAGTACTGGAAAGCTGTAATGATGTCTACCTAGAGCCTTCTTCCAGCTAAGCAAATCCATCTCCCACAGTCTCTCTTTCATAAGAATGGTGCTCCAGCCCCCTGATCATCTTTGTGGCCCTCCTCTGAACCTGCTCCAAAAACTCTGTATCTGTTTTGTGTTTGGGGAACTGGTCTTTGATGCAGTACTCCAGGTGGGGCCTCATGAGGACAAACTAGAGGGGTATAGTCACTGCCCTTGCCTTGCTGGCCAATCCTCTTCTGATGCAACCTGGAAAATATCTGGCTGCCTGGGCCACAGGCTCATGTCCAGCTTTTTGTCCACCAGAACCCCCAGGTCCTTTTCCACAGGACTGCTCTCAGTCCGTTCTTCTTCCAGGCTGTACTCATGTCTGGGACTGCCCCCAGTGAGGTGCAACACCTTGCACTCCACTTTGTTGAACTTCCTTACTTTCATGTAGACCTGCTTCTTAAGGCTGTTCAGTTCCCTCTGGGTGACATCCTTTCCTTCTGTTTAGCAACTGCATCACCCAGCAGGGTGTCATCAGCAAACTTCCTGAGGATACACTCAATCCTATCACCTATGTCATTGATAAAGATGTTAACGAGCATCAGCCTGAAGATGGATCCCTGGTGGACATCACTTGTCACTGACCTCCACCTGCCCATGGAGCTATTGACCTCTGGCCATGAGCCTCTGGCTGTGGCCATCCAACCGATTGCTTCTCCTCTAGTCCAGCTTTCAAATCTATATCCTTCCAATTTAGAAATAAGGATGTGATGTGGGACTGTGTCAAAAGTCTTGCAGAAGTGCACAGTGATGACATCAGTTGCTCTTCCTTTGTCCACTGATACTGTCACTCTCTTGTAGGAGGCCACCAGATTGATCAGACAGAATCTGTCTGCAGTGAAACCATGTCATCTGTTACAGATAACTTCCTCATCTCACATATGCGTTAATATCTGTTCTTGTTCATTCAGAGCCCTGGGATGCATGTCATCTGGCCCCACAGACATAGACACATTCAGTCTCATCAGCCAGCCTGAAATTTACTCTTTCTTACAGTGAGAAGGATTGTGCTCCCCCAGTCCATACTAAGAGGTTCAGGGACATGAGAGGCATGGGAAGCTTGGCACTCAGTGAAGATTGAGGCAAAGAACTGGTTGAGTACCTCAGCATTCTCCATGTCTGTTGCCAATTCTCCCTTTTCATTTATCAGAGGGAATACCCTGTCCTTGGTCTTTCTCTTCTGACCAATGTACCCGTAGAATCCCTTTTTTGATTTTTTTCCACATCCTTTACCAAGTTCAGTTCAGCATGCACCTTGGCTTTCATTATCCCATCTCTGCATGTGTGGATGGCACTGCTGTATTCTTCAGGCCGCCCTGCTTCCACTGTCTGTATATTTCCCTCTTTTCCCTCAGTTTGACTGGTAGTCTTTGCTCAGCCTTGCTGGTTTTCTGCTTCCTCTACCTGATTTCTTTTTCTTAGAGATGGTTAGCTCCTGTGCTGTCAAAAATCTCCTTAAGCAGCTGCCAGCTCTGTTCCATTCCTAAATCCATTCTCCCTAAGGAGAATTTCCCAGCAGATCCCATCTAGTAATTCCTTGAACAGCCTGAAGTTCCCTCTCCTGAAGTTCAGGGTCCTAACTCTGCTCTTTTGCCATGCTTGCATTCCTCAAGATCATGAACTTGACCAGGGCATGGTCACTGCAGCCCAGACTGCCTCCAGTCTTAACCTCTTTAGTGTTCTCCTCTGCACTGGTGAACACGAGATCTAGTAATGCTTCACCTCTGATGGTTCTGTCTAATACCTGAACCAGGGATTTATCCCCAGTGGACTCCAGGAGTCTCCTGGATTGCTTGTAGCTCACAGTGTTGTTTTCTCAGGAAATGTCTGGGTGACTGAAATCCCCCATAAGGATGAGAGCTTGTGAGCTCAGTGCTTCTTGCAGCTGAAGTAACAGCCTTGTCAACAGGCTCCCCTTGATCAACCACCCTGCAGTAGACCCTGACTACTAGATGTCTTTTGTTGGTCTGGTTCCTAATTTTAATTCACAAGCTCTCAACCTGGTCGTGGCTGTTTCTCAGTGGCAGCCCTTTGCAACCTATCCACTTCTTCACACTGTGTGTGAAGGCAGCTGTACTTCCTCTGCTTTGTGGAATTAGTAACAGGTGCTCAGATTGATCCTGCTCGAATGTTGATTCCAAATCAAAGTAATATTAAAAGTAGTGATGTTTGATTTTGTTACTCATTACTCAGGTACCTAGAAGCTGGGCTACATATTTGGAGAAGTTTTGATGGAGTTGGGTAAAGGTTGTTTTTAAAGATTTGATACAGAATTTAAATCTTTACTTGTAAAGTGCATAATGATGGAACCGGGGACTTGAATGCTGCATACAACAGAAAACTCAGAGCAGTTCATTTCTAAGTGGCAGAGGTTAGCACTGCTCAGTTGTCCCTAGGCATTAACAGAACAGATGGTTGGAAAACTGACCATTATATTTGTAGTAGTGTTTCCCAGTGCAGTAATATTTTGCCTGCTGTCCTGTTGCAATTCCTTCAGGCTTTATGACTGTCCGATCCTTTGTGTTCTAAAAAAAGTATGTAGAATCACTGTGTGTGTTGCTTTTCTGTAAGTTTTAATACATAAATCTTCTAAAATATTCTGTTTTCTAACAGCGGTTGTTGTCCAATGAGGAAGAAAAAAACAAAGCTATCATTCAGGAAGTTTGTTTTATGGTATCCTTTTCTGAATGTATTTAAATGTTTTGATTAAATTGCCTGGTATCAAACATTTCTGAGAGACTGTCTACAGATTTCTTCTATGCCTTACGCTGTTTAGGAGTACTGACATTTAAGGAAGATATGAGTTTATGGTTTGTCATGAACCTGATGGTGACATTCCAGCAAGCTCAGTTCCTCAAATTGCAGAAATTTAATGTGTGCAGATGATTTTACTAGCTGCTGTAGACTTTGTCATGCACTTTGTCTACCAGAAAATGATTTTTTTAATTTGGGCTTTCTTGTAGTCCTCTGACCTTTAAGATGATATTTAAATCTTAATGAGACTTCTCTTATGTGCACTGGATTTACTGGTTGTTTTTTTTTTGGGGGGGATGGGGGTGGAACTCAAAATTTTTCTATCAATGTATGATAGTTTCTGCCTCAGATACACTTGGCTTTAAAAATAGTACTGAGTATCTGGGAAGGAATTTCAGTAGAGTGTATGCAGCAGAAACCTGAGGCTGTACTGTCAGTGTGTTTGAAAGAGTTTTCACTTTCATTGATGTCGACTAGTAGTGTGTGATGTTATCTCATGTTTTACTTCTCAGTCAAAATAATGCTTTCAGTGTTTGGCTTTAAGTAAACTCAAGACGTGCGCATCAGCATCGACTCTAAGAGCCTTTGTTTGTTTCAAGAGTTATTGAATAGCTGTATTAATGCTGCTGTTTTTGGCTACCACTGAGTATTCAGTTGCTTTAGAATTAGCAAGCAAAACTGCTGACCTTAAGCTGCTCAGATGTCTTTGTATGATTCAGTGTTTATTGAAACCTTAAACAGAACACACTCAATAACTGAATATCCTAATGCTGTGCATTTTCTAGCTACTCTGATTACATCTTTCCAGGAATAATTGACAATGCTTTGGATGTCTTTTCACAGCTTACTTGTTCATGTTGTGTAAACATTTTCACAGGGCTAACAGTTGCTCGCTTTGAGATGCAACTGAAATGAAAGTACTTCCTACAGCTCTGAGCAGAGAGATCTGAAAAGAAACATGATTTTTTTTTTTTTTAAATTAAGAACTAAAAATAGCACTTTGTGTTCATTCTAAATGGTGAGTTCATCTTGCCCTTTGTTTTACACCTTTGTTCTTAGGCCACCTTTACTTTTTCTCTGCTTTCTAGATTTGGTGAATGCAACTTGTAAATACTGTGTTTGTTGTGTAGGTGTAAATCTCAGTGTTTGGCTAGCGTGGTGCATATCAGGACCAACAGAAATGGGCATGGTGTGATGTAAATCTCCATTGAGCTCACTTACGCATTTTTTTCCCTTTAACATACATCAAAAATGATAATTTAAATTTTTGAGCAGCTAGTGAAAAATGATGAAGGTTGTAGTTTGAATTAAGATACCTTTTTTTCTTTGAAGCTTTTGTTTATTTTTGAAGTTTATTGTGCTGACTTTAAATTAAGCATTGTGAAGTTACAAGGACTGCTCTGGAAGTAATGCCTCCTATTACGTGCTGTGGGTCCATGACATCAGAAGTGGCTGTTGGTGATGTGGCAGTAGAGGCTGAACCTTCTCCCTGATACTCCATTAGATGTCATTGCTGTGTGACAGCTGGCAGCAGAGGGGCAGTCCGACATGGGAGTGTGGATGAAGCAAAGAGGTGTCTTTGAATTTCTTCATGAGGAAAAGGTGGTACCTGCTGACATTCATGAATGCTTGCTGAATGCTTATGGAGACCAAACACTGGCTGTCATGCAGTGAAGCATTGGTGGTATGTTTTGGCAGTGGATCACCTCCACTGGTGCCGATTTTTTACAACATGGCATGCATGCTCTTTTTCATTGCTGGTGAAAATGCATAGCTAATGGTGATGACTTCTGAAAAATAGTGTTTTGTAGCTGAGAATTTGCTCTATGAAATAGTGTTATTGTGCTCTTTGTTGTCATTTCCATTGAAATAAATAGGAGGCATAACATTGGGAGCACCTTTCTGTGAAAAGGCAGGGGTTGATACGATAGGCCTTTCCTGATCAGTTAGCTAGAGAAGCAGCCTTTCTGACCCTTGTGATAATGTCTTGTAATCATTGTCGAAGAGAAAACGGAATACCTAGACCCGTTACAAAGTCTAGTTTCCTTGCAGCCTTAATCATAAAGGTATTTTTGAAATGTTTTGACTTCTTGCATGTTACCCTTAGTGGCTTGTCTTGAAGTCTGTTTCTGCAGCTGGACATGAATTTACTTGTTCTGCTGAGTATTTTAAGTCCAGCTATAATGATATCTGGGTTGAGCTAACATTTTGAATGAGTTGTCTGTGAACTGCTGTATACAGCTGCATACAACTATCAATAGACTTGGCCGTTTTCTTCCTTGAACACATTGTCTCCAGAAAAAACTTTCAGGTCACCCTAACATTGTCCAGTTCTGCTCTGCGGCATCTATAGGGAAAGAAGAATCAGACACAGGACAAGGAGAGTTCCTTCTGCTTACAGAATTGTGTAAAGGTAAATTTTATTTCTTTTTCTTAGCACTGCACGTTGCTTCTTAAAGCTGTTCTGCACAGGTTACTTCAGAGCATGGAAGTTCTGAAAACCTCTTAAAGTTTATCAGGTGGAACAAGTGTTCACCTTCATGGGAGGAGCATTATATTCTTTCAGACAGTTCAGATTTATCGTAAGTATGGAATAATTGTGAAGTTCTTTGTATTTGAGACTAGTCAGGGAAGGAACAGCAGGAGTATTTCCTTAGAGTGCCATTTTCTTTGGCACTTCAGCCTTCATGGGTTTGCCATTTTTAGAATATCTGTCTACTACTCAGTACTCTAAGTCTTCCTTGCTGACAGGAGTTTCTCTATACATGACAGGCTTTCAGAATTAATGGTGTTTTGCATGTGCTTATGTGAATTTGTTTGATTTTTCTCCAGGACAACTGGTGGAATTCTTAAAGAAAGTGGAACCCAAAGGGCCAATCTCCTGTGACACAGTTCTGAAGATCTTTTATCAGACCTGCCGAGCTGTGCAGCATATGCATAAACAGAAGCCACCTATTATCCATAGAGATCTAAAGGTGAGTATTTAAATAAAGTTTTTAAATAGCAGGAAGAGCCTGTAAAGCTGATCTGGTGTTTAGGCTGTTGATCAACCACAGTGGGCGATCTTGAAAATATGTGTATGTGCATGTGTGTATATGGTGTCTAGATGGATTGTGTTGCCAACATTGCTGTATAATGAAGATCCTCACTGAAATACTTCTATCTTTTTCAAGCAGCATTTTTTCTTGCGCATGTGGTGTTAGTACTTACTGTACTCAATCTAAACAAGCTGACAGATGTCATACAACATGGTTTGCTGACGAAGTTAAACTAAAGGTGGTTTTTTGATAAAATAACAGAAGTTATGGCATGATTTGTAGTTTTGCTAAGGAAAAATTCTCAGTGCTGGCAAGCGGTCTTCTAGGTTATCTCAAGATTTTAACCAAGTCTGTATTAAACTTTTTTGGATGATACTTTGTAGAATAAAATTTTGTGTACTTTGCTGAAATCTTTTGTGCCTACCAATAGGAAAGGTACTGCTCCTCTCTCTAAAAGTATTTATAGTATTTACAACTAAATATGAATTTTTTACTTGCGTGAGAAATGCTTAGGTTTTTTATTTCAAGTGCTTTATAGCTGAGCCAGTGCTATGTTTGACCAGCTTTTTTATCAAGAGATGGTCTTGTCAGAGATAAAATGTAGAAAGAGGCAACAGTTTTGTTTCCTGTTGGCTTTGTATTAGAGGCTGTAGAGGAAGAGGAAATGATAGCTGGGGGAACCTTAATTAGACCCAACTTAGTTGATAGTTGGGCAAGGACCTGACTATAATCAAGTATCCAATAGGGTTCACTTAGCTGTGCTATATTTTCTGGAAAGCAGATCAGCAGCATAAAAAAATTGTAGATCAAAGTTTTGACATTACTTTCAAATGAGGTCTGTGATGGCAATGTGGTTTTTAGGGGAGAAACTGGAATCTAAGAAGATTGTTTGAATTATTTTGACAAAAAGTATTAGGATTTGTGAAGTTTCTGCAGTACAGCTTAAAGTTCAACTTCATATAGAAATGTCTATTTCTGTGTTCTTGGGGCGCTCTTCTCTTCTTTGTCCATTCATTTCTTTCCTGAACACCTTTGCACTTAGAATGGGTGTGTACAGCATTGTGAAAATCCACATAGTTACTGGCTTGGAAAAATTCCAAGCTAGTGTGATTGATAAGCTGTCAGTCTTTATCTGATATTTTAATTACCAGAACTTGAACTTCACAGCTAGTCTGTGTAGCAGAGATCATAGAGCCTGTTAGAGCCAGCTGAGATATTCTGAGTTACTAGCAACCTTCAAAGCACACAACAGGACATAAGCTCACAAAAGCCTGATTTTTTTTTTTTTTCCCTCTGGTGTTACTATAACTATTTTTATTATTTAAATTACATTTGATATTGAATCACAGAATCAAAGAATGATTTGAATTAGAAGAGACCTTAAAGACCTTTTCTAGTTCTGACCTCACTGTCATGGCCAGGGTTACCTTCTGCTAGATCATGTTGCTCAAAGCCCCGTCCAACCCGGCCTTGAACACCCCTGGGCGTGGGGCATCTACAGCTTCTCTGGGCAGCCTGTGCCAGTGCTTCACCATTCCCTGAGTAAAGAATTTCTTCCTAACATTTCAGCTAAATCTCCATCTTTTAGTTTAAAGCCATTACCCCTTGTTATTTCCTGCCTTTCTCGCTGTATGGAGAAGTAAGCAAATGTATTTCAACAGAAAGGAATTCAGTTTACTTGTTGAGATAGATACAACCAGCTCAGCGTCATCCTGTGGGGTAGTCAAAAATGATTTTATGGTGGAAGAAGAGGCACATCTGAGGAAGGTTAGTTTTGAAAGCTGAGGTGTTGAGGAAGGACATCCAGAAATGTAGTAGTGTCAGTGGGAAAGGGAAGCCAGATCTGGCTAGATGTGGCGTTCTAATGTTGGAAAAGGTAAAAGGCACATTTGTTCCCTTTCCTGGCCTTATGTAGAAATAAAAGTTCTTTTCCAGCTCTTTTGTGTTTGTGACCCGATGATACGCCTACTCTGTACCCACTCTTCTATTCCCTTTTAATTTTCATCCCAGTTTCACTTAGCCATCCAAGAAAGCTGGATTTTTAAGAAGAAAAGGGAGGGCTTAGTGTTCAGGCAGCACATGGTTCTCAAATAGCTGGTTTCTGTTTCCTCAGAAAATCATGGCTGCATTTTTCTAGGCATCCTCTAGCAGCCTGCTTCTTTTCTTTTACTCTTTTATCTACAGTGGTCCTAACCACTGCTCCACTACCATTGCGTTAACAGTGTTCGGTTTTATAGATGAAAAAGTTTGGATTTCAAGATGCTGCTTATACAAGTGGCCACTTGGAAAAAACGGATCAATCCTTGGACTCTAATAGGTGATTTTTTTCCCTTGGGTTTATTTCCTGATCCTTGGATGTCCATTTGTTATTTGTAACACTTGTTTCTTGGTTCCTCTTAAAGATTGTCTGTATTGCTACCATATACGTTTAACTTACTGTTGTCTGAAATCTTCATTTTCTCATGAACAGAAATATTACAGACTATAGTGATACATTTGTGTGTGTACACACATGATTTTGTATTTAAATCATATGCTTTACTCTTCAGAAAGAGATGTCTTCAATTTGTTCTACCTTTTTTTTAAGGTGGAGAACTTGCTTATTAGTAACCAAGGGACAATTAAACTTTGTGACTTTGGTAGTGCTACAACAGTAGCTTACTATCCTGACTACAGCTGGTCTGCACAAAAGAGAGCACTGGTTGAAGAAGAGGTAAGAGTATCTTATCGTTGTTAATGTTGACAGTAGACTTCATTTTCTGTTGCTATTAGTTTGTGTAACTTCTGAGAAAAGTGAAGATTCTTGTAGGGCTATTCATAAATTTGTTTTCCTATTCCTGTTGCCAGAGTTCAAAGGTGGCTTGCAGTTAAAATCACTGCTTGTTTTCTCTAGCTGCCTGTAACCAGTGCTTCATCTGGAGTAGTGTCCATTCTGTGATCTGATAGGGAAATACCAGATTAGAAGAGTATCTTCTAACTGCAGTCAAAACAGGGAGTTGAAAATTGGCTGTTCCTTAAAAACAGGCAGTATTGCTGTGCTCCTAGAACTATAGTGATGACGTTAACCATGCATTTGATTTTTCCGAAGTGCACTTGTTCTTAGTTTTGAGGTGAGAGTAATGCTGGTAAGTCTAATATAATCCATCAACTGGTCTTAGACTGTAAGTATGAAGAAATACACTGACATTTAAAATTTATGAATACAACCTCTGATATCATGCATCTTTTAACCTCCCACTGTTTTGGAAACTATTGCCGTTGTAGAGTAATCCATTGGTTTCCAGAGAAGGAAAGGTAATTACATACCATTGCTTTATATAGTGTATGCAAAAAAGTCTTTTCTTGGTGGATCTTTGTAGCACGTGTAAATATTTGTCTATGCTGTCATTAAGTGTGATGAGGAAACGAGATATATATGCACTGGAAGATGAATTCACTTCCTGGTTTGTTGTTGATTTTCTTGATTCGTGTTCATCTCCATTTTAAATCTTGCGTTTTGGAAAGATTCTTGATGATTAGTGTTATTCTGAGTCCTTCAACCTTTACCCATTGTTCTATCAAAGCCCTTGTGACTAGTCTGTGACTCAGTTAATGGCTTCTTTGTTGACAAGTGAGTCCATGCAGAATAGATAGCATTCTGTTTCCTTTGCTGAATGTCATTAGAGCTTGTTCAGGTTTCTGCTTCAGGAGATTCTGTCTTCTGCAGATCACCAGGAATACAACGCCAATGTACAGGACACCAGAGATGATAGATTTGTATTCAAATTTTCCAATCAGTGAAAAGCAGGATATTTGGGTAAGAAATTCTTCTTTTGTATCGTAATGGCTTAGCTCATAATTAAACTGGTTTTGCAGTTTGTTTTTCACTTTTTATAAAAAACTAGAAAATAAATGTGGGTTAAACTGTTTGTCAGAACCAACTTAAGTAGCATGAACAATGTATTGAAATGTTCAAGCAGTGAGATATTGAATTCACGTGTTTTCTTTCCACAGTTCTATCTTGTCTTCCACTGTGAAAGGCAATAATTAACTTTTCTTCTATATTCCATAGAACTATTGCTTTGGTGGAGCTTTCTGCCACAGAGTCTTTAAAGTTCTTTAAATTTGAATTTTCCTTTTATGCTATGTAATCCTTGGACAATTTATTGCTAAGTTGATTTAAAACTGATTACATCTAGGTTTTGCATCTGTGCAGCAAGGATGTTAATAAAGTTGTATCGTTCACGTTTTGTGTAGCAAAGAATGTAAACTGTTAATGTTCACTGAAAAAGCTGCTGGAAGTACTAAATCTTTTACATTCTAGTTATGCAATACTGTCGCAGTACAGAGATACTACCCAGTAACGTTGTGTTTAGGAATCCTTTAGTTTATTGGATGTCTTTTCAAAAGGGTAGGGTCAAGTTCTTCAAATGTATCTGTATCTGGCACGTGTCAAAAATCAAACTGAGAAATTGTAGTAACAGGCTCTTTAGATTTCAGCAAAGATTTCAGAACTTCATTCAGTTTCTTAGTTTAACATACGCACTGTCGGTGATTTATTTCTCTACGTGCCAGTTGAAGGAAAAAAACAAAATGCTTTTCTGAATACTTGGTTGCTTCACATGCCTTAAAATGCTGGCAATCTGTACTAAGATTACATTCAGTTAAACACAGCTAGAACATCAATTAACAAAAGCCTTACTGAAAAGGGCAGATGCATTTATTTTGTTTAAGTAACTGTATCTGTTGGTATTAACATGCTGGTTGTCTTCCACTGTGTCTTTGGAAGGTCTGTTGCATTTACCATGATCTCTTTAGAACTTGTTCTGTGTCGGTTTGTTTTTTTTTTTTTTTTTAACTTCACCCTCTGGTTTCAGTGAAGGCATACACAGTATTTGGCAGAATAATATAGCTGTCTCAAAGTGTGACTGACTTGTAGTTTGTGGTTAACGAACTGGATGATAGTTTTTACAAGAAAAGCATGTAGGTCAGGTAACATTCATGGTTATTTGTAATGTGAGCTTGAAAGCATAAAGGCAGAAGAAATGCTGTGCTTAAAACAACAGCATAGAAGAAGTATTAGTTATCAACTATGTGGATTGTGATAAGGTACTTAGTAGATTCAGGCTTAGTCTGTTTTTTTTGTGTGTATGTCCTGGGGGTTTTCTGAAAATAAGCACATTAATTAGAAAGGAATTAAAAGCTGAGGCAGGTATTAATTGTGCTTATTTAATGTTATTTTTTGAACTGAAATTAAACTTGATTCTACTGAAATCAGTCTTGTCATAAATATTTTTCTGCGTTGAAATTATCCTTCGGCTTGCAAGCTGCTTCATCTGTTTCCATTATGTAATGCTTTTGGAAATGTAAGTTAGTGGGCTTCTCACTAAAGAGTAAAGTTTCAAACTTGGGTTCTGCTAAGAAACTTTTCTAGGCTGTGTAAGGCATCTTGAAGGTCTTATTTTTTTTAATATCTGTAGTTTTCATAAGGCTTATTTTTTTTCAGAATTTGTTTTGGACTCTTTTCTTTATTCATGCAACTATAGTGTAAAACCTTTGATCATTTTAAAGTATTTCTTATTGCCTGAAGCTGGGCTGAGGGATAAATAAATAACAGCACATAGTAAATAACAGTATCTTCATTTGTTTCAAAAAATTTGTTCCCCCCAAAAAACAACCAAACCAAACAAAAACCAACCAAATAAAACAACTTCACTGAAGGAAATTGTTTTCTTTTACTATTTTCTCTTTTCAATTTGTGGCAGTTCATTTCTGCTGAGAGTCAGTATTAGTTAATGGCAGTGTCCACAGATTCAGTGAGCTTTCTTCCATTCAAGTGAGTCTACCTTTGTTGTGAGATTTAAGACTCGCTATGGTGATGTAATTACAAGGCTTTATTTTTTTTCCCCCACTTAGTTTTCATTTCTTTTTTGCCTGCCAGACTACTTTGAATTTGTTAGGGGCAGAAAAATAAAAGGGAAGTTTAATAAAACATAGCTATTAAATTCGGGAGCTTTCAGTGAGCTGTTTATGAGGTGCTAATCATCGTTTATTTCATAGCACTCTGACATCATAGAATGTATTTGCCACACTGATTCCACACACAGAATGTGGATGTTAATAAAAATTCATGATGGATGGCTGGTCATACCCCTCTTCACTTAATTTTTTTTAAATTACGTGCTTAATGTGTCAAACATTAACTCTTTCCTAGCATGACCACTGTAAAAAAAATAAAAATAAAAAATAAAAATCGTGTCTTCAAAGAAGTTTTCTAAATTTAAATTTAAGCTGTGGTAGATGGTTGATCAGAAATAACGACGGTGAGAAACTCAAACTAGAGCAAACTCTGAATGAATACGTCTTTCCAGATTTCCAGGAATAACGTGGACTATAATGGTTCCTGGCACTTTAAAAGGTGTTGTGTTTCTCCTTCAATTCTCCTCAGGGAGCTGAGATATCCTGTGGATTGTGTTGAATGCTTATTTTCAATGCCAGGCAGAGTATTGGAAGGTAAAAGGAACAGAAAGTTAGTATTTTAGTATTAAATAACTGTAGTTTTGGTTACTGATTGTGTCACTGACTTCTGAATGTATTAGAAATGTGTTTGTTTGGATTAGCTGAATAAACTCATCTTGGTTTTTTATATGTCTCCTGTCAGTTTGGAAATCCAGTTTAACACTGGACAACTTGCTCTATTACTGAAATGTTAGTTTCGGGAAAACTATCTAAATGCAAACAATTGTGTTGTACTGGAAAAAAAATCTTGCTGAGCTTTGCTGAGAAAACTTGATGAAGTGGGGTAGTAATAGATTAGCAAAATGATGTGAAAATAACACACTGAATTTTAAAAGCATCTGAATTTTAATGTACTTCAGGAACCTACTTGAGAGGCAGATGTTTAAACAAACCCTTCAGAAATACTGCATTATTATATATGATCATGTTTTCTAAATTACTGAAGAGTAAGTTATGAAGATTTACTGCTCAGTGCATGAATTCAAGAACGCTGTTATAGACTTAGTTTTGGCATTGCATCCTGAAGCACCAGCAGTATACACTGCAGTTATTTCGACTCCTTTATGCTGATGGCAAGAGAAATGGTTCTTTGGATGGTAACAAATGTTGTCTGAAGGAAACACTGCTTTTGTTGAGGATGGAAATATAGTTGGAATTGCTATGTTAGTAAATTCTTAATAAGCTCCTCGCATAAGACGAGAAACTGGCATGGACATATGGTCAGTGATTCTGTGTCCAGGAGGAGGCTGTTTGTGAATTATGTTCTGTGGGGTCCATCTTCAGGCTGGTGTTCTTCAACATCTTTGTCAGTGACGTAGACAGTGAGATGGAGTGCACACTCAGCAAGTTTGCTCATGACACTGAGTTGGGGGGAAGTGTTCATCTGCCTGAGGGAAGGAAGGCCCTACATTGGGTTCTGAGTAGGCTGTATCAATGAGCTAATGCCAGTGAGGTGAAGTTAAACAAGTCCAAGTGCTGGGTCCTGCACTTTGCTCACAACAGCCCCATGCAGTGCTACAGGCTTGGGGCAGAGCGACTGAAAGACTGTAGAGGGAAAAGGTTTGGGGTTGTTGGTCAACACTCAGCTGATCATGAGCCAGCAGTGTGCTCAAGTGGCCAAAAAGGCCACAGGCATCCTGGCTTGTATCAGAAATAACATAGCCAGCAGGAACAGGGAGGTGATCATCCCCCTGTACTCAGTTCTGGTGAGGCCACACTTCAAGTGCTGTGTTTGGTTTGGGGCCCCTCACTACAACAAAGACATTGAGGCCCTGGAGTGTGCCCAGAGAAGGGCAGTGAAGCTGTGAGGAGTCTGAAGCACAAGTCTTATGAAATTGGCTGAGGGAACTGGGATTGTTCAGTCCAGAGAAGAGGATGCTCAGGGGTGATGCTATTGCTCTCTACAACTGCCTAAAAGGGGGTTGTGGTGAGGTGGTGGTTGGCTTCTTCTCCCAGATAACAGTGATCAGACTAGAGGGAATGGCCTAAGTTGTGCCAGGGGAAGTTCAGTTGGAAAATTAGAAAAAAATCTTACCAAAAAGAGTGGTAGAGGCACTGAAGCAGGCTGCCCAGGGAAGTCACTGTCTCTGGAAGTTTCAAGACACGTGTGGATATGGTACTTAGAGACATAGTTTTGTGGGCAAAATTAGTGGTAGGTGCAGGGTTGGACTTAGATGATCTTGGAGATCTTTTCTAGCAGTAATGATTGTACAGTTCTTGAACATGCTCAATGTTGCAAGTATTCACTTTGATGTATGTGGCAAAATTCATAAAATGGATGTACGATTTTTAAAAATATATGAATACAAGAATTCTTTTATCTGAAAACTTCACTGAAGGGGAAAAAACAAACCACGATCTTATTTAGAGGCAACTTTGCTAGTAGGAGTGCTCTAACTGACAAGTCAAGTGAATGTTTCACTGTTTCTGTCCTCAGAGTAACATCAAGAGCATTTCAGGAGTCTGAAGCTGATCTTGAAAGTACTGTAAAATATGTAAAGGGTTCCATGAGTCAGCAGTTGATGATTGAAGCCTGTGATTTGCAAGCACTATTAGGAAGCCTAATCACAATCTAAAGTTTGGTTTTAATTATCACTGCCTAAATTAAACACTTCTGCCTTTATCTCTTTTTAGGCTTTGGGCTGTATCCTGTACCTGCTGTGCTTTAGGCAACATCCCTTTGAAGATGGAGCTAAACTTCGCATAGTCAATGGAAAATATGCCATTCCACAGAATGACACCCGCTACTCTGTATTTCATGATCTCATCCGTAAGTTTATGATGTTATTTAGTTTAGTGTTTTTATTGATGCATCTTTGTGTTTACATTGTATTTCTAGGATTTAAATCTTGTTGACTTCTACTTAACTACTCTGTAGTGAAAAGGATAACTGTTACAACTTCTCATTTTATTCAAAATTTTAGTCTATAATTAAAGACAAAACAACCCTTTAAATGAAACTTATGTTCCTTAGTGCTGTCACCCATCACGTTTACAGCTTCAGGCATGCTGTAGGAATGACTGGTGTTTTGGCTCATTTGTTTGAATTTGTTTTACAAATAACTTTTTCCTTAAGTTTTAAGTAGACTACCAAAACCTTCAATTTCAGCGCTGGAAGTATGATTCTAGCTCCAACAACATTAAATACAGCATTACTTCTGAGGTTGTTCATGAATGCACCCCTGAAGTATGTTCTGTGATGTATTCTTAACCCTAAAGGTATTTCTTGAAGGTTGCTTCTTGAAACAGTGATACTTCTGTATGAGTTCAGTATTTGCTGTACACTGCTCTGTATATCTGAGGGCTCTGTGTTTGAGACTGCAGTGAAGAAGTTATCTCTGCTGGAAGAAGGCCTCAGAAGGGCATCTGAACCATGTTTTTTAGGCTCCACTTTGAAGGTGAACCCAGAGGAGAGATTGTCAATCACTGAACTTGTGAATCAACTGCAGGAGATTGCGGCAGCTAGGAATGTGAATCCTAAATCCCCCGTCACAGAGGTAAAGAAATCTTATAAAAGAGTATTATTGATTAGGTTTCATTTCTTATCTGACGTGAGTTTAGAAACAAATGTCAGAGCAGGTTCTCCATTTCTCAGTCTTCTGAAAACTTCACGCTACCTTCTTTTGAAGTTGAATTGATCTGTATGACTAATATGTAGAGTCTTTAGAAAATTCACTTTAAAAAACAAACACAGAATTTACATGACATCAAAAGAAATTAGTTGTAGTTCTTACTGCTTGTTGACAAAAATGTCTTGTTCCTGAATCGTTCTTTAGTAGGCAAGTGCTCTGTTCAACATGCTGGATTTAATCATAATGAACGTGCACAAGGAACTCTAATACATGAAGGCTCTGCCTTCATTAACTTGAAACCCTCTTGAGAGGAAACTCTCTGAAGTGTCTCTTGCTTGATGCTTTATTTAGACTACAGTGGAATTGAGTAAGACTAGTGTAGTTGGCTTTCTCCTGAGCCTCAGAAATTGATTGCATGCTTGTTCTCACCAAGCTACAGTTTGTTAGTTGCTTTTATGAGTTGGCTAAATGAGGAAGAAAATCTTCAGTGATTGTTAATTTCCACAGCTCTTGGAACAAAATGGAGGCTATGGAAACAACGCTCAGCCTCGAATATCTGTGACCTCTGTTTCACAGAGCTCCAAGCCTGCGGGACAGCTCAATAATATATACAATGCAGGTATGTGCAAAAAAGACATCTCAGTGCGTCTCAGTGCACCAATTGCGTATTTTGTACTCAGGGAAAGAAAGAATTTAGGTATTTTAAAGATTTTGCACAAATACAGACTACTTTGAAATTATATTGGTATTTCTAAGCTTTTGTTTTCTTTTTCCTTACAGTTTGGTTGTATGTTGGTAACACAAATAGTTTGTTGCTGGGAAAATAAAGTTTAGTTTCCTTTGTAAAATAATTGAAGCCAAAGTGTGTTATTAACCTGTAGGTGGGGAGGAATTTGTGATAAACTAAAGTTTTATGAGAGTGGCTGATTGAGTGAGCTATAATCTTAAGAACTATAGCCAAAAAAAAAAAAAAAAAATCAGGTTATGGCAAAAGAGTAAAAAGAATTCACTGTAAACTAAGCTTTCCAATTCAGCAAGACATATGATATTTGTGTTTACTGAAAAGTGGGAGCTTAAGACTTAACAGCTGAAAATCTTTTGAGAAGTGCTGTATCTTAAGGAAAACCTTGGTACGTTTGGCAGAAGTCACTGAACAGTTTACTGGCACTATAGTCAGTATATTCAGAAACAGCCATTGCTGGTGCTGGCTTGAGCCCAGCTAATTAAGGAACAATTATGCTGGGCTGTGCCAAAAAACTTCAGTGGTGAGAAGAAGCTGTGGCATAATCTGAAGAAAAACAGTAGTTAGACTAACAGTACTTACTTGACTCAACCAAAACATGTCTCCAAAGTGATTTAAAAGCTGGCGTGTTCTTTCTAGAAATGTAAGTATTCTAGGGTTCGTTTAGTTGGAAATACTTGCACTTGGTGTAGTAAAGAAAATGGAAGCTGGATAGGCTTGCTTGCATTTGGTATGTAATAAAAAGCAGTCTCAGCAACTACCTTTTCATATATTACACATGAATTTGGAGCTTAACATTATGATTAATGTAAAACATACCAATGGAATATTTCATATTGTATTAACTTTTTCTTCCTGTTTTTATTACGTATACTGAATTGGCAATAAGAAGGTATTAAAATTCAAGAGGGAAGTTGGGTAATATTTACTGCGGTAATTTCATTTGTATATAAGTTGCTGTGGAAGAATCTATCTTTCCAATAGGAATGCTCTTTTCAGCTGTGCCCAGTGACAGAACAACGGGCAATGGCCACAAACTGGAACACAGGAAGTTCCATATGAGCATAAGGAAAGTTGTCTTTACTGTGAAGATGACAGAGCATTGAAACAGGCTGCCCAGGGAGGCCATGAAGTTGTCTTCTTTGGAGCTATTCAAAACCAGTGCTTTCCAGTATAACGTATTTTAGGGAACCTGCTTTAGCAGGGGTTGGATTTGGTGACCTCCAGAGGTCCTTTTAAATCCCTCTGATTCTGTGATTATAATCAAAATCCTGCCTGGATATCTGTTTCGTCTAGGATGCAATACTGTTTGCTGTTAATGGTGGAATGTTGCTAGCTGGGACTGCATGCTTAAAATGTAACTTAATTAAGCCAGCTTGCTTTTGAAGGCCTGCTTTAAAATGTCTTTTTACTGGAGATGCTCAAGTTGACTTGCTAATGAAATATTGCACATTGAGACTGATACTAAACAAAAGATAGTGTTTTCTTGCAGAGACAATATGAAAGAAATGCTTTACCAGTACGAATCTTGTGCTCTGCTTTCTCTTAAATACAAGCAGTCAATTAAACAATTTAAGTGATTTATTAGTAGCTCTTTACCACACAGGTGTCATTTTTTGTGTAGTTTGTGGTTAAGGAGATCTTTAGAACTGTGAGCCTTACAGCAAAGTTTAGCCTGTATATGCTTTCACTTTACAGCTTCGTAGGTAATTTACTTTAGTTTGGAGGCCATTCTTGGATGTGACTTAAAGTACAATTATTTTTATTCAACAACTCTAGGCCTGACCGTTGCGGAATGTGACCAGACTTATGGAGGGTTCTTTGATATTCTGAGGGGTGGAACAGAGCGATTTTTCACTAATATTAAGGATACATCTTCTAAAGTTATCCAGTCTGTGGCCAAGTGAGTAAAAAAAAAAAAATTGTTGGTAAGAATTACATTACGGAAGTAAGGAGTTTATTCCAGAAATAGTCCAACTCAGCACAATCATTTTTCAAATATGAGCTCTAGCAACTGATAATTACTGCTGAGACTTTGAGTGATTCTAATACAAAAGCTGAAGAAGCAATAGTATAGAAATGAGAATGCTGGGAGGGAGAAGCCAGTCTATAAGTACTGCCTTCCGTGATGTTGTCTGCTGTATTCTGCACATACTGAAAACCTGGGAGACGTAAGTTAGTGGGGACTGGAACTAGGAGGAGTAGTATGAAAATGGGACTATCATGGGTCAAAATAAATTCAGCTACCGAAGATAGGGCTTCAGAGAATAATGAAAGAATAAGACGGAGTGGTGAAAGTTTAGGGGAATGGAAGTGAGAGGAAAAACTACAGGGAAATGGTGCATGAGCTCTTCTGTCCAGGTTAGTTTTCAGATGGAATCCTGTGTCTGGTGTAGGTGATGGAATGCAGAGACTTTAGGAAAAATGAGAAGTTCTGTGCTGTCTTCCTCCTTAGCCCTGAATTACAAGAAAGAATACTGTCCTGATTTGATGCATGTATTCTCAGATTATTAATGTATTTTAATGAGTTTTCCAGACCCACAGCAAATGTTTTTCATTGCCTCTATATGATCAGTGATCAGAATATGGATTTGTCCTTTTCAATTTTTTTGTAGAGTTTTATGCAGTATAAAAAGTTTTTTCTTAGTTTTAGGAAGAGAAGGTAAGTCAGTGTTGCAATAGAGCTAGAGCCCCCTTCGGACCAATCAGGGTGTTCCTCTGTTGTAGATTTTTTGACCCTGTAATTGGGAATACTGTGAAATCTTTTATTTGCAACATGCTTTTCTATCATAGAGTGCAGTGTTTATTGTGCTGCTTTAAACTTCCCATGTAGTGCTCAAAAAGGCCAGCTCTTCAGTTTCTTAAAGGTCACAAAAACTATGCAGCTTTGGTCTGTCCTTAGAAGCTTTCTGCAGATAAAAGCAATTGACGCAGCATCAAACTTTCTGCTGTGATGGAACCACACAGACTCAAGTGAAGAGAAAGGGAAGTGTATGGGGGGAGTGAACTGTTGCATAATGGAAAGCTGTGAATTCTTAGGAACCCAGCAGAGCTGTAGAAATTCTGTGTACAAAGCATTGCGATGAGCAGCTCTTAACTTTTAAGCAACTCTTCTATTTGTCTTCTATTTTGGCATGTGCTGTCATACATACCTCTGTTCTTTACCTCTTTGCTACCTTCTGTGGAAGTGATCTTTCTCAGCCCTTCTATTCGGTGTAATTTCTGTTCCTTTTGTGGTATCTTTTTAAAGAAAATTTTCTGTGTGATAATACATGGATATATTCTGCGGATTTCTTGCCTTCGACAGCTCTCTTACTTACAACCTGAAGGTACTTAATTCTTTGTCTTAAATTCTGCCAAATCTGCTTAAATTTCAAGTTTTGCAATAGAGAAATTACTACTTTTCCCCTTAGTGACAGACAGTAGTTAACTCTTGTCTTCCTTTGAAGTTGTTAAGCTCTGATTCACATGTTCTTATTCCTGCATTAGATCTTACTCTTCCCCTCTACTATTTTGTCAGTTGCTACTGCTTCTGCAGTACTCTTGCACTCCACTTCTTGTGCAATTTTCCACAAGGTGTTCTGTACTGTTGTACATCTGGTTATATTTGAAGTTTCTCTTCCTGCTCTTGCAACCGGTTTTTCCTTAATGGCCACTGGGAGTTTGATTACTTCTTATAATTTCATCTTGCGCCATTTTCCCCTTTTCCAGCAGTAAGGGATAAGAACGGTCTACAAGTGGTTTCTTAGTATGGAATACCTTGTGCTGCACCCTCACTTTTTTTGTTTCTCTTACCTAACAAGTCTGTGGGGCTCTCTGCTTTGTATATTTTCATTTGACTCCGTACCAAGGGTAGTATAGAAGGAGTAAAATATTAATTGAATATCCAAGTTCACATGAGAAGGTGCCAGTTATAGGACAGTAAATACTTGCTGTCTTAAAATATGCTGTTCAGTTCACATACTTGTGCCCAAAATCATTTGATAGAGGTATAGAGGTCGCCCAGAAGAAGTTTTTGTCTGTTTTAGAGTCACTGTTTTCATTCTTAATGACCAGTTACTGTTCTGTGGCTGAACTTTTTACTTAGCACTTTAATTAGAATTACTTATGGATTTACTTTATGATAGTATCTGAGCCTCTGTCAAGGATCTTCATGCTCTTGGAGGTATGTTATTGCATGTGCATTATGGAACTTGTTAAAGATCCTTAACCAAGAAATAGCTATTCACTTTTCCATCTTATGTGTTAATTGCAAAATAGTAGATGTGAATATTAATTAAAATAGATTATCTTGAGAGTGTGGTGGTTCAGCATGGTTTGGCTTTTTAAGACTTAATAGCTGCAAGTGTTACAATAATCAAATTAGATAACTAACTATTGGTGTTTCCCAACTAGAGGAGGATACAACACTTCCAAGGGTTATGACAAATTGAGAGAGGTTTGACAGACAGTGTTGTGCCATGACTTAATGGCAGGTTGCTTTCTACAAGCTGTTGTTTTCACTGTAAAGTTGTCTGACTGTTAAATCCTAGGTTTTCTCACGAGGAGATGAATCCCACTCAGATATTTTGGATGAGGCTGCTGAACTGGAGAGGGCTGTGTGTACAGTCACTTAAAACTATTGTTTCTGTTGACAGGGAAGACAAAGTTGCCAAATTTGTTTAAGATGTGCAGTAGCAAAAAAAAATCTTGGTCTTGTGGATGGCTATCTGTTTTGGCACAACTTCCAGATCTCCAGTTAACCATGTAAATTTGATCAGTGGTTTGGGAACTGAAAGAAAATGAGAGATTGCACCAAGTATATGAATGTGCTAGTGAGAACCAGTTACGTCAGTACTTGTTTTCCAGATAATATTTAATGAATACACAGAGAACCTTTTCCACTTGTAATTTGTCTGTGTTCATTAGTGGCTGTTAGAGGTGCAAGTTTCGTTTTCTGAGACTGCATGCTTTTTGAACCTTGACTGTATTTAACAATCCACTGGCATGGCAACATGGGCAGTAGTTAATGTTATACAGGACCAGAGATCGTCACATTCTTCAGCATTCACATATATCACTATCCTTGTGAGAGTCCCACCACTAGGCTTTGTGCATCCCTGAACTACTTATGCTTTAACTGAGCTGAACTCCTTATTCTTTCTTTGTGTCTGCTGTAGGGTGTTTGTTTTCTGCCATGGCTGTTCTCTGCCTTCACAGATTTGTGGCTACAGCTGATTGTAGTTGAAAAGGTATTCCTTATTGCTAATGCATCGACTACCTTTCTAAAACCCAATGAACACGAAAAGCAGACTATCTGGACAAACTGAAATGTTTCTTCCTTGCCTTGCATTCTCATCACTGCTCCGAGTCTGCCATCTTCCTAGATGGGCTGTCCCCTTCCTGCTCATTGCCACTTTTCTGAGTTTCAGAGTTATTTCCTTTATCTGCAGGCAGGCTCTTCATCATTGAATCCACACCACAATTGCAGAGTTGGTGTTTAGTACTTCCTACAAAAAGATAATTTTCTCCCCTAGCTGCCTTTATTCAAATTTTGGGTCTCCTGTTTGTTGCAATAAGTGATAAAAGCCTGAGCACTAAAATACTTGTTATGGTCTGCCAGGAATACAAATGAATCAGGGCTACCTTGATTGTCCTCAAGCCACCTCATTTACAGCTATTTTGGAATAAACATATATTGTATGTTTAGGTTCAAGTCAGGCAGAAGCAGTTTCTCTGTTGCTGGGCTGTCTCTGTTTAGCTGTTGATGTTCAGACCTTTTGTTGTCACAAACTGACTTAATGTATGCTACTGCAGGGCAGCATCTGCACTGAAAGGAGATTTGTTCTACCACATATACCCATGTGTGCCTGCTAACTCAGGATCAGCTGTGCAACCTTGGCGTAATTTCTCTGTCCGTCTCTCCTGTCCCTCAGTTGTGAAGCTGCTGTTCCCTTCAGCTTCTTTGCTTACTGAGACTTGCTTCCAAGCAAGATACAGATGCCTTGTCAAAAAAAAAAAAAAAAAAAAAAAAAAGATAACCTCACAAGATAACCAGTAAAAGTTACGTAAAAGTTTTATGAATTTTATAAGCATTCAGCGTCTGCTGGCATCGAACCATTCTGCAAAACTTTTTACCAGTCTTCCTGCTTTGCCAAACCAATATCTTCAGATGAAGAGACCTATCTAAGATTTTAGTGTCTTTCATTGCTAGCTTTCTTTGCTTCTAGGGTAATTTTGTTTCTTGGTGCTGCACTATTGCTTCATTTCATAGAAATGTTACTTTGCTTCATGTTACACTGCGTAGTTCAATGATGAATTCAATTTTACAAAGCAAAACCAAGTGGGAGCAGATCGATATGAATTTCAGTGCTACACTTCTTCATGGCTTTAAAAAAAATAAACTTCAAGAGCAATATTACTCAGTTAATTAATAGATTTTTTGTCTTATTTTTGTGTAGACCCCTAGAGGAAGACTGCTTAGTGTAAGAGCATTGTTTGACTGAAGGCCATGCTTTGCTTGCTCACGTTGTAGCTAAATTGACTAGTATGTCTTTCTTTCTCATCTTCAGCTGTCAGCAACACAAGGTAACTGTGTGCTGTTGTAGAACTTCGTGCTGTATGCTGTCTAGCTTTTTTGAATTTGTTAATTTTATTTTTTAACCTTTCAGCAAACTGTGTCATTATCAGTGCAGCTATTCTCCGATGAGACCAATAATGCCAACCCTTTACATTGAGAAGTTTTAAAAATTTAATTAGGACTTCTGATTTTATTCAGATGCTTATGCTGCAAAGTGAGAGTTTACGTCTTATTTGCTACATTTCCATCTAGGTATTTCACTGTGAAAGTATAGGAGTATCCTGTTATTATCAGGAAAGGGAGTAGATATTGATATGATGACATACTTTCCTGTCTACCTTAATTAAAGCCTTAAAGAAGCACATTTGTTATGGAGCTCTGCAGAATTTTTCCATGTTGGTCACAAGGTAGAAACCCTACATGTACTAAGTATCTCGACTTCTTGCATGTTGTTGTATTCACCTGCCAGCAATACTGCTATGTATGTCCAGTTGTTAGCAGCATGCAAAGATGGACTTCAGACCTGATATTTTGTTGCAGAGTTGACTTGAAATGCACATTCACTGGATGTGAAGAGTATACTCCACAATTGTGTACATGTTTTTTGCCTTCCTTTAAATAAATTTTTATTGCCAGTCTGACCAGAAACACTATACTAAAAAAGAGCACCTGGTGTTCCACTCTTAATACTGAAACAGCTCTCAAATACTCAGGAAAAAGCTCAAGGAAAACACAGAATAGGATTTCAGAGGACAGTCACACATTTTAAGAGGCTTGGGTTGATTGTGCAGTTTGTGTACCAACTACACTCTAATTCATACAGCAGAAAACTTTTCTGATTATAACAGGCATGATGACTTTTTCCTGCAAAACAGCAAACTTACCTTGTCCATGCTGTTATTAACATACCAAACTACCCTTTTTCAGCAAGTTTAGTTCTAATGTGCATGGAACTTTTCTGCAAGTGTGTGTGGTGTGATCCACTCTCCTAGTAATTTTGCATTTTAATTTAGACTAATGTAAAAATAGAAAATGTGTAGGATGGCGTTGCTAGTAAAGGGTCAATATTTGAAAATATTCCTGAAGGAATGAATGTGAAGGCTTCAGGTTTTTTGCTCGTTGTAGTGATATGCATTCATTTTGTGTTGCTGTTTAACTTATTATGATAGTGAAGACATAGTAGTTCTTTGTTTTCAGGCTACTGTATTAGGTGGTTCTTCATCTTGATAATTGAAAAAGTTCAAATCATTAGAATGATCTGCATGTTTTTTTTACTTGAACTTAGTGGGTGTAAGTGACAAATAATTTAGCACCTCACAATCAGAAATGACTGCTAATTTTTTATTAGCGTTTATAGTTGGTACTGAATGTAAATTTCTGCCTTGATCAGTTTGCCTGCAGCAGTATGTTACCACCTCAGCTACCTGATGAAGTTAATGGCCTTCCAAAAATGCAAATGTTTTTGAAATAGTATTTATTTGGCCATTTTGTCTACCTCTTCATGCAGTGTTTTTCAGGGTTGAGTTTTTAGTGCTTTGGCTGGTGAGGTTCTCAGCTTTCCTTGTGGTGACTTCAGTTTCTCTTGAGTCCGTGGGTCGTTACTGTTTTTAACCTAGTCCATACAAGTACTTGTCATTGCCTTCAGAGCTATCATTCTTGCTTCATCCAAAGTTCTCCTCCTGGTCCTTGTAAATTCAGTAATCTTTTAATCGATCCCTCTAGACTCGTTTAAGTTAACCAGCGTGCCATAAGGAGTCAAGGAGAGACTGTTCCTCTTGGTGTTTCAGAAATCTGAATGCAGTATTCTAGGTGTCTTGTAACCTTGTAATGGTTTTAAAAGGCACTTCTGTTTGATAAACAGGCATGCTATTGTTGCGATGGCCTTTTGATGTTCTGGAGATGCGCTACCAATGTAAGCTACCTAAAACAAACTCTGTAGGCGAGGTATTTTTTCCTGCTTTGACACTGTGAAGTGTAGACCTATGGGATCCAACTCAGTTGACGTATGCTGGGACTTTTCAGTCTTTCCCAAACTTTCACCTTGCTGCGCAGCAAGTACCCTGCAAACAAAAATACTGACAATCTTGAAATAGTAAATTATTAGCATAAGATGGGAGGTAAGGCAGAGATGGAAGGAATGAATGTAAATACAAAAATCACTGGGAGGCTATTTTACAAAAAAACCTGCATAGGTAACTAGGAAACCAATAAGTAACGATTAATGCTTTGCTCACTTCAGGCATTTTGGAATTTTTAAATAATCTGTTTGAAGCACTAGGATGTCCTCCAGTTGAAGTGTTAATGAATCTTCATTGGGCTTTAAAACTGCTACAACGTAAGAAATCAGGGTTCTTCAGGTCCTTTTAGAAGCTTCTTATGTCTTTACAATGAGCATTTGTCAGTGACGGTAGCAGCTGTAGAATGAGTTAAACACTGAGAGTATCTGTATAAAATTCCCAGAGACGGTTTTGTTGCAGCCAGTGCAGATACACCATCTGTTCTGAAAACCCTGGGAGTCTGAGGAAACACTTCAGATGAAAGGAGTAGAAGTTATTCATGGTGGTGAATGGAGCCTATGACAAGATTTTAGATTTATGGCTTGAATGGCTCTATTTCTCAGTATCAACTCCAAATGTATTCTGTTTCAGTTATGCGAAAGGAGACTTGGATATATCGTACATCACTTCAAGAATTGCAGGTATGATTGCTGAGTCTCAGAAATAATTTCTGATTGTGCTTAATACATGAAAAAAAGTAAATACCTCACCCACTAATCTTCTGTTTTCAGTGATGTCCTTTCCAGCTGAAGGTGTAGAATCTGCCATCAAAAATAACATAGAAGATGTACGGTTATGTCTGGACTCCAAACATCCTGGGCACTATGCTGTGTATAATCTTTCTCCAAGGACATACAGACCTTCACGATTCCATAATAGAGTGTGTATTGCTTTTGTGTATTTTTGTAAAAGGTATTTCAATGCAATATATTGATTTATACCTTCAGCTTCTTGTCATGTGATACTTTAAAGCATGCTGCTTAATCAAAAAGATGGCAACAGAATGGTTATAAACGTAAGGTCAAAGAGTAACCTCTTCTCTGCTTGCCTTTACTTCCACTTCCAACTTACTCATTAAAGGCTAATATTCATTCTTTCTGACTAAAGACTGTTTGTTAGGCTGGTGGTATCTTTTGAAGAAGTGTACTAGTACCCTTCTGTTTCAGATTTATATGGAGAATATTTAACATAATTAAAAATCTTAATAACATTTCAATTCCTCTCTGTTCAGAGGCTTTTACTTTCAGATGCAGCACTTCCTTGGAGTCTTACTTAAATAACCTGCTGGTGGGACTTCTTCCTTGTTCTGCTGCATTACTGTTCGATTTCTGGTGGCCTAGCCCTGGGGTGCTGCTTTTTCCTGAGAGTTGTAGGTGACTGGTTGTTGCTCCTGACTGAAATACTGAGCCTTCAGTAACCTTCCTGGCTATTTTTGTGATGCTGCAATGAAGACCATTGCAGTGTACCAAGGCCAGTACTGAAGCCAGCTTTGTAGATACTGAAATACTGGACTTCTTTCTCTGTTCCTAAATACACTTTAACTGTCCTATAACTACCTCAACTGTGTAGATTATTACTGTGTTTTAAGTTTTCTAGCAGTGTCCATGTTAGACCATATCTAAACTGCCCACAGTAGTACTGATCCTCTCCCGGTACTGACTGCTTTTACACTGTCAGCTGGACATTGTTTGTTATGTGAAACTCCTTTTAGATCTTATCCTGCAGAGCTTCAGTTATCTGAGTTCACTTAAACTTCATCAAGCTAGGAAATGGATAATGTGTTTTATCCAGTGCTTATCTCTTGCCTTTTTGCATCCTCGTAAATCTGTGGACAAGACAAAGTATGTCCAACCTGAAAAACAGTTACTGCCTCTTTGGTTGGAGGATCCTATTCAAGATCAACGTTTTTCAGGGTTAGTTTGAGTTTGAGGTTTAGCCAAAGGCTGTTCAAGATGGAAGGTAACAGTTATGCAGGGAGCTTCCTACTTACTTCTATTTAGACAGGTATCTCAAAGCAAAAGCCTCAGGAATCCTTTTTTGCACTGAAGTCCACTGAAACTGACATGTTTAACTGAACAGTTTTATCTCCTATTCTGACAAAGCTGTCAGCCTTCATTTGCAAAACGGTACGTTCTGTGTTTAGGAAGTTTTCTATTCTGGAAATGGCTTTTTTGGTTATGCTTGGTTATGCAAGTCTGATGCACTTGTACACTGATATTCCTGATGTAATAATGCTGTAAATGGTAATATAAACACAGGTGAGTCTACCAGTAATCTGAACATTTTCTTATCTGCATTTATCTTAGTGACATTAATTTTATTGTATGCTCTTTGCTTTGCTGCATCTGTGAAGAAATAGTATCTCATATCTTATAAAAAAAATGTCCTTATGGTAGGAAAATTTTTGATGTCCATCTTTGAAATCCAGATAATCAATGAGCAAAGCTTCCTAACTTAACTTTGTTGTTGTTCAGTACAGGGCTAGAGCAGCTATGCAGTAAGCTAAAGAAGTCTAGGTTTTTGTCTCTGATTCTGCATAGCCTTAAACTTGATCAGAGTAAAACAGCTTTTAAAATACTTAAGAAGTTGTATTTTCTTGGTTTCCTGTCTTATAAAATCTATCAGTAAATTCTGAAAGACTTCATTAACCTTGATTAAAAGTCAGTAATCTAAGTTGTTGGTACTTCCAGTGCAGCAGACTAGAGTTCTACTATTTTTGGTCCTATAGAGTGCTTCTTGTACTTGCTAGGCTACATTTTATCTTGCTTAATTTCTACCTGGGGATGGCATTAAACTGTAAAATACCCTTTTCTGTGAATGTGTGCAACTATAATGTTGTTTCCCACCTCTTTTTTTAGGTTTCTGAATGCGGCTGGCCAGCAAGACGAGCACCAAATCTTCAGAATCTTTATAGTATATGCAAGAACATGCATTTATGGCTGAAACAGGACCAGAAAAATGTTTGCATTGTGCACTGCCTAGTAAGTAGCTAGATATCACCCCAAGCATTTTGCTCTTGCCAACTTTAGATTGTGATTAAGGATGTTAGTATCACCTGGGGAGTTTCAGGGGTTTTCTTCACTGTAGGGCCTGGAGGTAATTCCATCCTGTAAGGTATTTAGAAAAATAATTTCCATGTACTTTTTGTTTAGACAGTAGGATAATATAGCCCTAGCTTGCATGGAATGTAGAAAACATATGGACAGTGTAAGGCAAAATAACCTTTGGGAGAAAAGAATATTTAGTTATTTTAGTGTTTGATCTGCTTTTCCTTCTACTCTTCTGATGAAGCACTTTGGAGAAGAATAGAGAACTGCACAAACTGACAGAGCATTAGGGGAACTTGATTTTGTTGGCATCAGGTTGCCTTGTAACTTCCAGTGTTTTTAATGCATCACTAGCTTTGATGTAGCCTCAAAAATGCAAGTTAACTATGCATAAAAAGCAACCTCTCATGTTAAACATGAGAAAAGAACAGTTTTAAAGAATAGTTCATGTTTGCAAAGCTTGAACACATGAGGTTACTCTCATGTTTCCTTATGAAAATTGAATTTAAAATACACATACGCCAGGGTCTTGAGTAGCTCCTGGACATCTTCAGTAGCATTTTGTTCTGCATAATAATCTGGGGTCATTCAGTTTTAGTCATCCTTGAAAACTCATAGTTTTAGGGACATGTTAGTACAAGATCATCCTGATGGATCTTAATGGCAAGCAGATCTGAAACTTGATATGCTGCAGCTGCTTAAATGTAGAGTCCTGGAGTGGCTTGGGTTGGAAGGGACCTTAAAGATCATCCAGTTCCAACCCCCACCTACTTCCAGCAGAGTTGTTACCCACTAGATCAGGCTGCCCAGAGCTGCATCTGGCCTGGCATTGAGTGCCTCCAGAGATTGGAAAGGTGCTGAAGTGTTCTTACGGATAGCTGTATTTGACCCATGTTTAAATATACCCCGTTAAGGTAATTTTTAGGAAAAGCTAAAGTATATTTATTTTCAAAATGCTATAGTCAAAAATCTGATCCCTTTTGTCAAGAGTTTGGAACAAATATTAACTTTTAGAACCTTAGCATTTTCTGATAATAGCTTTTTTATTGCTACCTTAATGATTGCTTAGGCCAAGGATAGTTTCTGTAACCAAGCCCTACATCTTTTAAGAACATGGAAGGAAAACCTGAAATTGTTAATGTCTCATCTCTGCATGAAGAGTTCCTTTTGTTTCTGTTATGTAAATTATCAAGTTTCTTTCTGAAGATCTCTCATCAGATTTGTTTGCTAATGAATAAAATATTCTGTATTTTGAATGCTGTCATTCTGTTTATGACATAATCTTTAAAATCTTGTCTGTTTGCTCTAGCTTCATTACATGGTTGCAAAGGGTTAGCTGTTATTTGTTTGTCAGCCTGTTTGTACAATGATTTTTCTCCCCTCAATGTGGTACTCTTTTTCGACATGGCTTTGTGGTGCTGGTGTACATAACTCACTGCTTGTCATGCTGATTGGTGGTGTTTTTCTTCCCTTGTACTCATTCATGTTTTGTCCTAAGCGTAGGCTTCTCAGTGTAGGGACTGTGGTTTTACTGATCCGTGAAACTTCACAGAAAGGCCTGGTCTAGCCCATAGAATCATAGGCTAACATTGGTTGGAAGTGACTTCTGGAGAACATGGGGCTGTGTCTTCTGCTCAACACTGAGCTAATTTCCATGTTAGTGCAAGATGCCCTCAATTAGGAATGCTAGTTACACCAGCACTAATGGCTAGGATGATTAGTAATAGCCTGGATTTGAAGGAAAAGGCTGTTACAACAACTTGAGAAAATTTTTTTCTTCATTTCTACATATATGCTAAATGAAAAAATCTATTCTGTGCTTGCTGGCTGAAACAAAACAGACGCACCAATTTCTGTCAACCATTGCCTCAACTTCCAAATATTCAGTATTTTACTTCTAGGGAGGAATGTAGTATATTGCAGCAGTTCCTGCAGGTAGATTGAGTGTTTTGCTTGCCTTCTGTTAGTGTCCGGGCAAATATTGATCTTAGGCAGTTCTAGACAAAAGGTTAAAGAACATAGCATGGCTCTGTTCTTCGGACTTCTCTGGTACTGGATGTCCATAGTGATCAAACAAAACTTTAAGGCAACAGCCAGGAGACAGACTATAAGACGGATATTAGTGATGATAAACATCAAACTGAAAACTTTAAGCGAAACCACAGTTTATTCATATCTGAGCAAGTAAGTAATCTGTGGTATCATGTGTATCATGTGGAAATAGAATGAAAACACTTTGTTCAGATGCAGTCTTCAAATCCAATGATCACACTAGAACTTGAGCTTCATTACACATTACAGATAGATATTATGTTCTTCAGTATCTTCTGTAATGCTTTTTCCACTAGGTTTAATAATAAAATTACAATTTTTTTTGTAGGATGGAAGAGCAGCATCTGCTGTTGTAGTTTGTTCTTTTCTGTGTTTCTGTCGTCTCTTCACTACTGCTGAGGCTGCAGTTTATATGTTCAGTATGAAACGGTGTCCTCCTGGCATATGGCCTTCTCATAAAAGGTATGGTATCAGTCTGCTTGTAGTGTACTATCGAAGCAAGTATCTATGCAACTGTTAATAAGTTACTATTCTTACAGGGTGGTTTTTAGGTTAGATTATTTCAGTAGTAGTGTCTGTGTTGGAGCAGTAAAATACTCGTAAAAACAAATGTATTATAAGTCAAGTAGTTCTGAATTTGTTAGACCTTAATCGCCCATGGTGTTCTTAGCACAGCTGAATTAAATATGATCTGTAGTGAAGCAGTGTTAAGAACAAAAATAAGAGTATGCTGTATTTGCTGTCGTAAGTATAAGATCTTCCTTATGTGCAAGGCATCATATTCCGTGTTTACTACCTTACTGCGATAGATTTTACTGTGTCAGAACATCACAAGTTTGGTGGAAAGAATAATGATTCTTTTTCATGTTCGGATAAAAATGCCTATTTTTTTAAGGTGTGAAAGCAGAGATGACTTAAAAATATTTGTCAAAATGTATGAAACATTTCATATAATAGATCATGTAATGATGAAGTCAGTAGTGAGTAACAGGTGTTTCCTACAAAAAGGATTAGATCTAGAAATGTGAGAAGTATGTGGGATTTGTGAAGAGTAAATGACAGGTTATGCTGTTGTACAATTTTACTGAGTATATTTTAAGGGGTCCTGTGCAGAGTAATTTATATTAACGAATCATAAAATCACAGAATGTCTTGGATTGGAAGAGCTCTTAAGGCCCACTCAGTTTCAACCCCCTCTCATGAACGGGGTTGCCACCCACCAGGCCAGGCTCCCCAGGGCCCCGTGCAAACTGACCTGGAATGCCTCCAGCAAGGAGGGGTGTCCACAACCTCCCTGGGCAACCTGTTCCAGTGTCTCACCACTGTCACAGTAAAGAATTTCTTCCTAATAACTACTCTTAATCTGCCCTCTTCCAGTTTAAGAGTATTTCCTCTTATCCTATTGCTACATGCCCTTATAGAAAGCCCCTCCCCAGCTTTCCCATAGGCCCCTATCCATTACTGGAAGGCCGCTGTAAGGTCTCTCTGGAGCCTTCTCCAGGCTGAAGATCCTCAGCTCTCTTAGCCTGTCCTTGTAGGTGAAGTGCTCCAGCCCTCTGATCATCTTCATGGCCCTTCTCTACAGCCACTCCAACAGCTCAACATCCTTCTTGTGTTGGAGGTCCCACAACTGGTGCAGCACTCCAGGCGGGCTCTTATGAGTAGGGCAGAATCACCTCCCTTGACCTGCTGGTCATTTTTCTCATGATACAGTCCAGGTTACGTTTGGCCTCTGGGCTGCAAGTACACACTGCCAGCTCATGTTGGGTCTTTCATTAACAAACACCCCCAAATCCTTTTCTTGAGGGCCATTACCATTATTGGATGACGTATAAAGATGGTCCCTGCCATGTCTGTTAGCTCCATTAAATACTGGAGGGCGCCAGAGAGGTCTCCCTGAAGCCATTCCTTCTCCAGGCTGAAAACAAGCTCAGCTGCTTCAACCTGTCTTTTCAGGAGAAATGCTGGGGGATGGAGAGCTCTTGTCCTTAAAGAGCTGCCATCTCTGTTCTTTTTCTGTGTCCCTAAAGACAGCTTCCCAGAAGATCTCATCCAGGGTCTTGACAGCTTTTTGCCGGGACAATATTCCTCAAGATCAGAAATTCAGCTAGGGCATGGTTGTTACAGCCCACACTGTGTAAGATAAACTTTAACCTAGCCCAGTGTGTAAAGTGCTGTTAGGAAGCTCTGAGTAAGTAGCTTCAGAACTCTTGTAACTTTAATTCATTTTGTGTAAAACATAAACAGTTCTCCTACTAGGATACTGTAAACAAGGCTTTTGGAAAGAGCAGCTCGTTTGTTTTAGAAGTGGATAATTGTTAGCTATAGACCTAAGGCAGAGACTAGAATTGCCTGTAAGGTGGAGCACAGGTGGAAATGATTTCTTGCACAGGACTGTACTGAATTTTCTGCTTATTTTTGTTGTGGTGGAGCCGTTGTGCTTTTGTGCAGAAATTGTGTTGCTGTCCTTATATAGAAAGACTGGTTAGGGATCATTAAGTATTTATTCATGTTTCTATTTAGTTCTCCTTTTGTGATACTGTATTAGATTTAAAAACTGTGTTTCCCAGCAGTGCTGTTAAATGTTCCCACTGTTTTATTGTTATTTGTTACTGCTCAGTGGCTGAATATTAACAGAAGTAATGTGTGTACCCAATTCTAGGATTTGGTCCTTTGGCGTAAAGAGTACCTCTTGCTTTTGACAGATACATCGAATACATGTGTGACATGATGGCCGAAGAGCCCATTATTCCTCACAGCAAGCCAATCCTGGTCAGATCCATCATCATGACTCCAGTTCCTCTTTTCAGTAAGCAGCGTAATGGCTGCAGGCCTTTTTGTGAAGTGTATGTAGGGGATGAGAGAGTAACCACTACCTCCCAGGAATATGACAAAATGAAGTAAGTGCAGGTTATGAAAGCTGTATATTTTGTTTCTCTGTAGTAAGTTAAGTAGGTCTTTACTATGAGGAGAAATACAGTTTTGGATGTGCCAATTGACCAGGAAGCTTCTGGAAAAGCTCCTATATCACATTTTAGTTGATCCTGAAAGGTAAATCGTGTGGTCATTAACCACGTGATTTTTTTTATAATAGAAGCATGGAGGTATCTCCACAGAATGGGTGAGTGACAGTGAGGTGGCATATTGCACTGTGGGCTTTAGGAGGAAAAATGGAACAAGACCCTTCATGTATTGTACCACAGGGATCAGTCTTCCTATTTTGTATGTAGTTGCTGGGGGATATACCAGCACTACTGAATCTGAACTTTACAGTGCAGTCATGAAAAGCAGGATGCATCCATCAGCCATAAGGAAATTGCTTAACTCCACTAGCTGTGATATAGCTCTTCTGTTGCAGTGCATCACTGCAAGTACAAACGATGCTAAGCAATTCTAGGTAATAGTCACAGATGGAGAAAAGATGGGAGAATACCAAACTCCTTCTAACTTTCCTATAATTTTAAGGCCAGTAAGGACATATGATGAACTTGAAAAGCGTGAGAATGAAACTGCTGTGGGGTATTTTCACCTTTTTTTTCCTACCATTGTTTCTAAATGGGAATCCTTAGTAGCAGCAGTATCATGAAGCAGGACAGCTGCAGTTTCTTTGCACCTTTCCTTGGAACAGTCATATTCATAATACCCTGTTTGACTTGTCCTTTGCTCTATCTGTGCTCTTGCATTTTCCAGCAGCTTCTTAGAAACACGTCTCTCCTGCTGTGGGCAGCTGCTGTTTGTTAGCTGCTGGCTTTTAGAGCAGTTTTTTTTTAAGTTACTTAGAGTGAATCCTTTTGTTGACAGTAAGTATTTTGAGTGGAATTTACGGGTTGGTGTTAAAGGTCTTGGAGAAAGCAAACTAAACATAAGGAAATACAGAGTTTCTCTGAATCTGGACTAACAGAAGATATGCTTTTTCCTCAGGGAGTTTAAAATTGAAGACGGGAAAGCAGTAATTCCATTGGGTATAACAGTTCAAGGAGATGTTCTCATTGTTATCTATCATGCGAGGTCAACACTAGGAGGCCGACTACAAGCCAAGGTAATGGCAAATGTAACAGCCTATGTCAAGGGCTTGTTTTTCCTTTGTGCAGTTTGTGTTGTAGGTCTATTTGGAATCTCAGTAAGTACATAGCTTTATTTACTCTTTTTTGTTCAAATAAGTGTTTGGTATGTTCTTGTACTTGGGAATTCAGTTTAACAGGCCTTATATGTATGTCCATTTTCTTTGTAGCGCTCTCTGTTGTGGTGCTTTGGTAAGCATTTCTAGAAATTAGGTTTACAGTGCTAGTTACTACATAAGAGTCTGTAGCCATTTTTTAGATTTATCCAATCTAGTCCAGAAAGGTGCACAGTAGGACAGAACTTCTTAATACTGTATAAACAAACTTCAACACAACCAAACGAAAAATGCCTCTCAGTACAGAAGTGAAATTCCAGGGACTGTTCATATGGAACAGTCTTTAAAAAAAAAAATGTATGTGGTATTATACCCTATTCCTAGAGCCAGTTTGAGTTTTATAGCTGATTTTCTTACTGGTCTTTGCTCTTCTCGAAATAATGTGTGTCTCACTTTTAATTCAAAAAAGAAAAAAGCTAATATATTAGAAGATCACTTGGAAGACTTGGAAACAAAGTCTGTCTTCACATTACTAAAAATGAATCCTATGCTTCTCTCAGAAATTAAACCTGAAGGTCTGTGTAAAAGATGGAAAGGTGTAGTGGGAAGTTTAAGATAACCTGGAGCATTGTGGAAGTTGATCCAGAGGATTTTCCAACAGTACTACAGTTGGAAAACACGTGGGGCAGACAAGTTATTACTGCAATAAAACTTTTTCTCTACATTTTCTTTTAACTTTGTGTGTAGGAGTACAAAATCCTGTCATTTGCAGGGACTGAAGGTGGGTGAAGAATTCAGCCGAGGGTTAGCTTGTTTTTATTCAGCCTCACTGTCAGTTTCACAGCTAATAATGTTAACACATTTGTTTTTTTCTGGCAATTATTCACTGATTGGGAAATATAAAAATTCTCTTGTCTGTTATAACACATGATACATCAACAGTGTTTGTGATGAGGTTGGTTTGGAGCTTTGATGCAACAGTATTTACTGTGTTCTTTGTTTTTCATACAGTAACTTTTTCCCTGAAGCTCTCTGCATCTGGTCAAATTGTCCTGCCCCCTGCTCAAACGGGCACCAGAGCAGGCTGTTCAGGGCTTCTGTGTATCTCCAAGGGGAGATTACTCAGCCTCTTTGGGCAACTTGTGCCATTGCTCTGGCACCTGCTCAGTAAATAAGTGCTCACTGATGCACAGGAAAAGGGCACTCTTACAGTGTCCTTCTAAATATGTTACTTGTAAAACTGTACTGAACAGAGCTGTATCTTTGACATGTATTTCTTGATTGGTGTATTGCATGTTGAGTTTCTGAGCATGTTATTCTGAAAAGTGTAATAAAGGTCATAGCATTTCAACCTTTACGATGATGTCTAGAAATATTTGACAAACTGTGACAATCTGAGGTTAGTGCAGAGTTGCTCCAGGTAGAGTATACAAGGTAGAAAAATAAAAGCTAAAATAGCTTCTACTGAAAATCCCTGGCTTCAGGTTAAGTACAGAACACAGTGTCTCTGCATGTTTATTTATGTAGTTTCTTTGTTTTTTGTTTCCAATAGATGGCTTCAATGAAGATGTTTCAGATTCAATTCCACACAGGTTTCGTGCCCCGAAATGCCACCACAGTGAAATTTGCGAAGTAAGTTGACACCTTTTTTGTAGGAAATTTGGAAGAAGTCTTCTTCCAAACTTAGCCTTCCAAACCAGCTGATGGAGCTGGGGAGAGGGAATAGATTACTACTTCTGTGATACAGTGAGTTCTGCTTTCTTATCTCAAGGAAGCTGAAGGTTTTCTTCACAATACAACAAGATTTTTCTAAATGCTACCTGTTTAAGATCTACAAAAACGTGTAAACAAGTGCAGCATACTTCTTAGCCTTATACTGAGTGATTTGAAGTTCTGTCATGTGTTCATTAGCCTCATAAATTAACCTGTATACGTTTTAACAGGTATGATCTGGATGCCTGTGACATTCAAGAAAAATATCCTGATTTATTTCAAGTCAATCTGGAAGTGGAGGTGGAGCCCAGGGACAGGCCTAGCTGTGAGCAGCTGCCATGGGATAACATGAATATAAAGGGACTGAATCCCAAGATCCTTTTCTCCACTCGAGAGGAACAACAGGAAATTTTATCAAAATTTGGTAAGGGATCTCTTAACTATTTAGAGAAACTGATAAAGTTGCTAATAACTTAGTGGTTATTATCCTCCAATAATAATTATCTGCGCTTCCAATATAAAAAGCGTGATAGAGGTTACCATGTAAGTTATTGCAGATAATGATATGGCAAGAATTCATAGCTCTCCCTTGTTTTAAGGGGTAGTAAGTGGTACAAGTGAGCTGTTAATTGCTTAGAAAATATGATTCTATTTTATTACGAATTCAAATAGAATGCTTGTGTTTTGCTGTAAGTTTGATTTATTAGTGCTGTAGTTTAAAATAGGGACTTAATAGTTTTTGCAATTGAAATAATGTTAGTAATGCTATATTCAAGCCTGGAAGATTTGGTCTTTGTTCTGCCATAGCAGTCAGGGCCTACAAGTCAGGTATCAGCTACTATGGCCAAGATTGAGTTTTAGGATCCTTAGAGAAAAACTTCTGGCTTAAAATCTATCTTTTAGGGAAACCGGAGCTTCCAAGGCAGCCAGGTTCAACTGCACAATATGAAGCAGAAGCATCCCAACTGGATCTGTCCTCAGAAAGTGCCCCGACTGAGACAGAATCCCCACACAGCAGTGGTACTGATGCAAATAACTTCTTTCATTCTCTGGATTGGAAAGGTACATGTTGTTCTCTGAAGTTACCGTCACTGTTTTCTTGCATGCCTTCCAGTGAGCACTGCAGTTGTTCCTTAAGTCTGCTTTTGGAGTGAAGCTCACTATTTTGTCAGACAAAGAGGAAAAAGCTATTTGAAGAGTGAACTGTGTGTGTTAGCATGTGAAAAGTCAACGTCTTTTGGGTAAACACTAAATATGTTTTTTATGTTGTCCATAAGTTAAGTGCTGACCTACGTTTTTCCTTCTGTTTAAGAATTTTAACTTTAAAGGTCTGCAAGGAAACGTTTATATTTCCACAGCTTCAGCTTAGGCTGTCTGAGAAGCACAAGAAACAAAGACTAGACAGTGGTATTCAGATAAGCATGTATAGACTGAGGAAATGTAACTCTGTAGTGCATATCTAAGTCCATTTTCTGGGCTCTTCTCTGCTGGCAAACAGTAACTGCTTGTGTTGCCATTGAATGTTGTCAAAGAGTGGAGCAGCAGTTACTGAGCGATGTTCTAAGCTGCAAGTGGTATCATGTCCTGTAGCGATCATCCAAGTCAGTGCTGTTCTGAAAGCATGAATAATGACTTACCTTACATAGTGGTAAGCATGGTAGAGTTTTTTCTCATTTTTTCAAAGTATGCATCACACTTCTGTAATTCTTTGTAGCTAGAGAGCTCATCTGTTAACTTGGATAATCTGAACTAGAAGAATGTAAGGTGCTCCTTTTCCTGTCCTGTGCAAAGAGGTGGTACCTGACAGTTTTTTCCACCCCTCCTTCTGAGCATTGTTTACATAAGGATTGATTTCGTGTGTTCTTGCCATGTAAGTCTGACATACCTTTGGCAGAAGAATTCTAGTAATCTGGTGCTGTTATTTCATTTTATTCAAGAAGGAAAAAGTCCAGAAAGTGGAGTAGATGATAACTCATCTAAAAATGATCATGTTCAACTGTCTGATGAGAGAGAAGAGAGTGAACTTTCAGATGAGGAGTTCCCTACATTTCCAGGTGAAGAAAGGGCAGTAACTGTTGATGAGGGAGACTCTGTTACCCCAGAAGGAGAGATGCTTTTTGAAGCTGGTTTTGAAGCTCCACCTACACTATTACAAAAATCTCTTGCTGAAGAGAATGTAGATTTACTGGGACTGAATTCTGATACTTCACCGGAACAGAAACAGCCTATCTCAGAAATAAACTCATCAAGTAATGCAGCCTTGTTGAACAATCTTTTTGTGAGTGGTGCATCACAGGTTTCAGAAGAGCCCACTGGAGATCTCCTTGGAGAAGGAACAGATTTCTTTTTCAGCGGTCAGTCTCAGCATCCAGCTGCTACTCAGAAGACTTCAGCAGCAGCTGTGTCTTCAGGTATGTAAACGTAACATTAATATTCTGCTGGTCACCTGGTAAAAACTGCTCCCTCCGTTGTGCTTAGGAAATGATTACTATGTTGATATGTACAGTGAATGTACATGTTGATCTATGGCAAAAATCTAAAATTGACATTTTTAATACTTGGAGCTGACAGATGCTGTACATTATCCATGTATGTTGTGCTGCTAATATCTTATCAGCTTTAATGTAAACAGAAGAGTGTAACTTCTTGAGTTTAAAGCAGATTCACCAGTCTTAAAGATCAGTAACTTCCTTGTGCAAATGTTACATGTTAAATCTTTTTCTAGATCCATAATGTAAGCAGCTTCTCTTGGTAAGGCATAAATTATAGAAACCAGCAGCTTTCTTGCTCTCTACGTAAAGTGGTAGCATTAAATGTAGTAGAGCTGTTCTGCATAAGTCAAAAGGCTATGTGGTATTTTTGAATGTTAATCAGATAAGACTGCCAGGCAACTGGAAATCCTGTAGCTTACTGTTCAAACCAGTATCGTAATGCTACTGCTAAAAGCTGCTTTCTTGTTGCTTTTCCTGATGTTGTTAGCAGGTTTGTATCAGGAAGCAGAATGTTACTCTTACCTAACCTGTATGTAAAACAGTGTTTATCTTACCCAAAGCTTTATTAAGATTTTGGCTTATGGCTTTGGCACTTGATTGAATATTTGGGAGTAGCAACTTGCAGCCTGAATTTGCTGTAAGACTTCTAGGAGTATTAGTCATTCAGGATAACTATTACAAGATGTAGTTGTGCAAAGGTATTTATTTAGGAGATTTGGGAGATTTCAAATATTTCTTCTGTAGTAATTTTCTCTTGAACTGTGTTACCGTGGTCGGAGAGGAGTCAGTTTACCTTTTTTACATAGGCTATGAAAGAAGCTTTCTTTATATTAACTCTGAAAACATGAAGCAGACATCAGAAGTAATAATTTCTCATTCTACAATTGAACTGGTTAAGAAGAGAAGTGACTTTACAGAAGTGAGAATATTTGACCACTTGTTTCAGCTAGTACATCAAACTCCTACATGAAACATTATGCATGTCTGTTGCTGTGCTTCAGTAAGAGTGCTTGTACACGTGAGAAGTCAAGGTTTGTTTTTTGAAGTGTTACTGAGTTCTGTACAACGATCATTGCTTCAGGATGCACTAGGACACTGTGGCAGGATTATTCTTCCTCACTGGCCACTGAGTAAACCTGTCAGGAGTCCCTGGGCTCTTGAGGATTTTGACCCTAGAGGGCAGCAGTAACAGCAAGATCTTAAGCTGTGATTCCAGCTGACTGTCACATGTTATCCCATGCTGACTATAAATACCCTTCCCATTAGTTTTTTCTTCAGTGTGATTGCTAAAGACCTGTTGATAGTGTTGCTTCTTGTTGGCTTTCGTTCTTGCGTTGATGTACTTTCTGCCCTAAAGCTACCAATGCCTTCAAGTCAAAATGGTAGTATGAATGCTTTAATTGACTTTTTTTCAGTAGTTTAATAGTCTGTTCTGTTTAAATTTTTTAGAGACTTGGCATTATATATAGCTTTTTAAACAAAAATAATGGTTTATATGCAACTGATCACTTGTATTTAAGTATGTCTTGCGTGGAGGAAAGTAATGAGATGGTTGAATATAGCAGCTTTACTAAGGATTTGTTTGAGGACATAGTACCTCAGCCATGCTGTAAAAACAGCTTTCATGTTGCTATAGAAAGTGTCAGTGTCTAGTGGCAAAGACAGAATGGTGGCTGTTCAACACAAAAAGTCAGTTGGGGCTCCTTTAGTTTCTGCTTTCTGTCTTTGCACCTGAAGGAATAAAGTACTTTTTCTATTTTGTTTTTCCTAAAATTTGTTGTAATTTCATTTTCTGCTTCTTTCTTAGCTGATCCTTTTGACCCATTTACAATGTCATCTAGTTCTGAGAATTCAGCGCTGTCTGGCCCAGACCTTTTTGGGGACTTTCTTAATCCAAGCGCAACATCTACAGCTAATGCGTTTCCTCCTACACATAGTTCACTTCCACCTTCTTCCAGTTCAGATTTCCTAAATTTAGGTAAGTGAACTTCCAGTGTTCTGTTTTGCAGCAATTCCTGCTGCTCTGTGCATTTGTCTTTTGCTGTAGTCGGGGTGGGTTAGTGTTTTAATAGACCTGCTTACTGTGACCACTAGCTCCATGTTCTTGTAACAGATGCATGTGTACCAAGTAGCAAGGTTTTCCTGTATAATATGATTGCAATATTTATATTCCAAGGAAATTTCTAGAACTGCTAACTATTAGAAGCTGGATTTTCCTCCAAGAGCTCTTAAAACTAAAGGTTTTAAGCACTTGCAAACTATAGCATTCTATCATCTAGATGGTGTTTTGAATGTATTCAGATTTCAGTCTTTCTGAAAGCCTTTGAAAAGAACTGAGTGGTTCAAGCAAACTAGAGTATAGCCAGGTCTTAAAATACAAGCTGAAGCTAGCTGGAACCTTCTTGACCTGCATGCATCCTGATAGTACTTATAGAATACATTATGTAATGCTTTAATCTTATTTGCTTCCTTTGATTTCTGATGTGTTCTTGATGAACATGTACTTATTCTGAAACTTATTTATCCTTGAACAAAAAGCTCTGTAATACGTTGCTTCTTCCCGTATTTCCATCCTACGCATGTATGTCTGAAGTGCTGTTAAATAGAGCACCTAAGCATGCTCATTCTTTAAAGAAATATGCCATTATAAAAACAATGGTGTCACAGAGCTAGAGGTGTTACTTCTTTCATTTTCTTTTGAAAGAAAAGGAGCAAGTACATGGTTACACTGTGACCTGTTAGCCAGTATTTATCCAAATTAACAAAAATAGAATTTGTAAAGCTATTTTTTTAGCCATCACTATTAGAAACAAGAAGATAGGAACGCAATGAAAATAAAGGACTACAGATTTGAACGGGTGTTTTCAGAAGGATGGCAATATATGTAAAGGAGTTGTAAGTGGTTAAGATTTGATGGTATTTCAAATAAGAATAGAAAAATTGTCCTCTGCAATTTTTTTTCAATTGTTATGCTCTGAAAACACATAACTCTATCTCAGATGGCACTGATTTTTAAAATATCTTCTAGCTGCTTCGGATTAATTTTCCTTCATTTACAGAAGATACTCTGATAAGAGACTGTGATGGGTTAACCTTGGCTGCCTGCCAGGTGCCCACAACTTTGCTCTTTTTCCCTCTCATCCACAGGACAGTGGGAGAAAATAAGGTGAAAGAAATTCAGTGACTGAGATAAAGGAAGATCACTTACCAGTTACTGGTACAGGCAGAACAGACTTGATTTGGGAAAAATCAGTTTATTATTAATTAAAAATTCAGTTGGATAGTGAGAAACAAAGACCTTCCCCTTGCCTCACTTCTTCCTGGTCTCAGCTTCACTCTTCCATTCCTGACACTTCAGCTTCCTTTTCCCCACTGTGACAGAGAGGGATGGGAACTACTCTGCTGCTGCTTCTTCCCCACACAGTTACCCTGCGTGGGCTCCTTCTTACAGCATATGGTGGTTCTTACAGGATACAGTCCTTCATGGTTTGCTCTAGCATATGTCCTTCCCATGCACTGCAGTTCTTTACAAACTGCTCCACCGTGAGACCTTTCCACATGTACTGTCCTTCATGAGCACACTGCTCCAGTACTGTCCCCACAGGTGGCAGCTCCCACAGCCCTCCTGCACCACTGTGGGTTCTGTTCCACGG
Organism: Pavo muticus; assembly: GCA_016647715.1. Classification (NCBI taxonomy): domain Eukaryota; kingdom Metazoa; phylum Chordata; class Aves; order Galliformes; family Phasianidae; genus Pavo; species Pavo muticus. Next base: position 400,905 of record JACDJE010000217.1, read on the forward strand.
GCTTCAGCTCTGGCCTGGGGCTGCTCCTATGGGGGCTCTCCTTGGGCTGTACCTCCTCCAGGCTCCATCCACTGCTGCTCCGAGGGCTCCTCCACAAGCTGCATGTGGAGATCTGCTCTAATGTCATCCTCTGTAGGCTGCAGAGCCTACAGAACTTGCATCACCATGTTGTCAGGACACAACTGCATCCTGTGGTGGGTCTGTCCAGTACAGGGAAACCTTCAGCCTCTTCTCACAGGGGCAAGCCCTCATGACAAAACCTTGCCATGCAAACACAATACAGACATTAAATAAAGTGTGTGCTATCAGGAATGACAGGACAGGATAGTATTGTTCTTCAGAACTGCATTGCTGTACTCCTAATGAAGTTGTATTTAGGAATAGTGGTATCACATTCCTCAGTCCTGGCTCTGGGAGCATTTTCTTCATAGAGCTTGTATGCAGTTTTGAGTTGCCCTTCCTTGTAGAACAGATGTAGTTGGCTCTACCTTTGTTTGATATAGTCTAGAGTGTTAGCTACAGAGAAATTGGATAAAAAGATACAGTATTTGCGTGGCTTAAGTAAAGGCTTTCTCTTTTATTGTGGTCACAGTTGCTTGTTGTTACCAAACATGATAATTTTTTTAACTGTTAAAAGATTTGATCAACACTGATCTGTGAAACATAGTGTCTACTATAATCTATCTCACTTCAGAAGCAGTCTCTTCTGGAGATGGTCTAGTTGACCTGCTCTAAACACGGTTAAGTAGAACAAGCTGCCCAGAACTGTCCTTTCTGATTTTTAATCTCCAAGGTAGCTGACTCCACAGCCTGTCTGGGCATCTTCTGCCTGTGTGTGACTACTTTTACAGGAAAGAGAACGCTGTTTAAATTGAGCTTTCTGTTTTGCAGTCTGTGCTCATTTGCCTCCTGGCCTTCCAGCTGGGCAGTGCTGAGATGAGTCTGTCTTTTTCTTCTGGAATCCCTCACCCCTAATGCTCTTCTGCTTAAGTGATGCCAGTACACCCAGCCATTCTTCAGAGACAGGTCTTCAAAGCCCTAACTGGCAGAACCCTCTTTCATAAAAAATTTAAGGTGAAAAAGTACACAAATGGTAATTTCTGCACTCTAAATATTTATCTGTGGACCAAAGGAGACCAGCAGTGTGTTTCACTGTCTGTAATGTTTGAGGAAGTATTGAAGGAAGAAATATTTTAGATATCCACCTTCTATGCTTAATGTTTTATGTTTTGTTTTTCTAACTTTGGTGATAACTTTTACCCTGGTAAATGCATTAGCTTGTCCACTATTTTAATGTAGTTTCTAGAGGTTTCTGTCAACATATGCAAAATATGCTAAAAATGCGCTCATCTTCAGTCTACTGTTATACATTTCCAAATATTTTTGAGTTACTGAAACTACTGCTATGCAGGCTTTCAAAATTCATGTGGAAGTTAAGGAAAATGAAATGCTACCCCAATTTCTTAAGTTTACCTTTTAAATGACAGCCCTTCTGTGTTTTAAGCTGAAATTGAGTATGTATTTGAGCCCTTAATGCTCTACAAAGTCACAGGTACAGTCACAGTTATTAATTTTAACAAGAAAATGAGGAATACTAATAATTGTTGTTTTTAATATGAATGAGTGAGAACATAATTGCTAGTTAGCATTGGAAAAGAAACTGCTAAGGAAAGTGTTCACTTAAATGACAGGCCTGGAAAAATTGTGTGGAGAGAGTAGAGGAAGGTACAAACACTGGCTGGTGAAGTGAGAACTAAATCCATTAAAAATAAATCGGTAACATCACTGTTGGATACAGTGAATCTCTTGGAGTAGTTGTAATCGTCTAGAATTATAAATGAATGGATAAGCTTTCTTTGGTAGTAAACAATTACTAAATTTCTATAGTTATCAGGAGAAAAGCTGATCAGTGAACAGTAGTTCAAGAACTAAAATTTTCGACTTATTTCTCAATGTGGCACAAAATTCTAAAGAGCTTTAAAATGCAATCTTAATTTATAGGAGATATACTTAGAATCATAGAATTACCAAGGTTGGAAAAGACCTCCAAGATCATCCAATCCAACCATCCACCTATCACCAATATTTCCCACTAAGCCATGTCCCTCAGTACTGCATCTAAGCATTTCTTGAACGCCTCCAGGGACGATGACTCCACCACTCCCTGGGAAGCCCATTCTAGTGCCTTCTTTCTTCGAGAGGCTTTTCCTTGCATCCAACCTGAATCTCTGCTGGCGCAACTTGAGGCCATTCGCTCTAGACCTATTGCTAGTTGCATGATTGAAGAGGCTGACTCCCACCTCATCACAACCTCCTTTTAGGCAGTTGTAGAAAGTTATAAGGTCTCCCCTGAGCCTCCTCTTCTCCAGACTGAACAATCCCAGCTCCCTCAGCTGCTCCTCATAAGGCCTGTGCTCCAGACTTTTCACCAACTTTGCTGCCCTTCTCTGGACACACTCCAGGGCCTCAATGTCTTTCTTGTAGTGAGGGGCCCGAAACTGAACACAGTATTCAAGGTGCAGCCTCACCAGTGCTGAGTACAGAGGGACAATCACTTTCCTGCTCCTGCTGGCTGCAGTATTTCTGATACTTTCAAAAGAATATATGGTCAATTAAGGTGTTCTGTCCTGTAATATGAAAAATATTGATCAGTTGCTACTAAAAACATCAGTGTGTCAGAAGGAAATGGGATTTTCTGTGTAAATCTTTCTTCACTTGGCAGAGAAGCTAGGGTACAAAATGGCTGTTCACTTAAATTTAAGAGCAGTTTATCAGTTCTTGAGTGGCCACACTTCTGAAACCGAACTATTTTCAATGGAAGGATGAGTGTCCATTTTTCCTTTGTAGGTATTTGTTCAGTGAGCATTTCTGAGAACTGAATTGGTTTGTTTGGATACAAAAGTAGGTCATCTTTAATGGAAATCTGACTCCAGTGAGTATGAGCTGGTCTGATTTTAAAAAAAAAAAAAAAAAAAAAAAAAAAAAAAAAGCAGGAGACATGGAAAGGGATCAGAAGAAACCTGCGTGATCAGTGTGGCTTTCCCCTGTGGTTTCTGTGGTGATTGTGCTCTTGGTCAGGCTCTAAGCAAGCTTAAATGTGCATCATATAAGCAAGGCCCTTGGTTCGTACAAAATCCTGTTGTCATCAGTGATTAAAGGATTTCCTGTGTAGACAAGTTAAATAAAGAAAACCTAATGTATAGTTGAGTAGTTTATAATAAAAGGTAGGTCTCTTATTTTGGGAAACTGGAAAGCATGATCTGATTACTACCAAGCTATACCTTAGCATAATTTGAGCCGTGTAAGTAATGAACCATGCTCTGACCTCCAGTGGTTACTGCTGTATGACAAAGGATTTCAGAGATAACCTCTTAAAGAATAACTTAAGAGACCAAGCTGCTATAGATCTGCTTGCTCTGCTCCGAAGTACCTAAGCTTTTGTTGTATTTAACTGCACAGCATATTTTACTCTTTCTTTGTGCTGATCCTTTATGTTGATGGATCTGTACAAATTCTAGTGTGTTAGGCTACAGAAATAAGGGATTCAGTGTTTGTGGTCTGGTCATACCCCATCAGGATAGTTTTATCACAGGACAACATCATTCAGTAAGTGGCTGAAAGCTTTTTCATCTCCGTGTGAAAAACATCTAAATGGCTTATGACCTCTACAAAACTGTCTCTAGCCTAAAAATCAAGGGTAATTATTAATTTCAGACCCATTTAGTGTCTGGGAATGGCATATAGTACATAAAATGTGTGAACTGATGACAGTTACATACTTGAACTTTTTTAGCCCATTGTGTTGCTGTATAGTAAATAGCTGGCATTCTGAGTCCTGAGAGGCAAATGCATTATTTCTCTGGTATTAGAGGCGGGTGACTTTTAAGTCTGGAGAGGGCAGAAAATTTTGCTATCCCTTCAGCAGACTTTCACAGCTATGCGGTGTCTTTTGTTCTAATGTCTTTTACGTGCAGCTGCGAACTGCTGTAATAGAGGCTGTCAGCAGATATTTTTTGCCGTGTCTGGTGTGCTCTTTATGCAAGTGGAAGGTCGAAGTGTTACCTTCTAATTGAATTGGACAGTGAATTGTAGTGGTGAAAGTGCTACTTAACAAGCTTCCAATTATTTCCTCAAATAAGGTCAACTAGCTTGTGTGATTTGGTATTGATATTCAGAATGTAATGTTGAGGAGCTGAGAGAAGTAGAAAAGTCATAAAATAGTAGTCAAAACATCCAAAGTATCAAAATGTCCCTATTCAGGTAAGAAAGCCCGGGTTAATGTTCTAAACTACAGGTATTTGAAATGTTTTACAGAAATACCACCTCTTGCTGTAGCACTGACTGTTGACGTAGGAGTAAAAGAAAAGTTTCAGTCTATATCTTAGTTGCCTTACTGTGGGTATCTACAAGGGGTGCTTCAAAAGGGGGTGCTCAAGCTTCAAATGCTCCTTATGGTTCACTTTGCATATTCTGTGTGAGAAAGGGAGTGATCACTTGCAAGGGCCAGGGTGGCAGTTACAAACCTGTGTTGAAGGGGTAACTTTTTACAAACTAATGATAGCACCGTTGCTTACAAGACAAGCGGTCTGTTTTCAGCTGATGTGGTGGTTTAGCTTTGCACATAGAAAAGTGCATTTTATTCACCGAACTAATGGTTATCCTAATTTTTCTTTGGAAGAGGTCACTCTTGCTGTATCCTGATTATTAATTCAATGTATTCATGAAGATACTGACCCCTTAGTTTTTTTTAGGAGCTTGCTTTGTCTTGCAAGGCCTGGTGTAAGCAGATCCACAGATTGCAGTGGCCTGGCTCCACCTATGTAACACCCAGACTGTTCAGTTATCAGAACATCGTTTCACAAGGCATTGCTGCTTTTTGCTTACCTGCTGTGTTGGCAGAAACAGAAGTGTGCTCTGGAGCCATCCCACACACCTATGCTGTTAAACTCATAGCATTGCCTCAAATGAAGTTCACTGTGAAGTTGGTGGGATGTTTGAAATTCAAATAAAGCAATTCAGTCGCAAAACACTCCTTAGTCCTGTTTAAGAACACATGATTTGTTATGGAGAAATTTAAGCTAGCTTTATAGTTGGTCAGATGAAAATGTGGTAAGCTCTATTGGTATTGGCAAAAATATTCATTTTTGTGGCACTTTTCTTAAACGAATAAAAATGGATTTTTTTTTCCGCAGGAAATTTGACATCAGAGCCACCTAAAATGTCATCTTCTACGAGCCATCCAGATCTCTTAGGTGGATGGGATTCTTGGGCAGGTTCTTCAGCAGCCAGCAATGTAGCATCACCACAGTTGAAGTCTCTTTTTGAAGGTAGAATGAATTAAATTATTCCACTAGAGGGAATAAAGAGCACTCCAAACTTCATCACTTTAACAAGCTGAAACTGCTAAACACGTCTGCACACCTTTTGGTTTGTTTCTTAAAGAAGTCTTTGCTCTTGTGCTTGAAGCCTCTCTTTGAGTAGGGACACTTTAGATTTTCAGAGTTCAAAGGCATAGGAGCTAAATAGCTTCAGCTGCCTGTAGCGATGGTCATTCCTCTCATGAGAAGAGATGTCATATCAGATTGCTGATGTGTGCATGAGGAGTTGATGAAATAGTACTTCTATTCGTTTTCCTACTTTCCAAATACTTTTAAGTATATTATGTGTTTTCATACTATACAGGTCAAGTTTTTACCACAGGGAGCCAGTCCAGTGTGTCTTCAGGTTCATCTTTCAGCCAGGCTAAATCTCAGAACTTTGATCCTTTTGCTGATCTTGCCAATCTTGGATCTAGTCTTCCAGGTAAGATCTTACTTTTTTTTTTTATTTTTTTTTTAAGTCTGAACTTAGTGTTTCTCTTGTTCCTGATTTGCTTCTTATTCCAGTAAGTGTAACTGGATGCTTGAGTAAAGATAGCTTATATAAAGTTTCCTTTTGAGTGGTAACAACAAGCTTCATGCAGTTGTTGAGAGCAGATAGGTAATAGGAAAAGAGGAAACCTTTACAAAGATGGTGTGAAACATACTGAATTATATTTCAGAAGGTAACTACAGCTGTGATTTAGAAACATTATGTAGCTTGCTTGTGAAATCTAGTTGAGAAGGCAGCAGAAACCACATGTCCCTGATTCAGTTACTGATCACAGGGTTTCTTATCTGACATTGTGGTTAATGTGCTGTGAAGGATATAAAATGGAAAGCTGAATTAAATTCCTTTTATTTTGGTCCTAAGAAAAAAGAATGGTCAGTTCAGTACTTCTGTTTGAATTCAGTAGGCTTTCATAGCTCTGCTGCTCAAATCTGCCACGTTTGGGCCTGATTTGTGCTTGTCGTAAACGCTTCTACACAATTCCGTCAGCATTATAAACATTTGCCAATTTGCAGTCGTGTACAAGATGGAACACATCCCAGAGTAATACTTGTCCTAGGATGCTGTATTCATGTAAACTCATGAATTAGCCCAGGGATATTCATGAAGAGCAGAAAAAGTAAAGGCAATAAAAAGAGCAGAAGTCTTTGATTTTCAGTATCATGCTGCCATTGCTAATGGCCAGTTGGTGGCTGTTTAATGTGACTAGCTACCAAGAATCCAAGAAATGGTTTGGTGCAGACTGTAGCTGCTGAGTTGCAGAAATGTGCTTTTCCCTTAGCTTGAAGGTGACAGACTTTTGTTGCTGTGGCTGTTAGTACTGCACATTAGGTAAGCTCTTGGTGAGATTACCTTATTTAAGTACAAGGTAATGTACGGTATTTGGCTATTCTGCTGCCTTGCAAAACTCTAATGTTAAAGCATTATCCTTAAAGCTGCTCTTCATTAAACAGTTTGCAGAAGTGTTCTGGTTCAGCAATTTCAGATAAATATGAACTTGCTATCATGATAGATAGTGTGAGTAAAACATTCCTTTCGTGTTTGACTTGAAGATATGATGCACAGTGAACTAGTGGAGAAAACTGTGCTGATATTAGCGTTCATTAGTCTTTCAGATAGTTTTCAGTAGGATGAATGGCTACATAGAAAGATGGCCAGATGTGACAGGGCTAGTTGATCTTAAGCTTGAAATGAGCTTTTGAAGAGGCATAAGACCTGCAGTTTGGACTCACTATAGTCTTTTTATAGGAGTTTTTGGACTTGCAAGTAATTATTCTGAAAGATGTGTTATGTGAGTGAACACTCCTTAATTGGGAGTGCTATGTAAAAAAGTAATAGTTAAGGATGATTACAGTGTTATGCTAGTAGTAAGGTATGAGTAGTGATCTGTGATAACTGGTCTTAACACACTCTATTTCTGGTAATGATCTTGTATCAGAAAGTAGGAATGTGCTGTTAAAAAGTTGTTGCTGAGAGTCAGACATTGGCTTGCAGTGCAAGAAGAACCAGTTGGCCTTGAAGACTGAAATAACAAAATGATTTGAAAGAGCGGTAGAATTAGATTACTTTCAGTGTGCAAGGTCATGAGCTTTGATAGTTGCAGGGCTTGTTTTCTGTAAATTTCACAAGGGAAAGTGACTGAAGATTGGAGTGACTCAAAGCAGTTCTGTAATGGGGTGCTTCTTGTGGAGGGAATTTTGTCAGGTGATGTATTACAGTAATAGGTTTTACCAGGTGAGCTATTCAGAGGTATAGGATGGTATTTCTTATTTGGCTCTGGGGAGGCATTGTTTTTGTGAGCTGTTCCTTGTAGCTGCTAGTCACGCTGGTATATTATCAGGGAGAGGAGAGATGTGGGGAATCACTGGGAAGATAAGTTTACATTGTTGTGTCCAGCCAGAGAAGCTTGGGTGATTTTTCTGAATTCTTAGGGTAAATAAAAGGGGTGAAGGATAGAAACAAGAACAAGTGAATTTAAACTGGCCTGGAATTGGTTTGAGCTGAAACTGAAGTTCTAATCAGCAGCAGCCGGTTAAGAGGACAATTAGAGACGGAAATACAAATTTACCTTCCTCCAGCAAATGAGACTGGATCATAAGATTGTCATTCAATACTGAGTGATCAAAGAAGGCTTTCCATCTTTGAAGTTAGTATTTTATTCATATTGAACTTTGTGGCTGGCTCTCTGTTGCGTAAATGTATTTGACCACTGATCTGGAATTTGTTTTGTTATTTTTAGGAAATTGTTCAGAGATAGAAGTTGCATTCTGCTTTGGAATACCATAAGTGTGAATGTGGACTGTTTCCCTTACAGTAAAATCCAGATGTGTCTTAATTCAGCCATCATACTATATTTTTTCCCCCTCTTATGGATGTAGGAAGTTTTTATGCTGCGCCTTGTCAAAGGAACTGTATTTCCTGACATCTTTCCATAGTCAGTCAAGAGCAGTCTAATGGCGGCTTGGTTGAGAATGCACCTCAATTCATTCTCATCAGTTAGACAAAACGCTACATAATGAATTTAAAAGGTTGGAGCTTTTTATTCAGCTTAATTTGTTTATAATGAGTATTGTAGATGGGAAAATAGGTCTTGGGTGTTATTCCCAGTGTGTGTAGCTGATGAGGCTGCTAAGCAACTGTCTCTATACCAGCTAAAAGAAGGGAAATGGAATCCTAAAAACCCAGGGCAGTGTTAGGCTGATAAGATGCCTATATTTTACAGATGGTTCATTACATTGTCTTGTACAGGATTCAGTGTTCTTTCCTGTTCTGGGTAACATTCGTTGGTAATGCTACTGTAACATTAACTTGCCTTTCTTAAGCAGTTGTGCAAGAGACCTCTAAGGAGACTTTGAAAGCATTCATTTGAAAATATCCTCAATATATTACATCTTCTTGATAATATTATTGGTTTTCAATGTCTATTATCATAGGATCATAGAATGGCCTGGGCTGAAAAGGACCTCAAAGATCATCTAGTTTCAGCCCCCCTGCTATGTGCAGGGTCGCCAACCACTTAGACCAGGCTGCCCAGAGCCACATCCAGCCTGGCCTTGAATGCATGCAGGGTTGGTGCATCTGCTATCAACAGAAACTGAAGTACAATAAATTTGCAGGTGTAACTTCTGTCACTACAGAACTATTTTCTGGCAAGTTCACATTCAAATGAGTGAATGCTTGTGGTATGAATTAACACTTGGGAACTTAGTGTAAGACTGGAAGACTAACTAATGGCTCTGGCTCCTGCTATCCAGATTGTTAATGAGAAGAAAATCTTTTAATGCTTTCTCATGTGTGGTGGTGTCACTGTAAACTGTATGGTTAGATGTTAAGGCCAAAATGTCTTATTTACATTAAACAAGTGACAGATATCAAGCTGAGCAACTAATTTAGTTTTTATCTTTAGGTTCCTCCACAGGTGGATTCTCCACTAGTGGGTTTGCTCAGAAAACTGTTCCATCTCAGAAGTCAGGAGGTCAGTGGCAGAAACCCACAAAAGCACAAAGTACTTCATGGCAGTCCCAAACTAAATCTGGTGCACAAGCTAAACCTAACTACACAGTGAACTTCAGTGTTATTGGAGGACGAGAAGAAAGAGGAGTCAGAACCCCAAGCTTTGGTAAGTTTTCTGAGAGCATTACTTATAATGCCCTGTGTAAAGTTAGATTCACTGTTAGCCTCAAACTTCTGTACCTTGGTCTTTTTCTTTGTTTACATTTAGGTCATATCTAGTGTGAGTCAGCAGAGAGTTTGACAAATCTGGTGCAAAGCTACACTAGAATATCATAGACAAGCTGACCACGGGCCAAATATTTGCAGGTTTGGGCATAAGCTAATAAATCTCTTATCCAAATGGGTAGTAGTTTCATGACCGTAGATCGAGAATGTGAATTTGCATGAATGTAGTGAGGAGAAATGATTGATAGCATTGCTTATAGACAAAAGGTTGCACCCCTTTCCTACCTGAAGAATAGTAGGTCATCACTAAGCTTTAACTTACTGGAAATCCCTGTGTTTCAAACATATGGGAAGGGGAGCAAATAAATATGTTTTTAGAACCAATTTCTTAGAATGGGCGTGTTCTCTTTCCGTATTAGCCTTTGTGAGGGGTTGGAATAAATCCGATATGGATAATATATGGATTATGCTGTTCTTTTCTCTGGCACATAGGTGAACAAGTACTTCGGTAAGTTGAAATGATGTTGATCTATGTCTGGGAGGAGGTGACAGAGTGAGAGACTGGTCAGCACAATTTGCAACACAGGAAAATGCAGTTAGAGAATGGGAAAAAAGTATAATTAGCAAAGTCAAAAGCTGAAACAGGACCAGGAATGTGGCGATTACTTGTAGAATCATAGAATATCCCAAATTGGAAGGTACTCTTAGGGATCATTGTGTCCAACTCCTGGCAATTGGGCTATGAGTTTTCGGAATGGGGCCATGAGCCCTCAAAGTAGGGCCATGAGCACTCAAAATGCTCCAGTGTACCACATTATGCCCTGATATATCCTTCCATGCCCCCAGTATCCCACGGCATGCCCTCCAACCTCATTGGTGCCCTTCAGGCTGCCCCACACACCTGTCCCAGCACCTTCCAGTGAGCCTAGCACCAGGGCCGGACCAAATGCCCCTGAAGCACTCGGTGCTTGCCCCATCTTGACCCCAGGGCTCTGCAGGAGTAGCTTATTTGCCCCAGTCACATTAACTGATTTAGCTGGCAATTAATACCTCAAAAACAGGTGAACCTCAGCATGATAAAGTTCTGAGCAATTCATTCATTGTCCCTGTTCTGAATGACAGTTGTGATAGGTAACGTGCAGAGATTTCACCCAACTTCAAGCCTGCAGTTCTCTAAAATGTGTGTTCTATAACAGTGCTGTAACTGTTCTTGTTGATAGGTTGTTTGTTATTCTGTGTAAGTTTCAATGTACTTAAATGCACAGTACATTTCTGACTAAACCATTAAGTATTCAGTCATCTGGAAAACTGCAGCGCAACATTTAAAGTTATAGTGGAATAACAAAACAATTTCCAAACTCGTGAATAGATAAATGTGTACTCCCTCAGATCTACTCAGCTTTTGAGAGAACATGCAAGCATTTAGTCACAAATATACATTGGAGATTACCTGTTTTACTGGACTGAAAACTTGTCAGTGACTTTCTATTTCTGTCCTTTTGTTACCTTGTGGAGTTTAAGCTACTGAGGAATATTTATGGTAGTGATAAGTGTCACGCAGGTGTATCTGAGTGCAATGTGTTTCAACAGATAATGTGTTCTCCCTTGTAATTTTATTTAACATTTTTCTCCTCTTGTAGGTCAAAAGCCAAAAGTTTCAGCCAATGACTTTGAGGATCTCTTATCTAATCAAGGCTTTTCAGCAAAATCTGATAAAAAGGGACCAAAAACTATTGCTGAGATGAGGAAACAAGAAATGTCTAAAGATATGGACCCCTTGAAACTGAAGGTTAGTTAAACAGAGATCAACTTAAATGTATATCTAAGATTATACTTTGAACAACCGAGAACAAAGTAGAAGGATACACTGAAAGACAAAAAATTAGTAAAGCAGAGGGGGGAAGTTTTGTTTGTATTTAAATAACTGTATTTTGCTACTGTGTAAGTTAATTATCTTGAACAAGCATCAGTTTGTAATGAAGCAGTAGGAACAAGAGCATCAAGTGTGTGAAAGGTATGCAAGTTCCTCTTACCAGTTAGCTAGTGCTGCTTCTGTTGGTAGAAACAGGCACCAGAATGAGGGGTGATCACCTGTTTGGATTTTTTGTTGATAAGATTACATATAATACATTTTTAGTGTTGCTGTGAAGTCAGTGGAGTGAACAGTTAGAAATCCTAAGTTTCGTGGGGATATCTGAAAGAATTAATCTGCAGGGGTGCAAGGTGTTCAGTAAACGTTGACTGTTAGCATACGTGAACTGAAAGTTCCGTACAAATCAGGTGAGAATCTTAGGAAATGAATATTGTGCCATGACAGGGAGGTAATGTAATCAACAAATGTTTTTAATTACTCCTTTCAATTATCTTGTCATTAATTGTACAAGGTTTTATAGTATCCAACTATTTCAGTTCCTTTTCTAATGATAATTTCTCTACTAAGCTGATAACCACAAGTTAATCTAGTAGCAAATGTATCACTTCTGGTTGCTAATCATCTGGATTCAAGAATGAATGTAGTAAGACAACTGGACTTGGGTGTTGAATACAACAACTCTACTGTACTTGGGTCTTAATCTTGTGCAGCACGAGAGCTACATCTCTAAAGAGGCAGAGAATGCTTGCACTGTGGCATTCAGTTTTTATGTATTCTGTTTTTCCCAGATTCTTGAGTGGATTGAAGGAAAGGAGAGAAATATCAGAGCATTAATATCCACTCTTCATACAGTGCTTTGGGAAGGGGAAAATAAATGGAAACCGGTTAGCATGGCAGATCTAGTAACTCCTGAACAAGTGAAGAAGTACTACAGGAAAGCAGTGCTTGTAGTTCATCCAGATAAGGTGAGTGTTTTCCTCTGGTGTTTTCTCTGTAGACAGGAGGAACAGAAACTCTTTTTACCGTGCTGTACAAGTCCCTGATGGATGCTGCAGTGTTAATTCTTGACTGGGATCCTAGATGCTCTTTGCTTCAATTCCATTGTCTTTTGAAGTGCTGCATCCATGTTGTGCATGACTTTTCATGTCATCCTGACACAGCACAGAATTCAACAGATAAAATTTTATCAAATAAAATATCCCCGGAAGGTAATTAGCCACTGAAATTAGTTGAGCTTGACTGGCTTCTGGCAGATCTAGTGATAACTAATAGATTCTGCTTTATTTCTGCCGACTGTGTCTTTAGGTTTTCTAGGGCTATTTGCCAGTACATGGAGACCAAGGGACTGCCACAGCAAAACTAGTAGGGAAAACCCCTGAAACATCTTTACTGGAAATTACTCAGCAACTGGAAAAAAAAAATGCATTAAACATAATATTTTACTTGTTTTTTTTAAGTACTTAGTACATTCTCTTGCTGTATCCCAGTACAAGAAGATAGCTTTTTGCTCTGAGTTATTGCTCTAGGCTGTGTTTTAGGTATTAAGGGCAAGTGTTGAATAATACCTAGTTTGAATTTTCAAGATTACCTCTGATGGTTTAGCGAGTAGCTGTCGAAGTCCTCTGTCTGTTGCATCCATAATAAAGAAACGGGGCATCTTTCTTTCCTGTTCCTTGCTATGTGGTTTCCTACAACTTAGTGCTATTGTTGGTGCTTTCTGCAAGGCCTTTCTGAAGCATTCTTTTTTTGGCCTTATCTTCTTTTCAGATACCCAGAGTTACAGCAGCACACAAAAGAATCAGTGTGCTATGACTAACAAAAGCCAAGGGCAGAGACATGGAGAGGTGCCTTTGGGGCTTTACTTCAGTGTTATAAAGAGCCTGTTACTCTTTGCATCATGTGGAACTGCATCTTTAATTACCATGGGGTTGGGCGGGCCCAGAGGCAGGGAATCAGGAACGTACTGTCTCTCTTCCTTCAGGCATGGAGACAGACAGAGCAGTTATGTGTAATTAACGCTGACTGCAAACAATTTTAGGTTCAAACATTACTGTATGATACTACTAGGACTGTCAGGAAGCTATTCCTGAAATGACTGGATTTTGTTTTTGAGCTGTTAGCTGAAACATTTTCTAACCTGTTCTTCTCATAAATGATTTTTAAGTATTAGTTGCTTATGGAGTGCACTGAAGTTTGAAGTAATGTTAGGAGAACAAGGCTTTGTTTAAAACACTTGTAGCAAAATTTGGGTTAAAGGAGGCAGTGCTGTGTGCCTGAAAATGGTACTCACGCTGCAGTCTAATGTTGTTTGCTATGGTAACAAGTAAAAAAGGTTGAGATGCTTTACAAACCACGAATGCCTGGTATCTTTATGCTTTTAATGTTCTTTTTGTTTTCAGGCAACAGGACAACCTTATGAGCAGTATGCCAAAATGATCTTCATGGAATTGAGTGATGCGTGGTCGGAATTTGAAAACCAGGGGTCTAAGTCCCTCTTCTAAAGTTCGTCTTTTCCGAACTACTTCCAAAAACTGGAGCTGAGCATCGTTGTGACCTGTTTGCCTATGATTTATGAAGTGCTTTTCCATGATTTCAGCACAGTTTGCAGTGCACACTTAAATGTGATGACGTATTTTGTCAGACGTAAAGTACAAAGCATTACGTAGATGCGTTAAGAAAACAACTGCTCAGAACTTGAAGAAATCATGGTCTGGGGATAAACATTTTCTTTCAGATTTTATATATAGCAAAATGGAGTTTTTCCATGGTCTCTGGTACACTCAGATCGATTCTAAATCATTCCAATTCTACTGATCTTTGCTTTACCTTTCCCTACCATACTTCCATTTATTTTTCAGTAGTTTTGTGATTCAGTTTTGTTGTTTTGTGCCTGTCACCTTATTTGAAGTGCTTTAGTTATCAACAGTGAATTTCTTTGGCTTGTTTCAAATCCGAAGGTGTATATTTTCATCTGTATTTTATGTAATCAATCTGATAATCATTCTGTAAATATTTTCTGACAATACTTGTGTTCTTTACAATAAATTAATAGGTTAGCCAAAAAGACCTCAATTGTGGGGAAAGTCAACCAGGGTTGTTATTGATGTTTGTTTTTTTTTTTTAATTTTTTTAATTATTCTTTACATTATGAATCTAGAAACAAATCTCGGCTTTAAGGTCTGCATGTTCTTGCTGTTTTGTTATTTATTACAAACCTTTGGAAGGCATTACTCTTACCAGTGCTTATTTTACTAATTCTTTAAATATCATTTCCTTCTGATTTCAGTGGAACATGCCTTCCATTGGACTTAAGATACTCTGATAGAAATGTTTTTTTCGAGACTTGATGTGGAAGCACAAAACATTTTGCTCTGCTTTAATTTCTTATGAGAAAGCTACGTTACTTGTTATCATGTAGAGGGTATTTCGTATTTTGCTGCATGTCTGAATTTCCGTGTTTTGAGATATGCATGACATCAGTGTATGTGCAAACAGGGATATATTGGTAGCGTTGTATTTCTGCTCATCCCCCTCCCATGCACCAGCTAGTACAAGATGAGCTAGTACAACTTGAGAACAGAACTTGCAATGTTTTTTCATCCGTATTCAGATAGCAGCTATTCACTTGATCTGGGGTAGATGAATACAGTTGACCAATGACTGTTATGCTCTGTACCGTAACAAAATGCAATCCTCAAATCAAGTTTGCAAATGTCAGAAGTCAGTATTGTTGTATTACAGCTTGGTAGCAGTCTCTTGAAACAGTGTAGTTTGGCATTCGAATGGTAAAAATATTTTGATCTTGACATTTTATCTGTTTTTCTTGCTTAACTGAGAGGGAAGCTGTAACAACCAAGGGTAAAACCAGCTGAGCAGCATCTGAACAGGAAAAAAGAATATTCTGTTGCTACCTGGACAGTGTGTTGGATGCAGTTTTCCACTGCCAAGCCAGTGACTTGGTCTTGTGAATACAGGGTACAATTCAGTCTCTAAGTTCTGACACGTTTAACTACTTACACAGTCTTCATCAACAGAGTATGCATATTTGCATGTATATTCAGCTGCTGTAATTTTTTGAAGTTGGAAACCTGGAACTGCAATGGATCAGGAGGGTTATGCAATATTCAGAGTAACAGCTGTAGTTCAGTTGTGGTTTTGAGGCAGCCAGAAAGCAAGACATCTGATGAGATTTAAGATTTTTTTCCCCTTGGGACACCTCAGTTGTCTACATTAGTGGTCTGCATTGTTAGAAATAAAAGGCTTGTGGCAGGATAAATGTCAGAGACCTGCATGGTTTTTTACAGTTCTAAGGTAAACTATATATAGTAGTAAGTTAACAGGCATGTAATGACTGCACTACTGTGTACAGCTGAGAGAAGATCTTTCTAAAGAGCTGCTTTCTTGTAAGGAAAAAAAATGTAAAGTCTACTTTAAAAGTCCATATCACTTTCAACACGTACAAGAAACTAAGCTGAGACATTTTTACGCTCTTCTTGAACTGTGTACAATTAAAAAAAAAAAAAAAAAAAAAAAAAAAAAACTGAAGTTTTGGAGGAAAATACCTTCCTCTCTGCTTTGTTTGCTTGGGAGTGTTTTTTGTACGGTAACAACATCTCTCTAGTTTTCTTTGTCCACTCTTGTTTGCAAAAGCTTTCTTGAACACTGAAGAAGAACCTTAGGATTTCAAGTGAGCAGGGAAAAATGAGTGTGAGTGTATGGAACCGAAGATTTCTGCAAATTGATTCTCCCTTTTAAATATCATGGAAGCTCATGAAATTTGGCTCTTGGAATAATCCATAGCCATTTGTACAGGAACCCTTAAATTACAGCTTACTCAGCTCTGGGCTTCAGTGAAGGAGCTGTCTGCTTCATCTACCCTGCTCCTTTCTGCTTGAGTTCTGGTGTGAGGAATCTGGGAGAGGCTCAGAGTCAGTGAACTTTTGAAGTTTAGGTTTTACTGAAATGTGGCTCTCTCGCATCCTTGTATTCATCTCAGTTAAATGACGTAGTTAAAAAGTAAATCAAAATGTTTAAATGGTCAAGATTTAAGTGATGAATGCAGTGTAGTGAAATTCTGTTTTCAGTGTAAGATAAAGGAGAAGCGAGACCATAAAAGGAGCCTCATAGTTGAAGCCTAAACTAGATTTTCTGAATTATGTGAATGTGGGAAGAAGCAACTTTAAATTGTATATAGGCTTACACTGGCTTCTGATACTAGTTCTGAATGAGAAGGTAGTTTGGAAGAAGGATGTCTAAGAATTCTTCTTTTAATTTATCTTAAAGCAGTAATAAAAAATGGTTAAAGACCAAAAAAAAACCCTCAGACTGGGAGTGGGGGCTTTTCCCTTCCTCATGCTCATTGTTAATTGAGAGCTGTATGAGGTGGGTCTTGAAAGCTAGGCTTTTTGTCTGCTACTGCTGATTGCAAGGTTTGAGGTAAATCCTGGTATTATGGATATGCTGAGTTTTTAACATTGCATTGTGAAGCATCTCCTGAATTCTTCCAGCAGGTCCTGATGCCTTCTGGCCCATGTTTGTTGTTACTTCATAATGACAAGCTGTTGATACAGCTCATTCTTTGTAGTTTTCCAAGATCCAGTTCTTAAAATTGAGTAGCTTGACATGATAATATTAAGAGCAGAGAAAATATGCAGCAGAAATTAAGGGAAGAGTAGAGAAGAAGGACACCTGGACTATAACTATACTGTATCACAAATGTCTTCTAATTCTCCCTTTACTGACCTGTCCCTACTTAACCATAATAAGGACAGGTCTAGGATAGTAGGTCTGTTGCCTGCAGTTCCAACCTTTTCAGAAGTGCTCCTGACTGGTTATAGACAGGTGGCAGTAACCAGGTGCTTGGGGTTTTTGCAGAAGGTTCTATGAATTAGGGCCTATGAAATGGTAGAGTAGATTTCCATGAGTTATTTCTGAATTAAGTTGCTTATATTATACTGTTGTTAGGTCTGGAGTGTCTGGCAACTTCTCTTTTAGAATAGAAATCTGCAAAGAAGAGAATTGGTGTGAAGAGTGCATGTGGCTAGGACCTGCCAAATGGAGAAGAGTAATGTTTTGTCCATGTTGGGGAAATCAGTTGGTGTCTTTAACATTGTGCATGCCTGTCCTGTGCTTCCTAGTGCTGTCAAATTTCCTTGAACTTAACAGCAGGGAAGAGAAGTGAAAGCAAGCGGTTAAGCATTTACATTCCTATTAAAATCATAGAGTTGAGCTCAGTGTTGTGAGTGGGTATGGATTTCCAGGCATCGAGTCTGGGAGGAGAAGTTCCTCTTCGTTGTTATCACTTAAAGTTCAGACAGTTTGCTTATTAGTCATAGCTTCCTTCAGCACTGTTGTAGCCTCTCTGTTCTGTATGTGTTGATTAAGAACATTTCCTTGGAACAGTGGCAAAGTCTTTGGCATTACACCCGTGAAGGTAATTAGTGTGCATGGAAAAATGCCTTGTTTTACCTCCGTTTTCACGTTGATTGTAGAAAGTCCTTCTAAAGCTGTTTGCCAAGCACAAAGTAGCAGCTCCTTCCTGAATGCGGACCATCTCAAAGCTGCATGCAAGGGATTAACATTTTGCACGAACCAAAGCAGAGGTTGAGTGTAACTGCAATCTCAGCTGCCCTTTTGGGATCACTGGGCTGCACGGAGCACTCAGCTCCCACAGCCAGGCTGCAGTTTCTCAGCAGTGTCAATACACCCGAGTGGTTATTGGCCATCACTTTCTTTGCTGCTCACAAGAAAATTTCAGGGGATACATAACTGTGGAACTTTGTTGCTCCTTAGCTCTTTGTCTTAACAGTTGCAATGAATGCTTTGTAAATAGATTCAGAATAGTTCTGTACAGTTGCCTGTGCTCTGAATCTGACATTCTGTCAAGAACTTGCAGGTGGTTGACCTGCAGAAGCTGTTGAAGGAATGTATGATTTCCCATCACCTGAGTCTGCCCCTCGTGCAGAGCAGCGCCAGCTACCAGCACGTGGTGACTGGGAGCAAGGGCTGGACTCAGCTGAGCTGTGGTTCTCATCTTGGTGAATCTCAGTGTTTGCTTGCTCTGCTTGGGTGAGCTCATTATTGTTAGCTGCAGTTTAGACTGCATTGAATTTCAGACATACACTCCAGAAATTTTCATTCAGTCATTTTTATGAAGGATACATTGTGACATAGAAGCTTTTATTACCAAAAGAGGATTAAGAGGCATTGTGAGAACTCCTGAAACTCTTTAGTGGAATGTACTGTATTTTTGCAATGTAGACTTCTAGAAGCGTTTGTTGCCTCTCTGTGAGGACTTACTTAGCTTGCTCCAAGGTCCTTGCTGTAGTTACATGTACTTGTGATTGTACTTTCTATACCTGTGATTTTTTCTGGTTTGGGTTGTGTGGAAGGACAGAACAGATACCGAAGTCCTATTTTTTGCCACCTTTAAGGAAATGCAATGTACTGAGTAATTTTGCTACTAGTAAAAACAGATCTATATACCTGTATGTATATAAAGGCAATATAATCAAATTAAACATTGTTTAAAAATAGATTTAATGTTTGGCACAATGTCCTTGGACAGAATATTTTGCTTTGAAATGTATTATGATTTAATCAGTGATCATTAAAACAAACAAAGCCGCTTGACTTGCTTCATTCTTTAGCAAAGGAGAAATGTCTTCTTCAGAAGGTTTTCTCTCTCCTGATAGAGAGAAGTCTCTGCAGCATCTTCTGCGGTTTGACTGCGTCTGTGCTGGGCTGTGACAAGAAGCCCGTGCAGTGCTGCTGAGGGGAGCTCTTGCATAGGCACAGCTGTAATTGGAAGGGGACCAGGAACAAAGGGACAAGACTCAGGCTAGAGAGAGGAATGGAGCAGCATGTGGGAAGGGAGGGAGGTGGAATGCATGGACTGTGGATGGCAGGAATACTGGAGAAGAGAGAACTGGGCTACCACAGTACTAGCAGGGTTCCCAGAAGCCTGCCATAGTGCTCACCGTCAAGACGAAAGTGTGGGGTCTCTCATAATTGAGAACAAGTATTTGGTTGCATTGAGAAAGTTTATACTAAAAAAAAAAGAAACACAAACAAAAACCATAGTCAAGGCGTTGGTGGATTATCATAGAATTTCTTCAAGGAGAAGGCTGGAAAACAGGGAGTGTATTGGAGAGTATAGGACATGACTGAAGGAGGATGGATGGGTGGAAATAAGTTCCAGATATATGAAGTGGAGGAGACTACAGAATAATGCATTAGGGATGAAGAGGAAAGGAGAATTGCAGAGTATAGGGTAGGAAAAAGGTGTTGAAAAGCATTTGGGGAGGACCACTGATGGTGATATTGCTCATATTCTGCTTACTGCTTTGAGCAGTCTGCTGAGTTTGTAGGAATTTAAGCCAGATCTTCTAGCACTTTTTCACTGAACAATCTTTCTCTGCTTTCCATACAGAACATGCTGCTACTTCTCAAATATTTCAGCAGCTTTGCAAGTTCAGAACATTGATATGTATTTCCAGTCCTTTACCGATATAGCACTGAAGGTTAAGTTAGTCTGTTGCTTCATTCTTCATATAAAAATGCCCAACCTCCACTAACGTGTATTTAGGAAAGCTGAATTGCAAAAGCAATCCATGCCAGATGGAAATCCTATAGTGTCAGGCTTAGGGTGGATTGTGGAGCAACAGCATGTCTGTACATTTAATACCAAACAGAAAATGGAAGTGCAAGAGGAAATAACATTAAAAAAAGGTATGCTGCTGTCGTATGGTGGTATGCTGTGCAGCCTGCAGCAGTCTGAGTCAAAGCGCTCTAGATCTACACCACGGACCCCCTTCTGACTCGGATGCTGGATTGCTGAAGGGAATACAACATGCCTGGACTCAGCCCCTCCTTGAAGGCCAGAGGAAGGCTTCTGGCAGATGTTTAGCCTCTTTTTGGCAGAACTGAACAAAAAGCTCAGTGGGAAATGGACTGTCTAAGTATGTGCAGACTTCTACTGGAAGGATAACTTTCAATATAAACTGCAAGAAATTCTTCCTTTGTCAGCCTCACCTCAATCTCTGGTAAGGTGCTGGAACAGCTAATCCTGAGAGTATGTTTCCAGGCAGATGAAGGACAAGAAAATCATTAGGAGTAGTTAGCATGGATTCACAAAGGGAAAGTCATGCCTGACCCGCATGATAAACTTCTATAAAGTGCCCAGCCTGATGGATGAGGGCGGAGCAGTGACTGTTGTGAAGGCCTTAACCAGAGTCCAGGTAAACACTGCTCCTCGTAAGATCCTCACAGAAAAGCTGCTGAAGTATAGGCTGAATGAGCAGATAGCAAGGAGGGTCAAAATCCAGCTGGACTGCAAGGCCCAGAGGGCAGTGGTAGGTGGTGCAAAGTTCAGTAGGAGGCCAATAAATGGACACACTGGAATAGGCCAAACTGTATGGGCATGAAAACGACAAAGGGGCTGGAGCACCTTTCCAGTGAGGAAAGGCTGAGAGAGCTGGGACTTTTCAGCCTGCACAAGAGGAGGCGCAAAAGGGTCTTACCAATCTGTGTGAGTGCCTGAAGGGAGAATGCAAAGAGGACAGGCCAGCTTCAGCTGAGTGGTGTGTAGCTGGTGCCAGAGAAAGAGGCAGTGGGCACAAACTGGAACACAGGAGGTTCCCTATGAACATTAGGCAGCACTTTTCTGCTGTGTGGATGGCAAAGCACTGGCACAGGTTGCCCAGAGAGGTGATAGAGTCTCCTCCTTGGAGGGAGGAGACAACCTGTTCTGGTTGTCTCTGCTAGAAGCACGGAGAGGTTTAACAGGTGTCCTCTGGAGGTCCCTCCCAAGCTCAGCTTGTCTGATGTCTCTTGTCATCCCTAAGACAAGGCTGACTGTCTTCCAGGAGTGGCCTCTGCTCCTAAATGAAGTTCGGGATGTAAACAAAAAAATGGCTGGGATGTCCTTTGGTCTGTAATGCTTATAGCAGTCCAGAAAATTAGCACTTTTGGGGCTCACATGAATAAGGCTATCATCAGTCAGTGAACTTCTGCTTGCTTTTGGTGGGCAATAAGGCAGCAAAAGCACTGCAAGCCGCACTCTCAGAACTTGGCTTTATCAGTGCACTGCCTCCCTCTCAAACAGTCTGCAATGTATTCAACAACATATTTCTAATGTGCATGATGAAACCTGAAGTGACAGTTCATTCAACTTGTGCAGGAAGCCAATTTAAATGAAAGGCTCCTTCAAAGGTTTAAGATTGCAGCTCTTAATCCTGTTTTTTACTTCTACTGTATGAAATTAACTGAAGGACACATATCTGGATTTTGAGTATGGGCCTAAACCTTGCTGGCTTTAGAAAAAGAAATGATGTGTTTGTGGAATAACTTAGAAAGTAGAGTAGAAACACTCCAAGAAATAAGGGGCCTTCAGGAGACTTCATGCTGGTTCGTAAAATCATAGAATGAATCATAGAATGAATCATAGAACTGCCTGGCTTGAAAAGAATCTCAAAGATCACGTGGTTTCAACCCTCCTGCTGTAGGCAGGGTCGCCAACCACTAGAACAATCTGCCCAGAGTTAGTGAAAGCAAGCTGTGGACAGTGAAACGCTCAGTGTTCTCTAGCTTAATTTTGAGCTCAGTGCTTCCACAGGGCTAGCTCCTAACAGTTTCCCTTTCTCTCCTCATCCGTGCTAGCGAGCTCCTGTTGAACAATGATCAAAAATATGGAGTGATGTTGCAGTCTTCCCTAGTATGTTTAATGGGGTGTTTGACCCCAAGCCTTTCTTGTCATCTTTGGTTCCAAGATATCAGCTTCCTCTGGGCTTCTGGAACTTCTAAAACAAAGGATTCACCAAGCCTCACGGGAAAACTGTTCTTCAGCAAAGCAGAACCCAAACCCACCAACGTGCAGCAGGAAGCAGCTGTGATGTCTCATGTTTCTTGCCTTTCCTGCTGCCCGCCTGCTCTACCTCAATCCTGGCTACACCTCACCCTTGAGGTGACAGTTTTATGTATGAAACGAGGAGGTGATCTGAGACAGCCAGCACAGGTTTACCAAGTACAAATTGTGCCTGGCCAATCTGGTGGCCTTCCACATTGGAGTGATGGCATCGGCAGACAAGCGAAGGGCAACTGATCTACCTGGACATGTGCAAGGCCTTTCATCCCCCCC
>JACDJE010000217.1:423508-569309 GCA_016647715.1 Pavo muticus
CCCCCCTCCCATCCTTACCTCTAAATTGGAGAGATACAGATTTAAAGAGAAGACTATTCAGTGGATAAGCAATTTGTCAGATGGTCACAGCCAGAGGGTTGGGGTCAATGGCTCCATGTGCAAGTGGAAGCTGGTCACAAGTTGTGTCCCCCAGGGATCTGTCTTGGAACCAGGGCTCTTCAACATCTTTATCAATGACATAGCAAGTTTGCTGATGACACCAAGCTGAGTGCTGCAGCTGACAACAGAAGGGAGGGATACAATCCAGAAGGCCTGGACAGACTCAAAAAGTGGACACACGGGAACCTGATGAGGTTTAACAAGACCAAGTGCAAGGTGTTGCACTTGGGTCGAGGCAATCCCAGATATGCATACAGACTGGGAGAAAAACTCCTTGAGAGCAGCCCTGCAGAGAAGGCTTTGAGGGGTCCTGCTGGATGAAAAGCTGGACATGAGCCAGAAGTGTGCTCTTGTCTGGAAGGCCAACAGCATCCCGGTCTGCATCAACAGAGGGGTGGCAGCAGGGAGAGGGAAGGGATCATCCCCCTCTGCTGTGCTGCTGTAGGGCCCCATCCACAGTACTGCATCCAGGTCTGGTGCCCCCAGCACAAGAAGGATGTAGAGCTGTTGGAGTGGGTCCAAAGAAGGCCACAAAGATGATCAGAGGACTGGAGCACTTCTCCTATGAAGAGAGGTTGAGGGATTTGGGCTTGTTCATTCTGGAGAAGGCTGTGGGGAGACCTCACTGTGGCCTTCCAGTACTTAAGGGGGGCTTATAAGCAGGAGAGAGACTGACATTCTACATGGTCTGATAGTGATAGGACAAGGGGGAGTGGCTTTAAACTGAAAGAGGAGAGATCTATTTCAGATGTCAGGAGGAAATTCTTTACTCAGAGGGTGGTGAGGCCCTGGCACAGCTGCCCAGGGTGCCCCATCCCTGGAGGTGTTCAAGGCCATGTTAGATGAGGCCCTAGGCAGCTGACCTGGTGGGGGGCAGCCCTGCCAATGGCAGAGGGGTGTAACTGGATGATTTTTAAGGTTCTCTCCAACATAGCGCCATTCTATGATTCTTCAACAGGGATGTTAAAACCAGCGTGCAAGGCTGAGATTGCTGTTTCTTCTCCTTATGTGCAAGGGGGCACATCTTCATCGAGGGAGGAAAGAAGCTGTACCTGAAGGCTGCAACTGGACATAGGCATTTCAGGAGGATTTTTTTTGAGCAGGATCACTCACTCTGTTGGTCCCAAGCAACAGCTACTCACTGCCCAAGTGCTGGGATGTGCATGACCAGCTGCATGGACAGAGTATGGCTGATGCACTTGCTACGGGTTGAAGTGGTGAAATGCTGTGTGTGCTTCTGCAGAAGGCTTGCGTCCTTAGCTCATTATAATCATACCTCTGAGCTGGAGACGAATCTCCAGAGGTTGTGGAGACCACCTCCCGTGAGGCATTCAAGGCCAGGCTGGATGGGCTTCGAGTAACCTGGCGTAGTGGAAGGTGCCCCTACCTACAGCAGAGGGGTTGTAGGGACCTCACTCTGCTTTCCTGGTGCAGGCCTCTCCCCTCTGCCTGTCGTTGTCCCCTCAGGCCCCATAGCCGTCGGAGGGGAGGTGACAGGGCAGGAGCTGTCCCGGGCTGGCCTTACTGAGGGCGAGCCGCTGGAGTTAATCCTCAGAAGGAATCGCGCTTTTTGATTGCCATCTGCTGGTAGGACTTGCATGACCATTTCGAGCAGTGCTGCACGGTGCTTTGCCGCCGAAGCAGTGTCACACTAAACAAGAGTCAGCAGTGTGCCCAGGTGGCCAAGAAGGCCAATGGCATCCTGGCTTGTATCAGAAATAGTGCAGCCAGCAGGAGCAGGGAGGCAACCATCCCTCTGTACTCAGCCCTGGTGAGGCCACACCTCGAGTACTGTGTTCAGTTTTGGGCCCCTCACTGCAAGAAAGACACTGAGGTCCTGGAGTGTGTTCAGAGAAGGGCAATGAAGCTGTGAGGGGTCTGGAGCACAAGTCTGATGGGGAGCAGCTGAGGGAGCTGGGATTGTTCAGTCTGGAGAAGAGGAGGCTCAGGGGAGACCTTATCGCTCTCTACAGCTCTAGAAAGGAGGTTGTGGTGAGGTGGGGGTTGGCCTCTTCTCCGGCATAACTGCAATAGATTGAGAGAGAATGGTCTTAAGTTGCACCAGGGATGGTTCGGGGTGGTTCAGGTTGGATATTGGGAAAAACAACTTCTCAGAGTGGTGAGGCAGTGGCACAGGCTGCCAAAGGAGGTGGTGGAGTCACCGTCCCTGGAGGTGCTCAAGAACCGTGTGGATGTGGCACCGAAGGACGTGGTAAGTGGACATGGCAGGGGTGGCCTTGTGGTTGGACTTAGTGATCTGAGAGGTGTTTTCCAACCTTAATGACTTTTGTGTTCCTATGAATGCCGCAGCAGAGGGGCTGCTTTGGGATGTCCGAACGGACAGAGCTGTGGTGCCTGGGACAAGGCTGGAAGGCAGTGGGGACACCCAGAGGAAGGAAGCACCTGGCTCAGGCACCCAGACCACTGCTAGTGGATGTGAACTGGTGGTGAGGCTTCTCAGCATCACTTTTTCCCAGGTAGTTGCAAGCATTGTGCACCCCCACAGTAAAGGCCAATATGCTGCAATTGTTCCTATGCCCCATCACGAATGCCATGAAATTCAACCTCTTAGAATGTGAAGTACTTAACTGCTGAATTAAGTTCTGCTTGGGAAAGCTTCCTGTCTGAAGAAGGACACCAGTTAGAAAGAATTCTTTTTCCATGTTTGCCTTTATGCAGGAAGGTGTAAAAGTGACAGCAGCTCATGGGCAGTTGATATCAGCTAGGCCTTAAAAGCTAATTTGAGATTTACTTGCAGAAATGGCTGGAAAATGCATCATTAATGTGATCAAAAATCTTGTGTATGGTAAATAAAATTAGAGGAGCTTCAATTTCTAGTTCTGTTGCTGTCAAGTGTGACGTAGCTGCTTCTACTGAGAAATGATAAATGCTCTTCTTTAATTTCAGTGCTGTGCAAATAGTATTAGAAGGTTACTCCCAATGCTGGAAGATCAGCATATGCTGGAAGATGAGCATCAGCTGGAAAAAATCGGCAACCATGATCCATAATGATATTTAATACTTACTCTTCTCTACAGAGAGACTGACATGCAAATTTATATCCCAAAGGCTTTTTTTCCTAGCACAAGTGTTTGCTATTTGTTCAGAAGCATACAAGGAACGATTTGGTAAAAGACTGTGAGACTGTGTCTCATCTGAGAATCGGAAACTGAGCTTCAAGCCCACAGAGAACTGGGGGGGGGGGATCTTTATATCCCTTCATTGGACCATGTACAGGAAAAGGTATGCACTCCCTCACAGCTCGTGCCTGCATCCAGCACCCAGCCCTTCTCTTGAAGATACCTCAGGGCTCACCATCAAAGGTCTCCTGGAGCTTCCTTAGGAGAGCTTGGAGAACTGGTGTGTGGCTGAGAGGAAGCATGACAAAGCATGCCACGGGCTGTCAGCATGCCAGCAGAGCTGCTGCAGCCCTGTGTGAGCCTGGGCGCACCCTGGCTTCACATGGGGGCATGGCTTTGCTTCTCAGATACTTCTCCAGCATGAGAAAAGGAAGAAACGGAAGGAGCTGAAGCTTCAGAGTGAAAAGCTTACCCCAAAAGGAATTATGTTTCCCTTTCAGCACTAGGGAACTGACCAACATCTTGCCTTAGCCCTTTCTCTTTGCCGCTCACTGGTGTCCTGTGTATTTTGCCAGAAGAAATGCAGTGTTGATGATGAGTAATTTCTTCCTTCTTCCTGGCTACAACTAAGATTATCTTCATATGCTTCAACTCTATACTTGCTAATAAGTTACGCTTCCTCCTGTCCAGTAGGTCCATGGGGTTACCATAAATGCTTAGGTTTGCTGTATCTTTGCATGTGGCATGATTTCTTAGAAAGGGAGAACCACAAGTGCACAAGATAAACAACACTTAAGCTAAAGAATGTGGGCAGTAGTGCAATGAAAAGAAGCTCAAAACCGAAGGACAAAGAGAAGGCTCCTGGCCACAAGGTAGTGTTACTGTCACAGGTAGGACAAATGGGACATGATTCCCTGATCCTAGGGTGAATCAGAGATGTGGGTGACATATCAGAACTCATGTTGTAGGTATGGCTGAAATCAAGCCAAGCTAGGTTCAAGGCCTGACAAACACTCAGGACTAGTGTAGTAAATCACTGTTTTAAAGTTCAGGGCCTGTTAAAAGTGTGGCCGAGCCCTGGTGGAGGTGTGAGGCAGAGGAGGGAGTGAGGGTCTCCAAGGCATTAGCGGTGGGCTCTCCTCCCAGTAGGAAGGACAAGTCAGAAACTTGTGCTTTGCACTCCTCCTTTCTGCTGAAGAGCAGAATAAATATTATAGGGCTAAAAAGATACAGCTGAGCTGCCTGAATAATCTTCTAATAAATTATGTAACAAGAAAATGAATTCCGTAGATCAGCTGTTTACACTGCACCATAACTGATCCCTAGCAAATAACATTCATTTAAGCATCTTTCCTGTTCTCACATTTGCTGAAATGGACCTTTCGGCCCTAGGGGCACTGAGGATAAGGCGGCATGAGCTCTTCCCTCCCCTCTCCTTGCAACATCTGCAGAGTCACCAGGACTAGGTGCATCTTGATGGCTGGTTAAACCATGGGGCTTTGCATAAGCCTGAGGGGCTGCAGCTGTGCAGAGTGGTGCTGGAAGTGCAGAAATGCCTTTGTGCAGGACTGACACCTCTACTGCTGCTGTGGGCTCAGCACTCACATCTGGCACAGAGCTAGCTCAGCAACTTGCAGGGAGTACTGCTTGCAGCAGTGTGCTCCAGGACTCGCTGGTACTGCAGCAGGACCAGGGCAGCCTGGAGGAGCCAGGTACCACTGAGTGGGCTCCGAGAGCCCTGAACCTGAGGCATGCATTGCAGATGTGCAGTGTGTGGCCCTGGTAGCCTGCATGCTGCTCACCTAGCCCTAGCTCCACTTGCCTGGCAGAGCTCAGGGCATTTGCCCCACTGGCACCAGCACAGAGCAGACCTTGATGTTTTTGAAAAAATCACTAGTATACCCTTTGTGACAACAGCAGCATGGGCACAGGAGCAGCTGACCTTGCAAACACTGTTTCAATAGGTCAGCATCAGGGAAGTGATAGCGTTGTCCAAATGCTCCTTGAACTCCAGCAGGCTAAGGGCCATGTCACTGCATTAATCAGACACAGACAGGTTCTTCTCAGGAAGGGATTCTCTCTGCACCAGAGAGGAGGAGAGCTGAATGACACAGACCAATCAGCCCCCCTGCAGAGACTCCCTTGTTCATGTGGGCAGCTTTTCCCTTGAGTTCTGCAGCCTGTTCATGATCTGAAGATTTCTGTGAGGGCCAGTGCACAGCTCAGAAGTAGTCTAGCACTATGCTGATAGCATGATAGCCCATAAGACAAAATTCCTTTTAGTTCCTACTCATTGTATAGGAAAAGCCTAAAGCTGTTTGACAAGTCTTTAGCTTTGTTCTCGATCCTGGTGTGTGGATTGATCATGGGAAGCCCCAGGGAGCAAAGATGACACTCATGTTCAGTTGTTGCTAGCAGACACTACAAGCCAAGCAGCTCTTAAAAACAATCCTATGAACTCACTGACTCCTCACCACCCCCTCACACCTGTTACCTAGTAGCTCACAAAATTTCCTTTCTGCTCGTGGGAATAAATGTGCTTTCTTTCCTCTCTTTTAAGTAGGTTTCTAGGTAGGAGTAAGCTGTACAGAAACCAAAATCCCAGTGGTTCCTGGACTGATTTTGATGTAAGAAGACAGCAACTTACACGACATGCTGCCATCCCAGGTACACCTGCATGGCATGTTGATCAGCAAGATGCTGGTGGGTGGGACAGAGATGCAAATGCCTTTGGTGCAGTACAGCTGGATAGAAACACAAATGTGCCTTGAAATACACCTTGTTTGCTGGCTACCTGTAGCTATCATTACCAGTGCTTGAAATTTATTTGGGAAACTGACCTCAAGGGTAAACAGACGTTCATACAAGCCCCTGTTATGATGAACAGAAGGGAGGTAAACAACAGCTGCAGAGGAGGGAATATTCCCTAAATGCACCCTGGGATATGGGAACACAGTTCCCACCACTTTTGCAGCCCAAGTGCAATGTTTCTGATGAACTGGACAATTTGCAAAGTTGTTTAGAATCATAGAATATCCTGAGTCGGAAGGAACCCACAAGGACCCCAAGTCCAACCCCTGGCTCCGCACAGCACTGCTCAAAACTTAAACCCTATGTCTAAGAGTGGTGTCCAAATGCTCCCTGAGCTCTGGCAGGTTGGGGCTGTGCCCACTTCCCTGGGCAGCCCGTTCCATGCCCACCGCCCTCTGGCACAGACCCCTTTCCCTGACCCCCAGCTGCCCCTCCCCTGACACAGGTCCACGCCGTTCCCTCGGGCTCTGTTGCTGTCACAGACAGCAGAACTCAGCGCTGCCCTCCGCTCCCTGTGAGGAGCTGCAGCCGCCATGAGGGCTCCCCTCAGCTCATTTGCTCTGTGCTGAGCACACCCAGGGACCTCAGCCGCTCTCCACGCACCATGCCATCAGACCTTTCCCCACCCTTGTATCCCTTCTTTGGACTCTCTAATAGCTTTATGTCCTCCTTAGGTAGTAGCATCTACCTCTACTCTGGTCAGGCCTCACCTGAGTACACAGTTCCAGGCTCCCCAGTACAAAAAAGACAGGGATCTCCTGGGAAGAGCCCGGCAGAGGGCCACAAAGATGATAAAGGGCCTGGAGCATCTCCCCTATGAGAAAAGGCTGAGTGACTTGGGCCTGTTCAGCCTTGATAAAGGAAGACTGAGAGGGGATCCGATTGGAGGATGGTTGGACTAGATGATCTTGTAGGTCCTGTCCAACCTTGTGATTCTATGATTCTATGATTATGTAAGTATCATTAAGTGTGGGAGACAAAGGGATATGGCCAACCTCTTCTCAGTGGTCTGTGGGGACAGAACAAGGGGAAATGGCCATAAACTGGAGCACAGGAAGTTCTACACCAATATGCAAAAGAACTTCTTCATGGTGAGGGTGAGGGAGCATAGGAGCAGGCTACCCAAAGAGGATGCAGTCTCCTTCTCCGGAGTTTTTCAAGGGATGTTGGGATGACTACAGGTGCAACCTGATGCAGGGAGCCTGCTTTGGCAGGGGGGTTGGACTTGATGATCTTGGAGGTCCCTTCCACAGGACAGAGCAGGGAGGGCAGCCCCTCCCCTCACCCGGTGGCAGCGCTGGGCCTGCTGCTCCCCAGGGTATGGTTGGACATTTGGGCTCCACGGCGCACTGCTGCCTCATGTTCAGCTCACAGTCAGACAGGACCCCATGATCCCTTCCCACAGGGCTGCTCTGCAGCTTCTTTTCTCCCAGTCTGTAGGTATAGCCAAGGTTGCCCTGTCCAAGGTGCAGAGTCCAGCACTTCCTAATTTTTCAAGATCTCTCTTCAAGGGCTCTCTACACCTAAGGGAGTCAGCAGTTCCTCCCAGTTTAGTCTTCCTCAAACTTACTTAGTATATCTTCAAGTCCTGTACCCAGCTAACTGATGAAAACATTAAAGAGAACTGGACCTAAGATGGAGCCACTAATGACTGGCTGCTGATAGGATGTAATCTCCCTTACTTCAACCCACTGAGCCTGACCTATCAGCTGTTCATTCACCCATAGCATTATGGTTTTTGTCTAGCTGTACGCTGGACAAGTTGTCCAGAAGGATAGTGTGAGAAATAGTACAAAAAGTTTTGCTGAAATCCAAAAATGTTTCATCACCTGGCTTCCCTCAGTCAACTAGATGATTGATTTTGTCATAAACAGACATTAAATTCATTAAATAGGACTTTCTCTTTGTGAACCCATGTTGGCTGTGACCAGTGACTGCACTGCCTTTCAGGTTCTTTTCAGTAACTCCCAGAATATTCTTCTCCACAGTTTTTCAGGCACTGAAGTGAGATTGACAGAAAATTACGTTGGTCTCATTCCTTGTCCTGAAAAATTGGGCAGTCTTTACTGGGACCTCTCCAGACTTCCAAGACTAAAAAATAATTGAGAGAGGTCTTACAATGACATCAGACAGCTCTTTTGAGTAGCTTGGGATGAATCTCATCAGGCCCCATAGACATATATGCATTCAGCTGGAGCATTAAATCCCATATAAGTCTGGGGCTGGCTGAGAGTTTTATTGACCACAGTCATAGTCCTCCAGCTTAGGGCTTCCTGGGTCCCAGAGTCCATTACTGGTGCTGAAGACAGAGGCAAAAAAGGCATTAAACATATCTGCTTTGTCTGTGTTCCTATTTATGAGGTGATCAAACACAGCAAGTAATGGCCCAGTGTTCTCTCTGGTCCCTTGCTTGCTGTTAACCTATTTATAAAAGCCCTTGTGCTCCATGGTACTGGCCAGCTTCCACTCTAACTGAGCTTTGACCACTTGAATTTTCTCCCTGCAATGGCAAGAAGCATCTTTGCAGTCCTCTTGTCACCCAGCCTCACTTCCAGTGCCCATACACTTTCCATTTTATCTCTAGAAGATCTCTGCTCAGAAAAGTTGGCCTTCTGCCCCATCTGTGTGACTTCCTACAGTTTGGAATTGCCAGCTTCTGTGCTCTTAAGAGGTGGTACTTAAAAACTGACCAGTACTGATGGGATCCTACCTTGTCAGCTTCACAGGCTTTTTTTTTCCTTTTCCTATTACTTTTCCTTTTCCTTTCCTTACAAGGAGTCTAGTAGATGAAGATAAAC
This sequence comes from Pavo muticus, assembly GCA_016647715.1. Classification (NCBI taxonomy): domain Eukaryota; kingdom Metazoa; phylum Chordata; class Aves; order Galliformes; family Phasianidae; genus Pavo; species Pavo muticus. The sequence goes on from JACDJE010000217.1 coordinate 432,318, forward strand.
TACAGAGCTGTGAGATACAGCAGTTTCTCAGCAGATTCATACACACTGTCTTAGGAGTTTAAAGCAATGCTCATATCCAGAACACAACTTCTCACATGGAATAGGTGACAGGTAAGGGCAAAAATAACCTTTTTTTAAAAAAAGTCATAAAGCAAAATTGCTTTAATAGATGTCATCTCATCATCAGCAGAACAGCTCTGAGCAAAGGAAGCCATATATATTTAAATAATGGCTTGCCCTTGACTTACAAAAATAAATGTCTGTCTTATGGCTGTAGGTGGAATTACTCCCCAAAATTGTTTCATTTCAGCCCTGGGAGAGCGCTTACTCTCTGCACGTGTGATGCTCACTGACTGGAAACAACACAGGTCCTTATATCTGCTGGCAGGGAAGGCAAGCTGTTCCTAGCAAGAGAGCTGCTGAGCGCACCGGTGGGCTCAGGCATGGACTGTGGAAAAGCCCATAGCTCAGCCTCAGCAAGGATGCAGTGTGAAAAACTCTCCCCACAGACTGAGAGGGCTCTGGCTGCAGCTGTTTCGATGTACTGCATGCTGGGAGGAGCCCAGAGAAGCGGAGCTTGCAGAGGTATGTGCAGGAAAATGCAAGTCAGAGATAAGGATGCAGCAAAGCAGGCTTAAAGGCAGGGCTCACTCCAGCAGCAAAGTTAGGATGTTGTATTCTGCTCTTTTTTCATAGATAAGAGTGAAAAAATTTGGTGCCTTTTGTTTCCCTCCAGACCCAGCAACATAACACCAGCTCTGTGGTGATCCTAAATGTCAGGCAGGTTGAGAAAGGGACAGACAATGTACTATTGTTCAAGCAAATTTCTTAGTTCCTAGTCTTAAGATGACTTCCAGGTTTTAGCTCACTAGAAGGAAGGTATTTGAAAGGAACTGAAATTGGAGGTTACGTATGCAAAACAAACTGTAGTGTATCAGGTGAATTTAAATGAATGCAATATAGATATTAAACAGAAATAGTATCATGTGATACAACTTATGTAAATATTAAAGAAGGGAATAGTTGTAGTGAACATTTTGAAAGCTAGAAGATGTTAAAATACCTCAGATGGGTAGCCAGACATTGCACAAACTTCTGATGCAGCCTTGTTTTGTCACTGTTTCTACATGGTCTAGCCTGGTTCTACATCTTGCAGTCAGTCTGAACTACTATACAGGAAATCAAACACATGAAAAGCCTGCATTACTTCTACGGCTTCTTGCTGAAGACCGTGTCCTCTGGTTCCTCTTTCCTCTTTGATCTATGTTAGGCTGAGAGTCTTAACAGAATACTTATACTCTTTCAAAGAAATCAAAGGCCCCTAAAGGATTGTCTTCATTGCTTTTCCATTTCTTCTCAGACAGAATATTCCTCTAGGATAAGAATAGCCACTCTGTGTTGTGTTTGCACATCAGTTCAGCAGAGCTGGCCCATCTCCAGGGTCTCCACATTCTGCTGAGCAGCCTGCAAGCTTCCCCAGGGTTTCTTGGGCTGCAGTCAGGCTGTGCTCTTGCCTCCAGCAACACAGGCTCTCCAGCTGGCCCACGGTACTGCCAGGTGGTTTGCTTCTGCACCGTCCTTTGCCCCCATGCCAGGCCTAAAATCACAGCTGTTCTTCCAAGAGATCCCTGCTCCCACTCACAACAGCTGTGCTAGCCTGGAAAACAAGCATATCCTGCAAGATGGTGGTACATTGTGCAAGAAGTAGTCCCCATTCACTGCAGCTTCTCCCAGGTAAAAGAGTGCAGGATTTCTAAGAGAATCTGTCTTTCAGCAGATACTTTCTTTCTTTTCAGTAAGTGCAGGTACCTGTCAGCTGCTGCCATTTCAGTGCAAAATCTCATGAACTTGTTTTAAAATATTTGGTTTAAGTGTAGGAGCTCTGTTTTTTGGAGTCTTTGTAAAATAAAATGTTAGATAACGCAGTATAAAGGAAATGTCTGAAAGTTTCTTCCTTGGTTGTATGTCATGTTGTTTTTCCCTTGACTTCTCTTTCCTGCAGACTTCAAATGAAAAAAATTATTTGTACTGAGAATACATAATAGACCTGCTGCTGACTACTGTTTCGCATCCAGAGGTGCACTGGTGTGGGCTTCCTGCAGCAGTTCCGTCAGTCAGACCCAACTCCAAGACTGCCTCCATGCAAATCGATTGAAACCCCCCACAGAACAAAGTTCTGCTCATTGTGAGTGGGAAAAACTGGTCTTGGTTAACTTAGTCTTTTTCTCATCCCATTCTACAACAGCAGTCCCCAGATGGCACTGTTTGGCCATTTTATATGAGTCCTGTTTGCTTTTTTTTTTTTCCCCCTTTCCTTTAAAGTTTATAGGCAGTGTACAATCTTTGAAGAAGTGCTGTATACTTTCATATATAAGGATGAGCTGCTTCCTAGGAACTAGGCCTTGTTGACTGACTTGATAATTTCTTGGTGCTTTTGGAATCTCAGGATAGAAATGGTTCCATTCTTTCTGAATATCAATGTTTAACTATGCTCTGCCCTCCTCAAACCTCCTTTTGCCATAACAAACAATCCCCTCTCTCACACTGAATACTCCTCAATTTTTGCAGGCAACAAGACACTAATAGCAAGAAGTAACTGTACTTGTACTGGTGGTATATTCTGGAGCATAATGCAGCCTGATATGTAATGTAGAATTTTCATACATTTTTCCCCATCTAGTAAGGGAAGTGGTGAAGTTTGAATTGAAAGTCATGTTAAAGCAACAAAATGAGGAAGATGTTACTTGGTTTAGATTCTGAAGAATACCTGCTCCTACAGCAGAGGAGAAAGAGGTGATGGGCACTGACTGTGATAGCATATTCAGTTGCCTTTTTATCAGTTATTTTGGCACAAGAATTAGAACTGGATTACTTGAAAAGGTGAGGGTGATGATACAGTGTGAGTTTCTGTAACAAAGTGGCAAGATTATGCTCTTGAGAACCAGCGGCAGAAATCCTTGCAATCACCTGGAAGTGCACTAGAGATGATGCAGGAGTAACAAAATGAGTGAGACCATGCCCATTACATGGTGATCAGACTACTGGTGGGGCACAGGTATGAAGAAGCTTTTCATTTACATCACAGCCATTCCCAGCAGAGAGGAAAGAATCATTTATTGAGCCCTCCTTTGAAACACAATGTGCAACACAGGGTCACTTGCAGTGTCAGAATGTGGCCCAGCATGACAAATCATGATCATGGCAGGTGCAGCATAATATGCAGTGACAGTGTCCTCTCTAAAGGAATTCGTGCAGAGGGAAGGAAAAACAGCTGGGAGTGAGATGAGCTAAGCTGGATGACATGCAGTGCTGGCACACGAACAAGAGATCACCAATATGCTGAGGGTGGAAATTGTTGCTTTCTAGCAACTGCAAGTCATCATCTTCAAATAGTCTAAGCAGCCCAAACAACAAGAAGCATTGTGACAAGTTTATGGAAAATATAACATGATGGGAAAGGGATAATTTCAGTGACTGAGGGGTTGCCCTTTCCATATGCTGCCCTGTGCTTGAAAAAAAAAGATGTAAGCTGTCGTAAGCAGTTCTTTGTTGTGATGAGATTTAGAGTTGAATTGGATTGAACCAATTGAATCAGCCTTGTTCTGTATGTTAAGGGATGTTTTGATTCTGTACAGCTCAACACTGGTCAAGTTCTTATGGGTAAGCATCAGGGGGAGGCCAATAAGGCTGACACCCTGGTGAGAGTGTGTTATAGACCACTCAACAAGGACAAAGAGGCAGATGAAGCATTCTACAAGCAGCTGGCAGAAGTCATGCAATCGCTATCCCTTGTCCTTGTGGGAGACTTCAACTTACCTGACCTCTGCTGCAAACACAATATAGCCCAGAGGAAGCACTCTAGGAGGTGCGTGGACTGTGTGGAAGACAACTTCCTGGCACAGCTGTTAAGAGAGCCTACCAGTGAAAGAGCCTCGTTAGACCTGCTGTTTACAAATGCAGGGAACTCGTGAGAGGTGTGGTGGTTGGAAGCAGTCTTGGGCGGAGTGAAAATCATAGAGTTCTAGACTGATTCTTTGTGAAGTCGGGAAGGTGCTCAGCAAAACTGAGCTTGGCTTTCAGAGGGCAGTCTTTGGGCTGTTTAGGACATTGGCTGGGAGTGTCCTCTGGGTTGGGACAGTCCTAAAAGGCAAAGGGGTTCAGGAAGGCTGGACATTCCTCAAGAAGGAGCTCTTAAAGGCACACGAACAGGCTGTCCCTGTGTGCCATAAGATGAGCCCGTAGGGAAGAAGACCAACTTGGCTGAAAGGGGAATAAAAGGGAGTCTACCACCCTTGGATGAAGGAGCAGGCGACTTGGGAAGAGTACAAAGATACTACTAGGATATGTAGAAGGATAACTACGAAGACAAAAGCTCAGCTAGAACTTAATCTGTCTGCACTGTAAAAGATAAAAAAATGTTTCTACAAATACATTAGCAGCAAAAGGAGGGTAAAGAATGTCCTTTATTGGATGTGGTGGGGAATGTTACTACCAAGGAAGAGGAAAAGGCTGAGGTACTCAATGCCTTCTTTACTTTTGTCTTTAATAGTCAGATCAGTTATCCTCAGGGTACACAGCCTCTTGAGCTACAAAACAGGAATGGGCAGCAGAATAAAACCCCATAACTCAGGGTAAAACGATTAACAACATGCTACTCTGTGGGACTGGATGGGATCCACCTGAGGGTACTGAAGAAGCTGGCAGAAGTGCTCACCAGGCCACTTTCCATCATTGATCAGCAGTCCTGCTCAAACTGGGAGGTGACAGATGAGTGCAGACTTATCAGTGTGACTCCCATCTACAAGAAAGATCAGAAGGAGGATCCAGGGAACTACAGGCCTGTCAGCTTGAACTCAATATCCAGGAAGGCAATGGAGCAGATCATCCTGAGTCCAATCACACAGCATATGCAAGACAACCAGGGAATCAAGCCTAGCCAGCATGGGTTCACGAAAGGCAGGTCCTGCCTGACTAGATTTATCTTCTTCTATGACCAGGTGACCAGCCTGGCGGATGAGGGAAAAGCTGTAGACACAGTCTACCTAGCCCTTAATAAAATCTTTATTATTTTCTCCCACAATATTCTCCTGGAAAAACTGGCAGCTCATGGCTTAGACAAGTATTATTTGCTGGGTAAAAAAAACATCTGGATGGCTGAGCCCAGAGAGTAGTGATGACTGGAGTTAAATCCAGCTGCTGATCAGTCATGAGTGGTGTTCCGCAGGGGTGAGTACTGGGACCAGTCCCATTTAACATCCTTATTGATGATCTGGATGATGGAATTGAATGCATCCTCAGTCTGCAGATGATACCAGGTTGGGGGAAAGTGCTAATCTGTCTGAGGGCATGAAGGCTATACAATATATATATTGTCCAGAGCAAGATAGGCTAAGGCCTATCATATGAAGTTCAAGAAGACCAAGTGCTGGGTCCTGCAATTTGGTCATAGCAACTCCATGCAACACTATAGGCTTGGGGCAGAGAGGCTGGAAAACTTCACAGAAAAAAAGGATCTGCGAGTGTTTGTTTGAGCCAGCTGTGTGCTCAGGTAACCAAGAAGGCCAATGACATCCTGGCTTGTATCAGAAGTAGTGTCTCCAGCAGAACTAGAGGAGTGATCACCTCCTGTACTCAGCACTGGTGAGGCTGCACCTTGAATACTGTGTTCAGTTTTGGGCCCCTCAATATAAGAAAGACATTGAGGCCCTGGAGTGTGTCCAGATAAGGGCAGCAAAGCTGGTGAAAGGTCTGGAGCACAGGTCTTATGAGGAGCAGCTGAGGGAGCTGGGATTGTTCAGTCTGGAGAAGGCTCAGGGGAGACCTCATCACTCTATACAATTACCTGAAATGAGGTTGTGGTGAGGTGGAGGTCTTCTCCCATGTAACTAGAGATAGGATGAGAGGGAATGGCCTCAGGCTGGGCCAGGAGAGGTTTGGTTTGGATATTAGGAAAATGTCTTCTTAGAAAGAGTGACAGTGTATTGGAACAATCTGCCTAGGGAGATGGTGGAGTCAGTGTTCCTGGAGGTGCTCAAGACACATGTAGTGGTGGAACTTACTTAGGGTATGGTGGGCATGGTGATGATGGGCTGACTGTTATAATTCTATGATTCTATGAATGAGATAGTTTTAGGGGGGTTAGTTTAATCATTACAAGTAAAAAACACACAAAACAAAAAAAATGGGGGTGGGGAGAAATATCTTGCCTCCTTACAACAGTAGCTATCTGGATGTGCTGATAATTAAACTCACAGTTGTTTGCTGCAGTATTAAGTGGAGTGGGTAATGGAAAACTTCAGTTTCCATAGAAGAAAATACTCAGATGCCTTTCTTATTAGTAGAGGCATTCAAGAAATGAAAAACAATTTTTATTAAGGATTATACAGAAACTTCAACTTTACTGACAATTCTCAATTCTTAGTTAGAGTAATTCTTGTGCTTATTGAAAAGTTTCAAAAGTAATTGAAAAGATCACAAAATAGTCCTAGCTTTTTTTTCTTTTCCTGGTATCAGAGAATTTGGCGACCTTAAAAAATCTTCTAAAAGCTCAACCAATTTCCTTGCTGCAGTGATCCAAGTCTAATTCTCCATCTACACTTGGAGAAAATAGTCATTACAAATAGCTAAAATAAGAGAGAGATGTAGCTTAAGCTTTGTTTCACTTGATGGCTATTCCAGAAGCTGTCTTAGAAATGAAAGGAAAACTCAGACAAGGAAACTTTGTCAGTTTACGAAAGCAGGTAAGCTTAACAACCTGCAATCAGATGAAAGGACTCTTTGCCTGACATCCTCTAGAAATAAGACACAGGTTCACAGCATCTGCATGTATCCACATCAATTCACTTTAGTGTTTTAATCCACTTGTCTTGAGGAAACTGGTGGCTAGTAAAGTGGGGAGAAGCTCATTAAGGCTGGAAGCAGTAGAACAAACTTCTGTCTCATTAGACTTGGGAATTCATGAGACTCCATAAATACCTCACCTCTTACAGCAGAGAAAGCAAGAGCTCCAGACATCTCATTAATCTGATGTGGTTGCTGATCCACTGATGTGGTTGCCGAGCCGCCCTCCATCATATCTGAAAAATCATGGCTGTTCGGTGAAGCCCCCCATGACTGGGAAAAGGGAAACATTACTCCCATTTTTAAGAAAGGGAGAAAGGTAGACCTGGGGAGCTACAGGCTGGTGAGCCTCATCTCTGTGCCTGGGAAGATCATGGAGCAAATCCTCCTAGAAGCTTTGTTAAGGCACATACAAGACAGGTGATCTGAGACAGCCAGCACGGCTTCACAAATGGCAGATCGTGCCTGACCAATCTGGTGACCTTCTATGATGGAGCGATGGCATCGGTGGATGGGGGAAGGGCAATGGATGTCATCTTCCTGGACTTGTGCACAGCCTTTGACATGGTCCCTCACCACATCCTTCTCTCTAAATTGGAGAGGTGTGGATTTGAAGGATGGACTGTTTGATGGATTAAGAACTCGTTGGCTAGACGCAGCCAAAGAGTTGTTATGAATGGTTCTGTGTCACAAGTGGTGTCCCTCAGCGGTCAGTCTTGGGACCAGTGCTCTTCAACATCTTCATCAATGACACAGACGATGGCATCAAGTGCACCCTCAGGAAGTTTGCAGATGACACCAAGCTGAGCGGTGCAGTCGATACGCTGGAAGGAAGGGAAGCCATCCAGAGTGACCTGGACAGGCTGGAGAAATGGGCCCATGAGAACCTAATGAGGTCCAACACGGACAAAAGCAAGGTGCTGCACTTGGGCTGGTGCAATCCCAGATATTTATACAAAATGGGAGAAGAACCCCTTGAGAGCAGCCCTGCAGAGAAAGACTTGGGGGTCCTGGTAGAAAAGAAGCTGGACATGAGCCAGCAGTGTGCGCTTGCAGCCCAGAAGGCCAACTGTGTTCTGGGCTGCATTAAAAGAGGAGTGGCCAGCAGGGAGAGGGAGGTGATTGTCCCCCTCTACTCAGCTCTTGTGAGCCCCAAGAGTACTGCATCCAGGCCTGGGGCCCCCAGTACAGGAAGGATGTGGAGCCCTTGGAATGGGTCCAGAGGAGGGCCACTAAGATGATCAGAGGGCTGCAGCTCCTCTCCTATGAGGAAAGGTTGAGGGTACTGGGATCGTTTAGCTTGGAGAAGGCTCTGGGGAGACCTCATTGTGGTTTTCCAGTACTTGAAGGGAGCATATAAACAGGAGGGGCAATGACTGTTTACGAGGGTAGATCTACATCTACAGCATCTAAACGTTTCTTGAACACAAGCAGCACTCACAGCAATGGTCTTGGGGTCTTGGCTGCATTAGAGCATGCACGGGAGTGGGCCCAGGCCCAACACAGAATGCTTCTTGCTCACTGGTTGGTACATGGGCAACCATCTCTTCCTTACCAAAAAAGAAGCAGGGATGCTGGCCTGGCAGGCTGCTAATTGGTGATGAAGCTAGCAAAACAACAACTTTAAGCTACAGGGCATTGGAAGAGATTTATCCTAAAAGTATAGTGCTTGCTATATTCTCTGAGAATGTATTGATGCCACAGTGCTCATTACGCATCTTGCAGGACTAGAAGGCAGCCAAGTTACTATGTCCTCCCCACACCCAATTCTACCCTCAGACACTTAGTTCTTTGCTGTGTCTACATGGTAATGTACTTCCTGACCTCTCTGCAGCCACTGACAGATATGAGCAAGGACCCTTCTTTCAGCTTCTCCTTTGGGGACAGTTTGGCTATTCTGTGTCAGACTTGATAAACAAAACACCAATAGGCAAACAGCCTGCACCCCTCATGTCTGTTAGCCTTTCTCACTTTTATCAATTTAATCTAAATGGTTCAATCATGGCTGAGTGTTAAGATGAGTAGCTTTCTGACACCAGCTTGGTTCAGCAAGCTATCCACCAGCAGTGAAAAGCAGTCCATAAAGACTTCCCTCCTGGAAATATGTATTTGTGATAAGTGGTGTCAGAGAAGAGTCTTGTTTCTAAAACAAGATGTGCTTACATTACACATTGGTGTGGTGTTTAACTGTTAATAAATATCCAGGCTTAAAGTTAACCGAAGACAGTTACTGAACACCAAGCACCTGCAGCTGGCTTTTGAAGCTAATTCCTTTTCAAATGAAGACTTGGGCTCAGAGAAGGGAATTACAGGGGGCAAAAAGACTAAAGAGGAAAAAAAAAAAAAAGGCTTAGCTATTTTTTTTTATTATTATTTTTTACCTAGGAATGTTATTTCAGTTAATTCCTACTTCATGGAAGAATTTGATAATATTTAATACTTTAGCTTTGTAATTGCTTATCAGTTTTGGTCATAGGTACCAAAGTTAAGAGGATTTCTGAGTATGAGAGATTCTCCCAGAAGGACAAGGACAAAATGACTGAAAATTCCACCTAATCCTAGGCACATCAGGCAAACAATGAGTGTTGGAGGGAGTTGAAATCAACACCTGCATGCTGGAGATAAATACACTAGTGTCATGGAGAGTGTCTAACTAAGCTGAGCAGAGGCAATCCTCTTCCCTGGGGACAAGGCTGCAGCTCCCAGGTTCCCTGAGACTGATACGCAAGCAGTGTTGCTGTTTCTGCTTTGCCTATGTTGTTCATATCATGTCCTGTTACTTTCACTGCCTAGGGGGTCTCTTGCACCTAATAAGGCATTGGCTTACACCACAGAGGGATTTTTGGTGGGAGCATAAGCTTTTACCACAGGAAATGGAGAAGGAAAGGATTGAGATTTAAGAAAGAAGCAGTAAAATAAGGGGACAAAATCAGTGGAAAGAAGGTTGTTAGTCTTCACATGAAAAGTGAAATTGTGTCTTCAGCTCTACTCTGATTTGGATCCTTCTAACAGAGCCTGCCCTAAAGGTGAGATGTCTGGTATAACTCTGTAGTCAGTGGAGTTTGCTAACATTTGGGTTTGGGGGGGTTCTGGCACTTATACCACCAGAATCAGTCCAGCCACCTAAGTAGCCTTGGAAATTTTCCTCAGGGGCTTGTTCCTTTCCATTTCTGTTTTATGTGAAGTCCATTTACACTGAATGGAAAACTAAAACTGACTTAGAGCACCCTGAGATCAGTTCTAACCAGCAGCACATGTGGGAATCAGGCAGAGTGATCCCATCTTGTGCTTGTATCTCCCAAAGGAACTGCCTCGATGGGAGCACAAATGCAATTCTAAGGCCTGGGCTTTCTTAAGCAGGGAGGGCTGCTAATTATCTGTACAACCCTGTGTAGATAAAGAGGGATAGAAATACTTGCTACTAAGCAGTGTAAGCTTTGAATGTAGGGCTCTGGTGGCAACTAATGAGCAACTTCTTCAATTAGTCCTTCCTCTGCAGCTTTGCTTCCCCTTTGAAAGCAGATAATTTCATATTGTAGTACAGAGTAAGCCTGCAGCCTGCAGAAATAAAGCAGGCTTTGACTTCCTATAGCTTACCACCTCAAGGGTGTTCAGGAGTTATCTTCTTTTGTGTTTTTTATGTGTGTGTGTAAAGATGGACAATCAATTACTCGATACAATTAAAGCTACTGAATTATTTTTGAATAATTATTTGCTGTCCAACTCTCTTGTGTGTGCAGAAATTTTCCATTCTGTCTGATCTAAGAAACAAGGTTTAAAATGACATTGCCTCTGCATTGTCTTTCACCTCAGCATCTGCATACCTCTGGAGACTTTGTAGAGCACCAGCATGGAGGAGGAAGATTCACACTTCAGTGGACAGTCTTTGATAACTTTTTCTGATGTTTTGCCATGGCTTAAACCAGCAGAGACCTGACATACATTCAAATTGCCAGGTACTGACGAATAGAGAAATAAGGCAAAAGAAAAAATTACTGTGCGTCCTTCTGGATTTTTAAGTACATGACAGCGCTCTCAGAGCATCAGCTCACCTTTAAAAATCCTGGGTCTTTATAGAGCTTCACTTTACTGATACATGGCACACATTCTGTATGTTAAAAAGGTAGATTTTACTTACGCTGACCCCGTTTCTGCTGCCCCTGTTCGCTCCCAATACAGTACTGAATATACTGGGGACAAGTTTAACAATCATCACTCTGATTAAAAAAAAAGGAGTGTTTGTTTAAACCACTGACATAGGAAGCTGACACATCTGACCTTGTCAAGTTTGGTAAAAATATACAGGTTTTACACAAATACACATATAAGCACAGACACATACATACACACGTGGGATCCAGTTAAATCAAGATAAGAGCAGGAGAATTCCTGAGGCAGTTCAAAGAGCTGATAAACTGCAGATCTCCAGAAGTCTTTAACATGGCAGCAGTTAAAGAGATCTGAGATTAGTACTGCATGGGAATAATTCAGAATAATGCTAAGTTAGACAAGGGGAAAGAAGAAACTGAGTAAACTGGGGCTGTGTTTTGAAACTAGAATAAAAGAAAGAATTGGGCTTTGTTTATTTATTTTCCTTATGCAAAAAGTGATACACAGGAAGGGAAAGAATTAGCAGCAAAAGAAATAAGGAAGTAGACATACTTCCAATGTCTATTTTAATTAGTCAGGACACTTCGGCAAAAACTGGAGAACACAATGCTGTTCCTGTGCTTACAAGTTGGGGAGCACCCAAACATTTCATCTGTGATTTCAAAAGATGACCAACTGACACAGGATATAAACCAGTTATGCATGGGAAAAGAGGTGATGCCTAAAGATTTGTAACAAACAAACAAACTAGAAATGCACAGCAGTGAATGTGAGTATATTAAGCTATAATAGACTCATAAACTCATAGACAATTACTCAGTCAGACCTAAAGTCCTGTGCTGCGCTCAGATTTCTTTCTAGATACTTTGTGACTGCAGCAAAACACAACAATAATGAACTTAAAAAGACGTTGCTGTAAGAGCAGACCAAAAGGTTCCAGGGAAAAAAACGGTGAGATTTCAACATGCTTAGAGGTAGGCGCTGGTGAGTGTAACACACCAGTTAGCGCATCCTTATCTGTGGAGAAACTCCTCTGAATGAACACAAAAATGGTTAATCTTATGTAAGAATCAGAAGGTGTGAACTGTGGAAATATTCAGTGTTTGTGGAATTCCCACCTTCCTCCTAAAAGGGAAAGCGCTGTAGTATTGCTAAGGAAATAATGACATTTCTTAGCTGCTGCTCTGTGTTACAAGCACAGCCTACATTGCTGTGCCTTCTATTTGCTAGAGGAACTAGCTTTTCTAATTTTCGGCTTGAACAGTCTCACTCAGTGGTTCTTAGAAGAAAGCATAAAATGTTCATCAAAATTAAAAAATATACCTTTTTTAGACATGCAAATAACGTGACTTTGGAAGTGAGATCTATAGACACTACAGAACTTGAAACATACATACGCTAGCGTGGAGTAAAACCCGTAAGTTTCATTTTGCCCCTTCCTATTCATTTAAAGTCTTGCAGGTTCTCTCTAGATTTTTAGTATCTTTCTAGCAAAAACGTGGAGTATACAGAAACTCTACAGGCAGAGGTGAGAAGCAGTAGTATTTTGGTAAGCATTGACCTTTGTGGCTGTCTCTCTGAATCAAGGAGCATAGCGAGAATAACATCAGCTCTTTACAGTACAGCTTCACTCCCTCTTCCAGAAAATTAACTTGTAAAGCCTTTTTTTCTTCTCATTTATCTTCCTTCATCTATCATGATGTGCTTCCTTCCCAATGGGTTTTGCTAGAAAAGGATCCTACGCAACGGTATTAAGGAGACAAAAAGAAAATTCCACTTGCCCAACGCCTTCAAACTGACTTCAAAGTTTCGTTCCTAACCTGCTTGATGCCTTTTGGTGCAACTTAGAGTAAAATCTCCCTGTGATGCTTGAAACCACAGCTTTCAGACTAGGCCTGTGAGAGCCAACACCGCACATAACACTGCACCACCTCCTAGGCCGGCGGCGCATAGGCTGCTGGGACATTCCGCCCTTTCCCATGCGAGGCTCCACTTCCGGCTCGGGGCTGGAGCACCGCTGGCTGCTGGCCAATAGGAGGACCGGGCGGGCAGGTGCGGTAGCTGTGATTGGCCGGAGGCGGGGCGGGGCGGGGCGGAGGACGCCGGGAGCGGGCCGGGCCCAGGCCGGACAGCGGGGAGGATGCGGTTGCGGCTGCGCTCGGGCGCTCTGGCCGCCGGCTGCCTGTTGGCCGAGGCGCTGGGGGTCGCGCTGTTCCTCCGCGGCTTCTTCCCACTGCCCGTCCGGTCCCTGCCGCGTGGGGAGGCCCGCGCAGAGCCTCCCGCCGAGCCGGCCCCGCCCGGCCCAGGTAGGAGGCTGGGTTGGTCTGCGGTTTCACGGGTGCCCTCCGGTGTGCGAGGGCTTTTGTGCCTTACAGTGCCGTTCTGTGGTGCTGTCGTGTTTCGGAGCCTGCTTCCGAAGTAGCTCAGAGCAGAGGTGGTTCTGTGTGTAGCGATGGTCGCTGTCTGCAGTATCTGCTTGCAAGAAGCCTTAATCATCGGCTATGGGTGATGAAGGTGAACCCCTCACCTTCAGGTAACAGCTGCTCTAAGCTGTGTTTTGGCCAGGCGAGGCGGCTGGTAGGACATCTGTCTGCTGGCGGTACATCTGTTCAAGCAGGGTTGTGGCAGCCCTAATGGGACCCGCTGCTCGTTGCCTCTTGTCGTTGCTACTTCTAAATCATACAAAGGCAGCACCTTGGGACAGGCTCACTGAATCTATAGGGGCGGTGGGTAGAAGAGACGGTTGCCTAATTCAGGATGCGGCATCACAACATCAGCAAAGCAGGAACACTATAAAGCTCTAATCTTACAGACTTAAGCTGAGGCTGCTAAACTGCAGTTAAGTATTTAGCTGGAGATTACCAAAACTGTCAGGAATGTCTCATAGGTTGTGCTATAGAGATCTCAATATCAGGTTTAAGTATGAGTGAAACTTTGTATTCCCATGTGAACGTTTGCAGTAGATGCGGGGGGGGAAGAGGGATCAGACAATTAGGCTTTGAAAAGACTGGTTTGACCTGGAGAGTATAAATGTGTGCCAGAGATCTCTACAAGCTCTTAGGTTAAATTTAGATGTGTTGGTAATTCTAGGCAAAAATACAGTGATGGGAATGGTTATTTCCTCTCTGGAGCTCTTGTATTAGAGCTTGAGTGCAGAGTGATCTCTTGGTCTCACTGATAAGCACTTAAAGCCATTGCATTGCTTCCTAACCCGTATTAGACAATCACAGAATCACAGAATGGCCTAGGTTGGAAAGGATCTTAAAGATCCTTTAGTTCTAATCCTCCTGCCACAGGCAGGGCTGTCCCCCACCAGACCAAGCTGAAGGCCCCACCCAGTCTGGCCTTGAATGCCTCCAGGGATGGAGCACTTGCAGTTTCTCTAGGCAGCTGTGCCAGTGCATCACCACCCTCTGAGTAAAGAATTTCCTTCTAATGTGTAACCTAAATCTCCCCTCTTCTAGTTTAAAGCCACTCCTCCTTATCCTTTCCCTATCAGACCATGTGAAAAGTCCATCTCCCTCCTGCTTGTTAGCTCCCTTTAAGTACCAGAAGGCCACAATGAGGTCTCCACACAACCTTCTCTTCTCCATGCTAAACAATCTCAACTCCCTCAACCTTTCTTTATAAGAGACATGCTTCAACCTCCGGTCAACCTCATGGCCTCACCTGTACTTGCTCTGACAACTCCATCAATGTCACTGGTAAAAGATGTTGAAGAGTGACAGACCCCTGGAAGACAACACCTCTTATGATCAGCCTATACCTGGACACTGGACACACAGCCATTGACCACAGCTCTCTGGCTACAACTATCCAGCTAATTCCTTATCCACTGAATAATCCTCCCTTCAAATCCATAGCTTTACAATTCAGAGTTAACAATGCGATGTGGGAGCATGTCAAAGGCCTTGCACAGGTCTAGGTAAATGATATTAGTTGCTTTTCTATTGTCCACTGTTGCTGTCACTCCATTGTAGAAGGCCATTAAATTGGTCAGGCATGACCCTTACTGAAGTGGTGCTGGGTGTCTCTCATAACCTCCTGGTCTCACATGTGCCTTAACATCTCTCCCAAGAGGACCTACTCCATGATCTTCCCAGGCACAGAGGTGAGGCTTACCAGCCTGTATTTCCCCAGGTCTTCCTTTCTTCCTTTCTTAGAAATGGGTGTAATGTTTCTCTTTTTCCAGTCACTGAGGGCTTCACTTGGCAGTCATGACTTTTCTATTGTGATGGTGAGTGGCTTGGCAACTTCACCAAGCACTTCTTTCAGTACACTGAGATGCATGTCATCAGGCCCCATAGACTTGTTCGCATTCAAGCTCATCAGGTGGTCTCAGACTTGCTCTTTTCTTACGGTGGGAGGGATTTTGCTCCCCCAGTCTCTTCTTAGATGTTCAGGCACATGAGAGACATGGGAAGCCTGTCTCTCAGTGAAGACTGAGGTTAAGAGCTAGTTGAGTACCTCAGCCTTTTCCATGTCTTGTTGAAATTTCTCCCTTCTCATTTATCGGGGGTCTGTCTCTTCTGACCAATGTACTTATAGAATCCCTTTGTTGTTTTTCACATCCCTCACCAAGTTCGTTTCCACTTGCACCATGGCTTTCCTGATCTCATCTCTGCATGTCTGGATGGCACTGCTATTTTCTTCCCAGGCCACCCAGTCCTGCTTCCACTGCCTGTACTTTTCCTTTTTTGTCTTCAGTTTGACCAGCAGTCCTTGCTCAGCCACGCCAGTTTCCTGCTTCCTCTGCCTTATTTCTTCTGCAGAGATATGGTTAGCTCTTGTGCTGTCGGAAAGGTGTCCTCAAGGAGCTACTAGCTCTGTTCCATTCCTATGTCCCTAAGGAGAGTTTCCCAGTAGATCCCATCTGGTCATACTGTAAACAGTCTGAAGGTTGTTCTCCTGAAGTTCAGAAGCCTGACTCTGGTCTTTGCTAGCCCCTTATTCCTTGAAATCCGACTGCTTCCAGTCTTAGCCTCTTTTTAAAAAGTTTGTGGTAGAACTTCCTGTTTTGTTCACTGCCTACAAAAATTCCCTCTCGTGTAAAGTAACTTTTCTAAAGAACTCTAGCAGACACAAATAAGCATGCCACATCCTAAGAGCTGCACACTGGTATCCAGCAAGTTTTCCTTCCCTAGGTAAGTGGGTGGGAGTCAGTTTTGAGAGAAGCTTACTGAAAAGCACAGTGCATCCAGTTCTGCCTTCTTGTTTTTCATCTAAGTGAAATACATGAATGCCAGAGCAGGCCTGCCAATTTAGTAATTCAAGTCATTCAGAAACAACATTTTATTTTTTGTCAGAGTTACTGGGAGTTACTATTTTTGTTGTTGAGGCTTCCCTCTCTCTCCTCTGCCGTGCCCATCTCCAGCTTCCTTATCTGGAAAAATTGCTACCACTAGCAAGTTTGTGAATGTCAATTTATTGATGCTTATGCATGTACCTAAAATACAGTTTCTGAGTTTATTTTTAGGTTCTTCTTAGACACAGAATTATTCGTGACCTTCCCAGCTTATCAACCACTTAATCAGAAACACATTTTACTCTAAAAGAACACGAAAGCTGTAACTTTATATAATGCATATACTGATTCACCACAGTGTTGTCTAGGAAGAGGTCTATGAATGGAATCCACTCTGCTTTTGTCTCTGTACTTCTGTTTTGTCCCCTGGCGGAGATATGAGGCCTGTAGAGGTTTGGCCCAAGCCTTCTGCTGTAAAAACAAAATGTTGCTGTGTGACTAAGCAAAAGAGGAGCTGCTGCTGCCAGCAGTAAGCCCACGTGAAGGAAGGAGGTGGGCTTGAAGGCATGCTGCAGCCCACTGCTGGAGGCATGGCTGTGCTGTGGTCAGTGAG
Organism: Pavo muticus; assembly: GCA_016647715.1. Lineage (NCBI taxonomy): Eukaryota > Metazoa > Chordata > Aves > Galliformes > Phasianidae > Pavo > Pavo muticus. The sequence goes on from JACDJE010000217.1 coordinate 449,126, forward strand.
CGCAGCGAGTAGGAGAATAAGATGCTGTGCTGTGCCCTTTGAGCACAAGCTGTAGTTCTTTCAGGGTATTCTGGAATTGGATCTTGGTCCTGCAGCTGCTGTCACCTGACTATCCTAGCATACAGCCTTCAATTCAGAAGGATGCAAGGGCGTACAAATCTTTTCACTTCCACTGTCAATGAAGTTCTGTTTATTTCTTTGTTACTCCTGCTCTCTGATGGTGAGATTGGACTGAAAGGTGTTCTGTTGTACAGGACTGGATATTAGCACAGGTCAATGCTGTATTTTTTGCTTACAGTAATTGTCAGTTGGATATACATAGTTCAGCCTGGCTAACTTAGCCAGAGAAAGTAGAAACTGTCCCTTCTTGAACTTTCTTTTCTTTTTTCTTTTCCCTTTTTTTTTTCTTTTCCCTTTGAACTTTCTGTTAATGAAGTTTTTCCTCAGTTCTTACCATTTCACATGGTGCACTGCATTCATTCTTTTACCTTTTTTGTTTTTTTTTCCTAACTACTGAATTGGATTTTTTTTCTTTTTGTGTCATTCTTGTGCTGGATGGCCTGAAAACTCAACTTCCTCAGATAGATCTAATGTTTGCCATTCTTGCTTCTGAATGTAAAGTTAATAAAGAGCCTCGAGGCACACATTTCTGTGGTGCAGCTGTCCTTTAACTTATGTCTAGCAAATGTTAAAATTTTTGATGACTTAAAATACGTTGTTGTTGTTGTTGTGCCTTAGGAGTAGTTTCCAACTGGACCAAAATTCCACCGCCACTTTTCAGAAAAGTTGTCATTGTCCTGATAGATGCTTTGAGAGATGATTTTGTCTTTGGATCCAAAGGTAAACAGTTCATGCCCTACACTACGCAAGTTATTGAAAAAGGGACATCCTACAGTTTCATTGCTGAAGCAAAGCCACCCACCGTGACTATGCCTCGAATTAAGGTAAGTTTCCCTTTAGGGTTGCTTCATTCAAGAAAACTGGAAAGGCTGGTTTGTTTCATTTGCTGAGAGTTGGTGTAAAGAGTGGGTTTGTGGTTTTACTGTTAATCTGTAGCTGGAACTTACTTTGTTGCAGTGATGCGTGTGATATGACTGTGATTTGCCTTGACCCAAATGCGCTTCCTGCAGAAAAGGTTGGGCTTCAAAGGAAGGTAGGGAGGATGAGTGAGTGGTGGTTGCTTTCACTTACGGCACTTTGCCTTGTTTTGTTCCTTTATTTTATAGCTCAGTGGTAGAAAGCTCTGTGAGAATCAATTGAGGACAGTTAGGGCCCTGGTGCCAGCTTAAATGGTGGACACAGTCTTTTCATTTGTAATCTTGGGAAGGCAGCCACACAGCTAGCAAATTTTCCAGTTGTCTTCTTTCTAAGAGCATTTTTGTTGGTGTTTCTCGCTCTGTTCTGATAGGAACTTCTGATAGGAAGTCTAGTTGTATGTAAATTCATGTTGTTCCAAGCTCAACATAACTAAGATTTGAGTTTTGTCTGTCATCAAAATATTTAGTCATCTGGGCTTGTCAGTAATGGATCTGAGCAGCATTTTGTTCCCGGAGAAGCTGAGAGGCAGAAGTTTGGTAAGTCAGCTAGAAGGCCAGAAAGAGGCTGAGGAGAAGACAGTCTGGTAGCTTTTCATACGTGGACTTGATTTTTTTCCAGAAGTTTCTTATTTCTGTTTTGAGCATTCTACCATTGTTAGTACTGTGTTAGGTTAATTTACTTAAGCCATCTACACAATCTTATTGGTGATTTACTGAGTATTCCTGACACCAGCTGGCAGCATCGTGACAGTTGGTATGATGTTCTTTTGCTTTATACTTTCAATGACGACATATAGTAATCTCTTTCCTCTCTGCTTCATTATTTCCTCTAACACCAACATTTTATTTTGGGTACTGTAGGCTTTTTAGTTTCTGTTAATACATTTCTTTTCTTGTTTTATGCAGGCTTTGATGACGGGTAGTATTCCTGGTTTCATTGATGTTGTTGTGAACCTCAACTCTCCAGCTCTGATGAGTGACAATCTGATCTGGCAGGCAAAAGCAGCTGGGAAAAGAATAATCTTTTACGGTGATGATACTTGGGTAAAATTGTTTCCAAAGCATTTTGTGGAATATGATGGAACAACGTCCTTTTTCGTGTCAGATTTTACAGAGGTGAGAAGCTTTCTATAATCTCAAGTTAAATAATGTGCGTACAAACACACAGTGACGACTTTGGAAAACGAAAGAATGAAACTGTCCTTGTTTTGAAACATTAACCTGGCAAATAAATAGAAACTGAATTGTGTCTTCTCAGTACTGACAGGCCTGAGCTAAAGACTTCAGTTCTTCGTGCACAGGGCATTAGAAGTGTTTGGGTCATACAGTAGCGGGTGATGCGTTACCTACAGAGTGTTTAAAAATGCCACTATCCACGGTTCTGGCTTCGTTGCACATTTGTGTTAGTATAGGCCATCTTTAAAAGGCCTGCTAATAGATTATCTTCTTCTCCTAGAGGCATATTTTCTACAGTATTGCTTTTTTAGGTTTAAGATGAGCAATGTTTCAATTGAAAAGAGGGAACATAAACAGTAAACAAAACGAATTGTGAAAATTCTTCTTCTGAGAGTACTAAAAGAGTAAGTGGGCTAGCAGTTCTAATTCACGTTTTGAAACTTTGATTTGTAAAATCTTGTGCCGTTAACCCAGCGCTACTGGCATATGTACTTTGTCATGTTTAAGGAAGTTAGATAGGCCTATTGTGAGTGAAAGATACTTTTAATTGCTTGTCCTAGTAAGCCTTGTGGAAGGTTCAAGGCTTGTAGAGTGAAGTGAAGCGAACGTGCTGCTAGATCTGATGTTGCAGGTGTAATGTTTAAGTGTTTTTAATATCCAGGGGACATGCATGCAACTAAAATGAATTATCGACTTGGGTAGGAGAACTTGGGATAGACTCCAAGCAGCACTTGGAGAATCTTTCATTCTTGCCATGCGGACAGTTTTTTGTCAGCAGTGCTCTTCTCTTCTGTACTTCCATGCTCTGAAGAAAGGCTGTTCCCTATACCTACTTCTCAGAAGCGATAAATCAGAAGTGTGAAAGATGAAAGTGATTAAAAGTGTTTTGAAAGAGTTTTAGAAGTGCCTGTGAAAGCTTGTCTGTTCTGCTTTCTCTGCTTTGTGTAATCTGATCTTTAACAAACAAGAGAGATTGAAATGGGGTGAAGAATCTTTTTTTAAGATAGTCTTTGACTCTACCTAGCACTGAAGTGATCAATCTGATTGTTTTTTTTTCTTCTAACTTTGTGAATGACTAATGATCTTGTAGAGAACTTTCATGAGCAGTACAAAGTAATCTTTTTATGCTTTTTACAGAAGGGAAATAATTATTTGTTTTCCTTTTGTTTCCGAGGTTGATGATAATGTTACTAGACATCTGGATAGAGTGTTGAAGAGAGAAGACTGGGATCTCCTAATATTACATTACCTAGGATTAGACCATATTGGGCATATGACTGGGCCAAGCAGCCCACTAGTGGGACCAAAACTTCGTGAAATGGACAACGTCTTGAAGAAGATTCATATTTCTCTTCTGTCAAAGGTAGTATATCTTGTTCTTGGGTGAAAATCTGTTTTTTATAGAACTGTACTGCATTAATATTCTTCACTGCAATTGCCTGTTCATGAGTAGCAGTTTATTCTTATGTGAAGGTGAGTGTTTTTCTGTTCTTTTTCCTTTCCTGCCTGTTCTCCAGTTAAAATGCTACATCGCATTGTTAAAGGATTTACTGTCTGACGTAAGTAACATCTATTAACTGCCATCTACTGAATAGTGGTGGGAAATAATTTCCCCTTGATCTGCAGGAAGAGAAGTGGAATACTTCAAACAAAATTCTTATTGCTCATGAATTAAAACAGTAGTTGATGTCCTTTTTAGTAATTTAATTTAGCAGAAGCAGTAATGGGTTTATGTAACTATGTGTCTTGTTTTTGTAATTAGGAAGGTATGCCTAATTTTCAGATACTGGAAAGTATCGAATAGAAGTGGAGGTTGTAAACATATTTTTTTCTTATGCTCAACATAGAACATCAAATTGCCAAATCTGAGTCTGTTTTTAGAGTTGGAGGTAGAAATTGTCACTGATCTAAATGTGTTGAAATGCACCATCCTAACTCCAAGTGGCCTTAAGCTTATTTATTTTTTTTTTAGACAACTGCAGTTCAGAATAGCTCCTCATGAAACTTCAGTAGTGTGTCTGTACAAATGGATAGTAAAACTAAAGGAAAAGTTAAAATCCTGTTTGTGAAGGTTATAATCATAAGTACCTTGGCGCAGTTTTTATGCAGTGCTTTTGCTGACAATCTGCAAAGCATTATCGCAGTTTTAGAATATGGAAATAAGAAAAGCAATTTTCTTCTGAATGCAACAGGTACTGGAGATGACAAAAAACTGTTTTGTTATGAAATGATGATATTTGTTGTCCACCACTTCTGAGCTGTCAAGTAAACGACAGGCCTTGCTTATGTTTCTGTTTCTCTGCTTTCAAAAAGAGACATAATTTGACATCAGTCATGTCAAATTTCTACCCCAAAACACTTGAAAGATTGGAGAAGTTGTTTTGAATTTAACCTTCTTCTAACATTTCTCTCGATTGTTTAAAACTTTAAATGTTATAACTTAAAATCTAAAATGGAAGTGTAGAATTAGTTTTGTTCATTTTACTAATTAACTAATTTTCTTTGACCCTGCTCAAATCTTCTTTAGCACATTGCTTACAGTAAGAGTCATAAAATACGATTATCACATTACTTATATTACTTATATTGATGTTTTTACTATTAATATTTATCTAATTCAAGTCTCACTAAAGCTGAAGTGGTCTTCAGCTGGGGGGAACAGACTTCTTTCTGCGTGACTGTTCCTGTACTGCTGATTTTCTTCAAAAAGTCAGATTCTTCTGGCTTTGTAAATCGGTTACGTTCATTTTTGTTTCAAAATCTTTTCATGGTAGTGTAATAATGATATATATTTCTGCCTTAACTTAAAAATAAATTAATATTTGCTGCTTAATACTTAGCTGAAGATGTTTCCCAGTGATCTGCTCTGGCTGTTGACAGCCAGTTTTGAAATCTGAATTTATTTCAATTAATATTCATGCTTGAAAGTGATAAAGGTAAAGGAGCATATAAATATGTGTGTGTGTATGTATGTATGTATATATATATATATATGCGCACGCACACAGGTCCAGCAGAAATGTAATGTCTCCTATTTATTCCCATGGAAACTAAAACAGATGCAAACACCGTAATAACACTGTTTCATAGAGCAAATTCTCATCTACAAAACACTGTTTTTCCACACAGTCACTGCCACTGGCTGCATATTTCCACCAGGGATGAGCAAAAGCATGCATACCACACTTGTAACAATCTGCACTAGCAGAGGTGACCCACTGTTGCAGCTGCCACTGCTAAAACGCACCACCCACTGCCTCAGTGTGCTCACATCCACTGTTGGATCTCTCTGAAGTTCGGCAAGCGTCAGTGAATGTCAGTGGATTACATTTTTCCACAAGTAGGAATTCAGTGACCCACCTTTGCTTCATCTACACTTTCACATTGGATGCCACTGTGTCAGTGTCCCTCTGCTACTATCTGCCACACGGCAACAACGTGTAACGGGATATTGGTGGGAAGGTTCAACCTCTACTGCCACCTCTTGATGGCATGGGCCAAAATAATGAAATAGGAGACATTGCTTTCAGAGCAACCAACATACGTATTGTTCATATATTAAACTTTATTTCTGTGGCTTGCAGGAAGGAGAGGCTTCTCTGCCCAGTTTGCTGGTTGTTTGCGGGGATCATGGGATGTCTGAAACAGGCAGTCATGGTGGTTCTTCAGAAGGTGAAGTGCACACACCGCTGCTGTTTATCAGCTCTGCTTTTGAAAAGAGAAGTGGTAAGGATCAAAAGAACCTTGGTTTTCTAGAATACCATTTTCAGAACATGTTTCTGACTTTAATTTATGTTATTCCTCAAATACTGTTTTTATCATGTTATCCTCCTGGTGGTGGAATTTACCTCACTATTAGTTCTACACATCTGCCAAGATAACGTGTTCTTTGTGATCTAAGTGTTCTTCAGAGTTTTCTTCTGTGTCGTGTTGAATGTGTGGCTTAAGCTGTGTAACCACAGACAGAATTAGGTATTTCTCAGATTACAGAATTTTGCAACACTGTCCTGCTTTAATGTTCAGTACTAATGAGATCTCTTGTCTGGATCACAGACAAGGTAAATAGGTATGATTGGAACTTAAGTCCTGCTTGAAGTGAGTTTTAACTTTTGTCATTCTTGGCATTAGAATCAACACTTTTGTGATCTGGTTGTCAACATACCTGTGACATTTATAACAGAAGAACTTTCCTGAGAGCTTTGGTCAGCTCCTTGACCAAACATTTAAAGATTTCAAGGACTCTTCTAGCAAATCCTTTTTCTGGCCTTCGTTCTTCCATTTCGCACAGCTGAGGCAGAAGAATAAATGCCATTTTCGTGTGCTGGGAATAACAGGAAAGAGGAAGAATTGCTCTTGTTAAAGGGAGAGAGATGACAGCAAAGAAAACAGGACCATTGATCACTAACTATCTAAGGAAAGAATATGAAACATGAGTGTATTTCCTGTATTGGACAGGCAGTTCATTTTAAATCATTACAGTGAGCTTGTCTGCTTCTGAAGCTCACACTTATCTTAAGATAAGAGGAATGAAGGGAATGGTGTGGTAGTTTGTATAGTTTAAAATATCTGAAATAAACACACTGAGTTAATCAGTGAAACATAGTTACAGGAATGAACATTTTCTTCAAAATGATACTTCTCTTCTGCCTTTCATTCTGCCTCTTGTCCATTTTCATCTCATTTCCTGCTTGCCAAACCTTGCCTTATTTATTTTGCTGGAGGTTCCTGCAGCATGATTAAAATACATTTATCTGTCTATCATTTGTAAAGATGATATCCAGCAGTAGTAGAAAGGATTGCCTGAAATGACCTTGAACTCTTCAGATACAAAAGCAAAACACATTCAAAAGCTGACCAGGTAAGGTAAGTTTTTGGTTTATAAATGTCACTGGTATATGTTGACAACCAAGCCACAAGTGTTGATCCTGTAAATGCAATTTCTTACTCATTTGGATTAGTGTCTGTTACGTTTAAGCTGAACATGCAGTTTTTACAATATGATAAAATATAGCTAGTCAACTGTCTTTTGAGAGCAAGTCACATTAATAGTAAAAATCACATTTTTAATATCCAACAGCTTACTACTTATTGCTGTAGTAGGCAAAATTCTATTGATTGCTCCTTATGATTCTACTGTAAATGAAATGCATTGTGGTTAGAACAACAGACCTCAAAATAGTAATCCTTCGGGCTTTCACCTTTAACGTGTAGTCTGAATATTATTTTTTTAGCCTTCTCCACAGTTATGCCACCCATGACTGACTAAAGGTATTTGGTAGCTGGTCTTTCTTTTACTTTTATAACTAGTTAAAAACTTGCCTTAAAGATGAAATCTGAAATATGCTGACATACAAGCACTCACACAAAGAGGATTTAGGGATTATAGATGGCATTCTAAACTAGTATGAGATTAATCACAAGTCGATGAGAAACGAGAGATGAAACTCTAGTACTCTTAAAAGGGAGCCTTGAGAGTAATAAACACTGTATATCATTTTTTTTCATGTACTTAAGTCAAAACACTCACTGCCTAGATTTGCAAAGAGAGCTAAGTGCATGGTTGAAGAGTCTGTTATGTAACTAGTAAGGCACAGGTGTTGCAATTTTAAATAATTACTTACATTGATGAAATCTCTCATCTGTACAGAAGACTGAAAACTGCACTCACATAATGGCATCCTTATAGAGAACCCTTTAAAGTCTCTGGCTTTGCTTGCGTGGAGCTCCAGGACTTATGACTTAATGTTCCTTTACCTGACCTCTGGTTCTGTTTGTCCAGCAAGCTAATATGACAACAGCAGTATGATAGTAATTAATGTCAAGAAGCATCTAGAATACTACCAGCATTACATTAGATTCTCATTCTTCATTCATGCATAGATCAGTCTACTGTAATGTTTTCTGTTCTTTCTAATGTGAAAGTCATCAAACTCTCTCAGGATTTAACTGAGACTTGACACCATTAAGGTAGTCTCCTGGACAGTCTTTTTACATACTTGTGTAACATTCATGTTCTGTTTCTAGTAATTGCAAACATGGAAGAGTTATATTTTCTGAGAATTTAATAAATTCTGGTTTTACAACACAAAGAATCACTCTGTAGCTCTCTTGAAATAGTTGTTTTAACAGCAGTGAAAATACTTTTTAACTAATAAGATGTCCAGCTTTTGCTGTGTAAAGAGAATGAGCCTGTAATTGAAGGGGTTTTTTTGTTTGTTTGTTTTTTGTCATCATGTTGATTCTAGGTCCTCTAACCGAACTTGAACTTGTGCAACAAACTGATTTGGCTAGTACATTGGCAGTAGGTCTTGGTCTACCAATTTCAAGAAACAATGTTGGGAACATTATATTACCAGTTGTGGGAAGCAAAACAATGAGAGAACAACTACGTTTCTTGCACATGAATGGGTTCCAGCTTAGCACACTGTTGCAAGAGAATACACCTGCCTATGAAAAAGGTAAATAATCTAAAAAAGCAATAAATGAAAAGAAGGGTATTTACCTAATAATCTGAGATTCTTTCTAACACAGTCTGGGGTTTTTACGTTTAAGAATTTAAGCGTGATACTGCAAATGAGCTATTTAATTGAGAGCGATATTTAGAGGAATGACGTGGAGTTTGCTCTTTACTGTTACGCATTCCAACACACTGCTTCCAAATAGAGTCTTTTTTATAAAAATGTTCAGCACCCCTACTAGTAGATGAAAGAGCAGGAATAATGATAAGGGGGGGATAAGATTAAAGTAAAACTACCTGTGTAGTAAAATCTCAGTGTTTTCATGTGTACTATTTTTGAGGTACAGGGCACTGATTCTGAGCACTATTTGAAGGAATAGCACAGTGGAATTAATTTTCTGGTTTAGAAAGTATGTGTCCAATAATGCTGGGAAATAACTTATGATGAGTTTCTTTCCATTTTTTCTTTTTTTCTTTTGTGTGAATTTACCTGAGATTGAGAACTCAAAGAAATGCGAAATTGCTAATTAAAAGTACACCTAGATGTACACATGCATATTTGTATATGTTAGGAGGAAAGAATAAAAAACAAGGTTGGAAAAATAACCAAAACATCATATGTCTACCTTAGCAAAATGTAATATTTGTTTAAGATGCAGACTGCAGCGTAAATAAGCAAGTTAATATAAATGTGTGAATAAAAATAGTCAGAGGCTGCAGGTGAATATTTTACCCTAGACATTAGAAAATGTTGATTTAAAGTGATTGTGAAGCCTGAAGTCCTTATTGCTTGACTGTATCTGAATCGCATAACTGCACAGGAATGTAAAGTTGTATTACAGATATGAGTAGTTAAAATGGAAGACAATGTGAAGTTCAGCAAAATGATCACTGTAGATCAAGAAATAACTGTCTTGCAACATCATGGCTTCTAATCATAATTAAACCCTGTCCAGGAGTCTGTTAAAATGAGTGTTGCCTATGCTATGATAATGAAGTCCTGCTACTGATATTTTTTTTCTTCAGCAAATGGGTCAAATGAAGAAACTCACTATGTTGGTAGAGTTCAGAATATGACTTTTTTATGGGAAATTCCAACACAAAACTCCATCTGACTATTTCTGCCGCACTGGTGAAGCAGGCCAATGCTTCTACCAGCTTCTATTGTACTTCATTTTTTTTTCCAGGAGCAGCATTATTTCAACTTGTAGCTTTCCTTCAAGATAAGAAATTAAAATTACTCAGGATGGAAGAAATGTAAAGATTTTTATGCTACTTGCTTGTGACTGTGAGCTGCTATGAGGAGTGCTTTACTACTGGAGATAGGATGGTAGCAAGCGGCTGAGCACCTGTGATTAGGTTCTCTCTTTTCAGTAACATAGCCTCTGTAAGATGGAATCAGATCTAAGTCCCTGCAGTTTTTTGTGCAGTTTCTTAAGATGAATTTTCTATGTTGCTGCACATGTCTTAAGGAGTCTTGCTGTTCTCAGGTTCCTAGATGAGTAAGGCTTTATCTTAATACATACTGTAGGTAACTTTGAGTACCATTAAGACTGGTAGGAGGAAAAAAAAATGCCTGGCTGTTTATTTAGTGGTAGGTTTCATTGATACTTCAGTCCCTAGAAATACTTAAGAGTCACTAAATTGGTGACTAATGCTGCCTGTAGTTCAAAAGTCTGGACAGATGGTGCTTAACTTTGGGTTGTTTGGTAACTGAGGGTGAATAGTATCCCACGTTTCACACCACCTTACAAAATATCTGCCTTGGTGCATAAATAGAGAGAATTGGATGTTGTTTGCATTGTACTGTGGAACATCTTCATTTATGATCTAGACGATGTGACAGAGCATCCCTCAGCAATACTGCAGATGGTGCAGAGCTTGAAGAATGATACACCAGATGAGTTTACTGCTATTAATACAAACTGGAGAAATGGCCTGACCTCATGAAGTTCAGCAAAGAAAAATGCATCCAGGGAGAAGTAACAGCAGGTTTGATGCCTAGTGGCTGGAGAGCAGCTCGGTGGAAAAAGACAAGGGATCTTGTAGGATATGATGTTGAACATAAACAAACAATACACCATCGTGGAAAGAAGGCCAATGGTATACAGGTCTTCATTGGGAAGGCAATCACCAGTAGGTCGATTCTTTCTCTTTTCTCAGTTACGGTGAGATCACGTGTGGGGTCTTTGACCCAACTCTGTCTTCCCCCGTGTAAGGAAGACGTGGACATTAGAATGTAATGAGTGAGAGGACTGGAACATCTGTCTTACTAGGAGAGGGGTAGAGGGTGCTTGGGCTATTCAGGTTGGAGAGGAGAAGACATGGGAAAGACTTTAGCAATATATATGATGCCTGATGGAAGGAAATAAAAAAGACTGAACCAGATTTTGTGGTGCTTGGTGAGTGAATAAGGGGCATTAAATAAAAATGAAAGGAAACATTTTTCTGTAAGGGTAGTAGTACACTGGAATAAGTTGTATGTAGAAGTTGTGTAGTTTCTGTATTTGCGGCCATTCAAGATGTGACTGGGCATAGTTCTAAACAATGTTCTAGCTCTGTTCTGAGCCTTCTGGTTCTTCTTTGTGGACCACCTGCACACTCATTTGAGTTATGCTGACAAATCTTGGGCCATACCATTTCTGAGTTCCATGGATGAAGTGTGCTGTCAAGTTTTTTGAGGATAAGAAGCCTCAGTAATTAACCCAATTAAACATCTCACTCATTTGCCAATTACAAGTTGAAAATTTCTAGTTCAGATTCTTGGTTAGTAACAACTAGTAGGTGATGAAATTTCAGTTGAATTCTGAGCAGAAATACTTTTTTTTAATATAATTGTTATTCATAGAATTTTAGAACAGTCCATGTTGGAGTGGACCTCAAAATATTGGCAGGTCCACCCTTCTGTGGGAAAAGGAACTTACATATCCATTTGCCTCTTGAAAACTCTGAGCGATTTAGGTTCTGCCATGTACCTGGTAAGGTTGTTTCAGTGACTGATTATTCTCACTGCGCCTAGAAAAGCTGTCTGAGTGTGTGACCGTGTTCATATTTCAGTGTGGTGGGCAGTTGTAGGTAGCTAGTACTGCTTCCTTCCTGTTCTAAACTTCAGATCATCTGAATTATCTTATAGGGCTGTTTCTGTAGAAGGCATTTTACAGTGGAACAAAAAGCCACGCTTGAGCACAAGCTGGATATTAATAAAATGAATGTCCACTTTTTAGTTTGGTCCTAATCTTAAACTTGTGTTATGTGTTTATATTAAACGAAATAATTTGCTGATTTCTGAGATTTATGTACTGAAACTGGAGAAGTTGCCTCTACATCATAAATTCATTTCATTAAAAACTTTGATAAATATACGATTGCTGCCTGTGACTGTAATTAAATAAAATTATCAACCAGATGCTTGGGAAGCATAACCAAGAGAGAGGCAGATGAGTGAAGTAAATATGTTAAAAGGAAGAAAGGAGGAGTCTGGGAAAAAAAAAAAAAAGAAATGGAATTGGAACAGAAGATGCAGACAGAAATTATTTAGATTTCAAAATATAACTTGAGCAAGTTTCAGTGTTCTGTGTAATATAATGGTGCTGTGCCAAATTGGTTTGATTGAAGCTCATTTTAGATAATCCATTCTGTACTTCTGTATTTCCTCAAAAGTATGAATACTTAACTCTTATTTCAAGTAGGAGTTATTTGAATTTACATACCGGAAGAGAAACTTTCTAGGGAATTCACTGTTCAGGAGGTATGTTGTGAAAGTCTTAGTGCACGCTGGCAGCTATCTCGATACACAAGTGTTTGCTGCTGATTGAATTGTACTCACCAGCAGATACCTGTAAGCCTCCAGTGTAGGAGAATCAGCGTATTTTTTAATATACTTCATTTGAAAAAGATCTACAAAGATCATTAAGTCCAACTGTCTGACTGTTTCAAGGCTAAACAGAGTTAAAGCGCATTAATGAGGGCACTGTCTAAATGTCTCTTGAGCACTGTCAGCCATGGGGCTTCAACCATTTCTCTAGTAAGCCTGTTCCATTGTTTGACCGTGTAAATTTTTCATAATGCTGAGCCTGAACCTCCTCTGGTGCAGCTTTGTGCCATTCCCTTGCATCCTGTCATGAGTCACTGGAGAGAAGAAACCACTGGTACCTCCCTCTCCCCCTACTCAAAAAGCTGCAGAGAGCAATGAGGTGGTGTCTTGGCCTCCTTTTCTTTAAACTAGATTGCCCAAGTGTCTTCAGTGTCAACTCCTAGAACATGTCACCCTCCCTGTTACTCTGTGTCTTCTGGATACTTTAAAGGATTTTAACATGCTTCTCATAATGTGGAGACCAGAACTGCACACAGTATTCAAAAGGAGGCTTCGGTGATGCTAAATATATTGGGACATTCACCTCTTTTAACTGGATGGCTGTGCTGTGTTTACTGCACCCCAAAATGTAGTTTGCCCTTTGGCTGCCAGGCACGGTGCTGGCTTGTGCTGAGCTGATGTTACTGGTATCCCCAGGTCCCTTCCTGCTGTGCTGCTCTTGAGGCGCTCATCTCCCATCTGTGCCTGCGTCTGGCATTGCGTTGTCCCAGGTGCGGAACCTGGCATTTTGCTTTGCTGAATTTAGTGGTGTTGGTGATTGTCCAGTGCTCCAATGTATCTAGATCCATCTGCAAGGTCTCCTGTCCCTCCAGGGAGTCAACAGTACCTTTCAGTTTAGTGAACTTGCTAAGGTACTCCACTCACGCACCTAGGTCATTGATAAAAATGTTGAACAGAACTGGCCTTAGGACTGAGCTCTGTGAAACACCACTACTGATTACTTTAACCCTTGCTTTCTGAAACACCACAGGAAGTGTTTAACTTACTTTTAAGTAAGAAGTTAAGGAATTAAAGTTAGGATGACAATGTTAGGCTTGTTAAATAACCATTTCCAGATTGTTCTTTTTCCCCTTGTCATTGACTTCATAGTGAAATGGCATGGAAATAGCAATGGTTCTGTGTGGAGCCACAGATTGGACCATGTGGTTCCCTTCTGACCTGGGATGTTCTCTTGTTCTCTGATAATTATTAAAGTAAAGCAAAAGAAACATTTCTTGTAAACAGTGCAGATCAATATGAATGTTCACTCAGCATAGCGTCTACTGAAGTACAGTTTCTTCTGTTCTAAATTGAGCTTGTGTTGTGGTTGCACACTATTCCCAATGACCAATTTTTAAATACTCTAGGGCATTTTGGAGTATGGGCCAAAGCACCTGTAAAATGAAAAAGAAAAGCATGTCTTAAGCACTTTAAGTTACAATACCACTGTCAACATTTACAGTAAAACATAGCAGCTGATTTAATTTGCTGTGTTGTGAATACATGCTCTTGAAATTAAACTTACAAGTGAGTATAATGCTGAAGTGGATATAAGTCTCAAACTTACATTAATTTTTGCAGATTTCTTTTTAAACTTCACGTTTATAATTCTGAATTCTGAGTTCTAATTGTCTTCTATGTGTGAACAAAATTATGTCTGTTTTATGCCTGCCTGCAGTATCTGCTTATTGCTGAATACATCTTTTGGGGAAGTAAAAATGCTGTCAAGACTGGTCAGGAATTACTGTGCTGCAGCTTTTTCAGTGAATATTTAGCAGTGGGAAAGTTGACAGTGGGAAAACAGCATTAGTGATGGGAGAGTAAAGTAGTGGAGCTCTTTCTTGCATCCTTTGAATTGCCTTGTAACAGTCATTGTCGGTCCACATACGCCCTGTGTCATGTATTAACTATAACTTAGAGTAAAGTAAGGATTCCATGGAATAATCAGTACTTCTGGGAGAGAAAATACATGCAGGATGAAAGCCACTGCTGCTGTAATTGCAAAGGACTTATAAAATAGGATGTGGATATTTGTTTCTTCCCTATCTCACCAATTGTCCTCGCTCAAGGTTAGCATTCCTGCCTGCCACAAGTTTTCCTTCTGGCCAGAATGCTTTTAGATATGGATAGGCCATCATGAAATCACCTTCTGTTACAAGCCTCTTGCTTCTGCAGATCAGTGGCAGTATCAGATTTTCTTTTTTTTATCCAGCTTGGACTGCAGCCAGCCCTTATACTATAGCAAGAATATCTAGTTTCATGGAAGGAAGATTGTTTTGCACCAGCTTGATGATCCAAATGCCTGAAGCCAAATCATGCACTTCAGTTGTTAACTTTCCTATGCCTGCATCAAAATACTGCTTATTTTGTGTTTCACTTTGTGTTACCAACTGATTCTCATCACTTGCAGTAAAATCAGGGCCTCTAATCTGTTGTGTGTAGATCCTTCAGTGGTTTCTTCAGAGAAATAAAATTTCTTCAGCAATCTGATGATTTCCTATTTGTGAAATAACAGCCTGGATAATGAGTAGCTCCAGTGGAGGGGATGGGGGGGGGAAAGAAGACTGTTTTAAGGATTTAAAGCATTTGGATATGTTTATCCTGGAAACCTTTTGTAAAAATATATGGCTGTTTTAATATGTTTGCCATTTTTAGAGTCTGCAACATTTTGTTTGATTGGGGATTAGTTGCTTTTATTCTGCCTAACTGTCTCATTGTAGTCTTGCTGCTGGAAGGTAATGCTACTTTCTGTGTGCAAAATAAGTTTCAACTGCTGTAGCAGTTTTTCTGTAGATTACAGAAGCAAATATAAAAATATGTAAAAGTATGTTTAGATCTCTAGTTATCCTGCTTGTTCATGGATCCTCTTACCTGTTTGTTGTTTTTTTTTTCCCCTATTAGATCTTGGATACGAGCAGTTTAAGATAGCAGAAAAATCCCATGGTAACTGGATCAAACTGTACCTAGAGGGGAATAATTCAGAAATACTCTTAAATCTTGGCAAAAAGGTCCTGAAACAATATTTGGAGGCCTTGAGGACTTTGAGTTCTTCGCTGAGCAAACAAGTGGCACAGTATGACATGTATTCAATGATGGTGGGGACTGTGATCATTATGGAGGTAAAAAAAAAAAAAAAGGTCTTTTTATGGAAAAAGCTAAATACAAAACATAAAAGTTCCTGTTATTTGACTATTTAGTGTATATTCTTCAGAATTAAGTATTTTAGGCTTTGCTGTCTGTATTTGGAAGATGAACATAGCACTCTTTAAATTATTACCCTTTCAAATGATTCAGGAGAACTTTTTTTTGAACAAGCTGCCTGTGTCTTGGTGCAACTTGGTAAATATGCACATCACAGAGTCACAGAATAGCTTGGATTGGAAGGAACCTTAAAGATCTAGTTCCATCTCCCTGCATAAAAAAAAATCTGCGGTGAAGTTCCTACTTTTTTCACCTTTATCTAACAACAGACACAGCTGCTCAGAACAAGCTAAACCCTATATGGCCTATTTTTTTTCCACCGTTCTGAGAATTCTTCTTGGTACTGATAAGAAAGTAGTCCTGAAACAAGTACTTGCTGGAAGAGGCATGGTTGCTATTCCTGCTATTGTAGGAGAAAAGATAAGATATCACATTTCTGGAATTTTAAGTGATTCTTTGCAATTGATAGTTTGGGGAAGTCTCGTGTGCTGGAAATAGCCTCTGTGGTGATGCTTTGAGAAACATGCTGATGAGTTACCCTGCACTCATATATACAAAAATGTGCACTTACAGTTTAGGTGACATTACTGTCAACGTCTGTGAGAATTAGCATTACTCCCTATGATGGACATACCTTGCATGTGTACAGCACCATATACCTACAAGGCTGTATAATAGCTATGCATCTAGTTATGTTCAGTGTCTGGAACGGATAACAGGAGATAAGCAGCTGTTTTGTATTTTAGTCTTCTCTGCTATTGCAGGCTGTGTTCCTCATCTTGTGCACAGAGCACGTTTTAGATGGCTTTCTGGTAGACTGCTCAGTGAGCTCTATCACCGCTTACCTCTGGACAGGAGTTAGTTCCACAGTCCCCACAGGGCACAAGATGGTAGGTTCTGCGCCTACTCTAGGACAGCAAATCTGGAGATGGACAATGCCACTGCCACTCTGAAGCTGAAGTGCTTATAGTCCTTTCATGTTCCTTTGTTTTGTGAACCTAAGGATTAAAGCCCTTACAGTCACTTCGTACCTGAAGCACTGGATTTCTTTTTTTGCAGTTGTCGGTGCTTAGTTTTTCAACAAAACAGATCTCAGTATTTTAGTTAATGGCTCTTTATCACAGAAACCTGCAGTTAATAGCTCTAACAATGGAAAGTTTGCCTGATGAGAGTCTGCTCCGTGTCATTGGAAAACTACAATACAGCTGGTTTTCTGTGTGGATATTTTTTTTCCAGTTCAAAACTCAAGAAATTGCCTTACTTTCCAAAGTCATTTTGTCTTATATGTATTTTCCACCCTTCACTGCAGAAATAAAGGCAGGGAGTATCGCAGGACACTTCAAACTACATGATTCTATAACTGCTATTTATCCTATATTTTAAATGAGGAGAATACGCCTAGGACGTTAATAACCATGCATTTGCTGAAAAGAGTTAAATATAGATTTATAGATAACTACAATTTGAGCATTTTAGTATATCGAGTGCTTTGTTCTAATTTTAAGTCCTGTATTAAAAAGTAAAGCCTGCGCCAATATGATACCTGTGAAACCGCATGCTTTCAAATGTAAGTGAACTGTGGAAGATATAATGTAAGTGAATAGACTACTGCACTGCATCAAAATTTTTTAAAGTCTAGTTTACTGTGTGTAGCTGTAATGATGGGTAAGTTTTAAACAGAGGTCTTCACAAGTGAATGATTGGCTGTGCTCTGATAGAATAGTTTTTATTCAGATTTGTTTTAATCTTGCCCTACCACAAGCAGATTGAGCTCAGTTTAATACTAGGTATGTGCGTGCCTCTCGCAGAGCGTCCTTCCAGCACGTGGCTGGATTTTCTCTTTACGTGCACATGGGTAGCAGAAATTGCTATTGATGGTATTCATCTTCGCTGGTACAGTTACTGGGAAAGAAACCTGAAATTCTAAGTGATTGGTGTGCAGGCTATAGCAAAGCAAAAGTGAAATTGGTAAATCAAATTAAGATAAGGAGAGGGACAAAAATAAACATCAGGAGAATTCTTAAGCTCTGAAAACAGCATACGCTTATGTGATAAGATGAGCACTTTCCCTGGCCTGGGAAGCTACTTGACTCAGCAAGAAATCTGAGATAAATGGCCATTGTTAGAGTGTGCATGTCACTTTAGGCCTCTGTAGGCTATAAATAGTCAGATTTGTTTATTCAAGAGCTATTTTGGTATTGAGACTTAAAACACTTAATTCTGTAGAGAGTTGAAACTCTCACAGTGAAGGGAGATCATGCACGTGGTCAGTCACAGCAGGTCAGGAGGCACTTAGTAATTTATTAAAACCTGATAAACTGTGTGCCCAACCCCTTAAACTGATAAATAAAAGCAGTATTTTTGCTTTGCACCGGTAGGACCACCCAGCATAGTGTTTCACGGCTATTTAAGATGAAGTACATATATTAGAGTGACATGGATGACACAGCATGAGTTTTTTTTCTGTGAATTCTGGCTGTATGCCTTAGCTAATGCTGATCCTTTACCTATCAGTTCTCTGCTGTTTTTTTTGTTTCCGTAGGTTTTGCTGCTACTTTTTCTCAGCATGCCAAAAGCTCTGAGCAGTCGGGCAGAATTTGAAGTGCCCCTCTCTCCTCCGCTCTTCTCTCTGCTGTTTTACTTGATGTGTCTGATGCTGTGTGCAGTTCACGTCATTGTATGCACATCAGCAGAAAGTTTATGCTATTTCTGCAGTATGTCCTGGTTAACAGCAGTTGGAGTGATGATGCTGATTTCTGCGCTCATGTGCGGTATTTTATCTGCTGTTGGAAAGATTCTTGAGAATTCCAGACTTCCACTGAAGGTGAGAGCATGCATTAATTATGGTTCACAATGTTTCGCTCCTTGTGGCGCACTTCGAAGTAAAGTTTTGTGAAAGATTTTTGTGTGTGTGTACCTAGAGGAACTGTAGTTTGTAACGTAATTAGAATCATTCAAAATCAGTGTTGAAACGTGGTACATTCACTGTGACACAATAACAGATTGCTGTAAAGAGGATCACAGAAGTGCTTATTTTCACCTTACTTTAAGAAACATTCTAATCAGATTAAATTATTTTACAGTTGATTTTATGAGGGCAGAAGCAGTTTAACTGTATACTAATTTTAAACTCTTACACAGAGATGTTTCACAACTGCAGTTGCTGCAAGAAGTAGTATGATATTTTGTAAGAACATTTTTTTTCAAGCTAAAAAGCAGATTTTTGACTTATGTAAGTATGTAATTGCTGTATTCAGCGTAACTGAAAATAGACAGTACTCAGCGGAATTAGTATTGCAGTGTTTATAAATATATGCTGGAATTCCTGAACTTAACTGTACATTTGAAGTCTTTGAGTGAGGCTTCTAATTTTTATTATTCAAGCTATGCAAGTTGGAATTTATCACTTTGTTTCTGTAACTTATGAATTTATGTCATTCTCTCTCAGACATCCTATTTTTCTGAGAGAAGCCTTGGGCTAAAAGTAATTCCATTCTCCTCTCTTGAAGGCAGCATTTTTTTTTTTGCCTTTTCAGTTTTCTTTTGTGCAGTTTAGTGCATTAAAAGTGATTAAGGAAGGGAGTTGTAATAGGTCCTGGTGTTTCATTCTTACGCTCATGTTTATTGGTAACGTAAAGTTTGTGTGTGTGTGTTGAACACCTAGACTGAAATAGTGTAAAATGTCACTTAATGATATCGGGGAAAGAAGTTTCATTTGAAGTATATCCCCTAGCATGAGTCTTTCTAAATGTAGGTCATAATTTGCTTCTAGTTCTACAATAATTTTCATTATTGTGTCAAACTAGTTGTAATGTTTTGATGCCAAGCGTAGTGATGCTTGTGTGAATTATTTTTAAAGGCAAATGAAAGAACACAAAATTAATCAATGTGAATGGAAAAATCTACTGGAGGAGATGTCTAGTTATACGGTTTGTTAATGCTGTTAGTATCTAGGGGTGTGTTGGTCTTTAGATGGATTCAGTTTAGCCTTTTCTGGGTTATACAATGAGATGAAAGTTTTCTTTTGTAGGAAGGAAAATAATATGACCTTGAGATAATAGTTAATGATCACTGGATTGCGTAGAATTTTAATGTTTATTTGCTGTGCAGCAGTAAACAAAAGCAACTACAGGAAACAAGCTCATTTGTCATCTTAAGTGTTAACATTTTTTCTAATTTTAATCAACAGTAAGAACCTAAAAAAGATGATGTCCTATACCTACATAAAATTTACAAATGATCCACCTTAACTGGATCAGGAACAGTGATGGTAGTCTTAGAGCAACTCAGACTGTTTTTGATGTGAAGTCTTCCTTATATACCAAGGAAAGAGTTAATTCTCTGTGACACTCAACCCTGTAGGAGTAGTGGGCGTTAGTGGTTTCTTACCTTTAGTCTCATTAAAGATAAAAGGAGAACTAGTCTTCAAACAGCAGCATTGCACTTCGATCTGTATTCTACCTATCTCTGAAGTCTGTTGAGAAAATGAGCACAACACTTTCCTTGCATGTTCAAGATAAAGCTTGAAGCCTCTATAGGAGAGGATGTGGTGCAAATATTCTTTTCATAAAAGTGCTTATCTCACTAGAGGCTAGTGCTCTGCATTTGCCTTTAGATGCCTGAAGACCTGCTTTCTTTACTGTTTTTTTTGTTTGTATTTCTTCCTTCATACTCAAGGTATAACAAGTAAGCTTGAAGTACTGTGCAAAATTGTTATAAAACAGCCTCTGCTTGAGTTGTATTTCAAAGTTTTTGCTTGCTGGGGACTTCCCTAGGGAAAGTCTTTAAACTCTTTAACAGGGCAGCTTCTGTGCCTTTGTCATTCCTTCATTTTGCTTAATTTTGTCACACCTTTTTGTTGTGTGGCTTTTTCCTTTTTCTTTTTTTTTCTTTTTTTTTTTTTTTTTTGCATTTGAGATGAGGCTGACCTGGAGAGCTGTTAGCACAGTATTGTTTGTCTGTAATTTTGATGATTCTCTTCTGAGTTTTCTGCCTTTAAGCAGTCTGATCTGATCTTCCCTCTGTTTATTTATTTCTTTTCTTTTCCCCGGTGATTTTTGAATTCTTCACATAAGATAACGTTCTGTGCGGTAGGGATTGAATCGTGCTTTCTCTTGTGACAGTTAAGGGCTTGTATCTTACAGAGTTTTGTTTCTCTGGCCACTGAATGCCTGTTAGCTAACCACCCACATGTATACTTGAAACGGACAGATAGTGTCCATCTCAGGTTTCTTGGTTTTGAAGATGGCAATGTCTTAGTATTGCTGTGTAACATTTTCCATTCCTGGATTTCTCTCCTATGGGGAACTGTCAGGAAATAACACGATCTTACTAGGGTTCCTTACTGAAAAAACACTTGTAAACTGTAAACTGTGAGGTCTCTTGGATGCCAAAGAGAGGCCTTCAGCTTCACACACCCAAACACTGGTGCCAGAACCAACAACACATTGAGTTGATCAAAGAGTATGTGAACACAGTGTAGGTCTTTCATTCCTGTTAGCCTTTTGGTATCTGGGGTGATCTAGGAGACTTCAGAGAAGTCATCGAGTCCTCCTTTGAGTGAGCTTTGACCCAGACATTTTGGGGCTTCCCAGACTGTGGTATCTCTTCAGGGAATCTGGAGCAAAGGGTCAAGGCACACTCTTCTCCTTCCTTAACATGGATCAGCTTTTCTTTCAGTGATAAATTTAGAATAGGTTCTTACCACGTATTGCTTTACAGATATGAGTTCTGCGTTTCTAGTTTGGCTCGAGTCTTAGGGTATCATCCCCATCTGTTCCTAGCACATTTACATCCTTGCTGGTGAGAGGCAGCTGCTGGTGAACTTCCTGCAGATGGCTTACATACTGCTAATAATACTGCTCTGTCAGCGATCACAGCAGAAATTACAAAATGACTCCTAGTATTCAAAATTGGATGGAATGGTTTTCCTTAGGAAACAAACTAATTGTTACCACCATAATGGACGCAGATAATTCTGTCAAGAAACACATCAAGTATGTGTGAAAAGCATTTATCTGTTCTTTCTGTTTCAGTTGTCTTCTCTCCCTACCCTGATTTCCCCTTACATTTGTCTTTGAGAACTAATTGAGCAAAAATAGACTGATTGGATGCAGTGTGCTAGATATTGTTTCTAGTTTTGCGTCCTTGCCTCCAGCACCCTACGTTCCGCTTGTAAGAGAGCGCATACAGCTTTCTCCCTGGATGATGAAGAACTGTAAGCCCGGTACTTTTTTGCTTGAAGATGGAGGATTAAGCTGCAGTTTGCCTGCTTTTCCTCTTTGGTACCAGTTGTTCAGGCCCATCTGGAACTTAGGAAGTGGGAAAAACTTTATTCACATGTGAAAACTGGTGTCACGGGCAGTTAACACTTCTGTCATTTTAGGAAAGTGATTGTATAGTCTCTTGGACACGAAGATGCTTATTTGTCTCTCACCTTGGAAAATACCTGCATTTGGCTGTAATAGAACATCTATCAACTCAAATGTTTCTTTCTTAGGCTGAAAAGGTTAGGGAGTGTGTGAAATTGGTGCATCATGAATCATACACATTTTCTGCTGTTTTACTGAAGTGGAATATCAGCACATACCAGCAAAAGATTAGCTGCTTCAAATTGGTAATAAATGAATGAGGACATTTTCAGCAATATTTTCAAGATCTACCTCACCCCCAGATGAGGGGAGGTACAGGTAAAAAGTACAGGATTCTCCATTCTGGGGCTATATTTATATTTTGTACGTAGGCCATATTTGAAGATGTGAGAAGCTGAAATATGCCTTATGAAGGCAAACCTGTAGAAATTGATTTTCATCAACCCATCTTCATCCCACTCCATAAATGACTGGATTAGTGGATGCATATCCCATCTCACTGTCAAATAAACTTTTCTATCCCTGTTCATGTTCCAGAGCAAGCTTATAATACGTTGCATGTTTAGTTAATAATTGCTTCCATTCCTGATCTGTAAAAGCAGTGACACTTTATTTGATTTATATCTTTCCAGTTTCAGGGCTGTTGCAGGAAAGATACTGGTGGCTTCTTGCAGGTAGCTGTTTATACAAAGATAGAGCCTGGAGAATGTGAAAGGGTGCCGAAAATAATCCAGTACTGCCTTTGTTGTGGGCGTGAGAGATTACTGACAAGTAATTGGAGG
Source organism: Pavo muticus (assembly GCA_016647715.1). NCBI lineage: Eukaryota > Metazoa > Chordata > Aves > Galliformes > Phasianidae > Pavo > Pavo muticus. Next base: position 472,003 of record JACDJE010000217.1, read on the forward strand.
GCAATCAGTAAAATACACACACAATTGTGTCCCGTTTTCCATCTTCTTTTCCAGCAGAACACTTAGACTTTAGGGAAGAAACTGATTGTCTGTATATACTCTCTGTCAATCTTGAAGTGTCTTCTATTAGAATTAGGAGTATTATTATGCTAAAATGTCTGAATCCAAGTGCCCGTGACCTGTGAATCTGCATGTGCCCTCCACATTTGAAACAGTTATGAAATCCTGCTTTTCAGATGTCAGGAGAAGAATCCTAAATCAAGGTCTTGCCATTTAGAACACTAAAAGCATTTCCTAAGCTCATGCTATATGGTAAACTGCAGGTATTTTAAAAGCAATTAAGATAAGTTCTACTGTTAATGACTTCAGAGCTTTTTTTTTTCTTTAAATTGTTTCCGTTCACATCTAAAGATTTTTTCAAGTGCTTCTCATTTGTAATGCTCTTTTTTTTCACTGTGACTGAATATAGAAACTGATTACCAAGTTCATGAATTTTCTGAAGCCCAGTGCAAGCAGTGTTAGCATCTGCTTCCTGACTGTTATTTATAGGTTCTGATTACTATGTTTCTAGCAGCACTAGTCCCTTCTTTTAAGACACTTAAGGCTGTAAATAATTCTGCAGCCCTTTAGGAGCAGCAGCAGATCTTTAAAAATTGTAACTACTTCTTCATAGGATTACTCTAATGGCAGTTTTTAAGTACAGTATTTACTACTACTTAAAAATGTTTTTTTTTTCCTATTTCTGATATAAATCAGAATTAGTAGTTCTATGAAAATAGAACCCATAAGTTAAGGTTGTCAAATACAGTTCTGAGAAGCGGTATTGTGCACTATTGTAATGTTTTTTTCATTACTTAAACAAAATGTCCCCTTTTCATTTTAAATGCTTTTTTCCTTCCTCTATGCAGTACTGCCTACTGACTTGAAAGGTAAAATATTTTATACAGTTGTACCTAAAAATATGTTTGCATTTGTTTTATTTGAGGAGGGGGAAAGGAGTGATTAGATGATGCCATGACTGAGTCGCTATTAAAAATGACCTCAGCCTGCTGTGAAAGCTATCAGGAGCAAATGTCTGTAGTGTTTTGCTGTAGGGAAGTAGTCATTATTAGAAAACAAGACTGGATGAGGGCAGCTCAAGTATCCGAAGTGAATTAGATGATGAGTATTTAAATTTTGGGCAATGGTGGATATGAAAAATAAAATGTTCCATGTCTAGAAAGTGATTTTAGGATTTCTCAGGCATAAATATGGAAAGTTAATTATTGTGAAAAAGATCTTTACTCTCAGCTGAACAGAAAGTACATAACTGGAATTGGACCTGGAAGACAATTTACTGGAGGAGGTTTTATTTAAAAGTAAAGAAAATGTAATTTCCATGGACAGGGTTGCATATCTTCCATTGTTTATTGGCACCTGTGCAGGCTAGCGAAAGATATTCAGGCACCTGTTTCTGTATTATTTAGTTACAAATGCCTGTATGTCAAATATTAAAGCTATCCTAGCTTGGCAAATGAGAGGTTTAAATTGAAAGCCTGGCATTTAGAAATCTCAAACTGAAGATTTCATACTAAATTTGCATACGAGGATAGTGGTTCGAGTCATTTTTGTTATTTACTATCTGGAGTGCCTACTGGGTTCCTGAGAGCTGGAGGTGTTAATCAACTAAGAGCTCAGAGCAGTGAATATTAAAGTCGGACCTACATTTCTGTGCCTGTAAAAGAGGTCTAGAAAGTAAGCACAATCCAAGTAATCTAAGGTTAGTCTACATTATAGACAACAACAACAACGAAAAACCTCAATGACAACATTCCTAACATGTCACAGCTCATATGAGGGATTACCAGTAAATTTAGAAAACCTCAATAAAGATGTTTTCATTATTTCTTAGACCACTAAGGCTCACAAGATTATCATTTGCAGGATAATTTTTCAGCTTGCATAGATTTGCTCAGCTGACTAACACTGGCCTGAAATGTGGCTTATCAATAAATAGTGTTGGACTTAACCTTTTGATATGAATGTGGGAATACTTTTTTCATTTTCACTGGAGTTATTAGTCAGGCATAAAATGTGGACTTCTGACACTGGGACATTTGTCGCTAATACAGTAATTTTTATGAGGTTGCTGCATTTTCCTGTTGATAATACATCATTTTCTTTTCAGCTTATGAACCTACTGTTCTGCCAAAAGAACTTGTTTCCTGTCAGTGCTGACAACCACCCAATACGATACAGCAATCTTTATGTAGATTTTATTTTATGTCTTACAAAAGGGACAAATGGTATTGAAGACTGGTTCATTCTCATTAGTTGAGGATCTCACATGCCTTTGTCTCTGCAAGCAGATGGTGCTTACATTCTCACTCATCATTCAGTTAGTCAAGACTTCTAAGGTCAGCACAGTGAAGTTACTGGAGTTTAAGCTTTCTATAGTTCAGTGATGCACCCGTCATATCTCAGTCTTTCTGAACTTCATGGTCCGAGCAGACAACAGCTCTACCTGGACCTTTTGTTCCAAAATGTAGTAGTTTATGGTTTCTGATTTTCAAAGTAGGATACTAAACAGAAAGGAGTGATCTTCAGGGCACCAAAGAAATTCCAAACACTAATAAATGCAGATTGTGGGTCTGTACAGTTTTTGAGATGATGACGATTTCTGTGATATATTTTTAGGTTTTTTTGGTTTTACAGTGTGTTACCTATTCTTGTTTGTTTTGTTTTATTTCTTAAGGTCTGTGACTTTTGAGTAATAGATATCTTTAACAGCACAATAAATGGAGATGATGTGAATAGGTGATTAGTTTAATTGTACCTCCTGCAATCATTTTCATAAATCTTATTCAGTTTTGATTTTACAGAAGTTCATAGAATCACAGAATCATTAAGGTTTGAAAAAATCAGTAAGATCATCTAGTCCAGCCATCAACCCATCCCCACCATGCCCACTAACCATGTCCCTCAGTGCCATATCTTGAACGCCTCCAGAGACAGTAACTCCACCACCTCCACCTCCCTGGGCAGCCTGTTCAAATGCCTCACCACTTTTTCTGAGAAGAAAGTTTTTCTTAATACCCAGCCTGAAGTTGTTTTTCTCAAAGCAAAATCAAGGCAGTATTAACGAGCTTCTTGCATTAAGTGTGTTTGTTGTCCTCTCCATGTTCTTGATTACTGAACAAAAACCTAAGCTTCTGTCAGTAGAGCTTAAGCATAAGTGCAACTTCAGAATTACATCTAGATGTTCAGCATTTATAATGTGTTTATACCCTCTTTCTGGTTACCTGCTCCCAGTTTAGTGAGTTTCTATATTATTCTAGTGTAAATGATTTAAACAGTTCAGAAATTGTGGTACACTGGTTCATCTGTATGTTTTATGTGCAGTTTATTTCTATGAATATTCAAGGCTGTTTTTTAAGTTTATTCATAAGGTCAGTGAAGCGTGGTTGAAGTATGTACTTGAGGTTAATGTGAAAGTGATGACAGATTTTTGTTCTGAAGTGAACAGGACTTGGAATGGTTTGGATTTGTCTTTTATTTATCAGGTGTTTATAATATCAGCATAAGACACACTGCTTGATATTCTCTCACAGAGGAAAGATTAATGAGAACATAAAATGGTAAATGATGATTTTTGACCTTGATGATTTTGGCATTTGTCGGAATGCCTCACACATATATAGCTTTACTAACAAAGATGTGTTTGGAAGCCCTTGCTGCCTCTGGTGGACTCTAGGGCTTGGGCATGTCTTCTTCCTTTCTGCTGGAACTGTGCCCAGGTTCTCATGCCAACCTCCAGCTCAGACTTCAGGTCTTCTCAGGGACAGGTTTTCCTCCTGCTCATCTAGTTTGGCTTGGGATTTCTATCAAATTAAACATAGTCTCATAATGCAGAGGATTAAATTTAGCAGAGGGAAAGATAAACACACTGATGTCTCTTCAGCCACGTTCCTTTGACCTCTCACATAGCCATACAAGTGCCAGTCTCTCCAGTTGCTGACATGAGGCCCATGAATTGTGTGGCTCGAGGCCTCACTGGCCATGGGACCTTGCAGCGCTCGTTTGTGCACTGAGGGTGAAGTTACACAGGAGGGCAGATAGGAGGGGCTCCGGCAAGATATAGCAGACTGCAGCAGACAGGCAGAGGGTTGTCAGAGGGATGGCTGGCTGGCTCCTGTTCTTATATGGCTGGCCCTTTCCTTCTCTCTCTTTCCCCCTCCCTCCAGTCTGTTCCTCTGCATCCCCATCTCTGCCAACTTTGACACATTCCTGAAGCATTCCTTAGTAGTAAGTATGCATATCTCCACAGGCCCCCTCAGATACCAATAGTACTGGTGTAGCTTATTTCCCTTATCAGTTACAAAAGCCAGACTGATGCTTTTCAGATCTCTGCCTGTGTTTTCTTAATGGCCCATCAATTAATGGCTGAAGAGTTCTGGTCCCATTTACTGCCTCCCTTAGTGCTTACTTATCAGGTTTCTGTCTCTGTGTGTTTTGTTAATGGCTTTCCCTTTTATTTCCCCTTCCCTATGAGGTGAGAAGGTCTTTAATCTGATTACTCCAGTGAATCAGCCGCTCCCACATTCCCCATTCCGTTACACTCTCTTTTTAGCTATATCACTGAGGACAGTGATGATGGAGCACTTGGAAGTCGTCGCTGTGAGCAAGAACTCGAACTAATGGAGGCATTAGACAAAGAATTCTGTTGGTTTTTTTTTTTTTTTTTTTTTTTTTTGAGATAACTACAGCATGTGAAGTAAATAAAGCTCGATAACACATTTTATGATGATGGACACATTTCAAGATAAGCAGGAATAAGACATACATCAGACTGTCTGCAAGTAACTTTTCTTAATTAGAGTAGTGAAAACTGTCACTATAGTGAGTTGAGGACATCACAGACTTAACCAGTTAGAAAACTGCCGGTTATTTGCATCTCAAGTTTGATTTCTGCAAGACTTCTGTTTTCACTTTGACAAGGAAAGAACTTGCTTCAAATTTTTTGTCATAGGATGGTAAGGAATTTGAATCTGTTTAGTTGTAATTATGAAGTTTTTTTGTTTTTTTTTTTTACCTTAAACAGAATGCTATCTTAAACAATATTCTGCTGTAATGCTAAGTAGGCAACAATAAAATGAACCTCTCATAAATTTGTAGGATTTGTTGAAGGTAGAAATAACTTGTCTCATTGTTTATTTGGTTTATTTGTACGATATTGCAGTAAGCGTACTTTGAATGCTTAAACAGCTTTTTATACGTTTTTACACTGTTGCATTTTTTCATTTGCAGAATCCTGGTGCATCCAGTTCCAGCTGGTCAGAAGTAGATGTGCTGATCCTGGCTGGAACAATTGGTCATGTTTTGAGTTTGGGAGCAAGCAGTTTTATAGAAGAGGAACATCAAACCTGGTATTTTCTTATCAATACCCTTTGTTTGGCTCTGTGTCAGGAACTTTGTAGAAATCATTTTCTTCTGAAAGAATGTGACCTTCAGCTTGGCACCACTGTGAAACAAAATCTTGATAGTATTGGAGAAGCTTCAGAATGCAAGAATATAGATGTACAAGCAGCAAGTAATTCAAAACTAGGCAAGGCTGCGTCTTCAGCTGAATTTGTAAAAGGATCAGATAAGTGGATAAGCTTAGCAAGTCCCTGGATCATTCTTATTTGCTGTCGACTCCTTCGATCCTTGAATCAGACAGGGGTCCAGTGGGCTCATCGTCCAGACTTCGGGCACTGGTTGACAAGGTGGGTAACAGGTTTATTTTCATACTTTGTGTTATTTAGAAGTTAATGAGTGTTTTGTTTGAAGTATGTGAACATTTCTATACAATCGCTGTATTAGAAATTGCTGTAAATATGAAGGGACTAAACAGTGAAGCAGCATAAGGAATTTTTCAGTGCAGGAGTTATTCCTCAGATACTATCAATAGATTATAATCTTAGCCCTGCACCATGACTTATCTAATTAATGTCAATTATACCCGATAGGTTTATCAGAGGCAAAAAGTAAACATTTTCTTTGCGTAAGTCAACGGAGGCTGGTTTGGGAAATTAAAAAACACTTAATAGAATTAAACCCTTAATTTAAAAGCAGAAGGTTCTGCTCAGTTCCAGATTTCATTAAATTGTAGAAAAAGGTGCTGCACAAAAGAGTTTTTCCTTGTCTGTCACAGTCATTTAATGTGTGGGTGGAAAACTGAAGGAATTTTTCAAATGTAGTATGGGAATTGAGAATTTCTTAAAACTTGAAGTGCACTAGAGAAAAGCTTTTACTTCTTCGACTGCCTTTAGTGTTCTGAACTATGGCCACTACTCAGTGATAGAAAGTACTTAATATTTGAACTGTTTTTGGATGTTGTCTGGTAGGTGGAATTGCAACACCTTGCAACTGACTAGTCAGTGTTTTGCAGACAGCAGATGGAAGGTTTTTTGTAAGATAAAGAGATTTCTTGCCAGTATCTTAGAATGTGTTGATGAAATGTCATTCATCATTCATTAATAGAGACATGAGTAAATCAGCCAGTATGAAACTCGTTACATATTGGCAGCCTCACAGATAAAATGCCAATTGCTATGACAGGCATGAGTGCTGAAAGACATGACTTATGAGGAAGTTTATTGCATTACCAGAGCTTTCACCGTACTTCCTCTTGCAATGCAGTGAGGGATTGAGGAAGGAGTGTTATATGCAGTGCTAGTCACAGGAAACTCCATCATTGTGAGGTAAGTCACTGTGTGACCAGCCCTATAGTAAATACAGGATTAAGTGTGATTCATCGTGACTGGGAAGATTATTAGCATTGTTATTAATTATTATTTTTAAAGATTAACCCTCAGTATCTCCCAAAGATTTAGTTGTAGAATAACTTTCTGGTCCAGATGTCTTCTTCAGGCTGTCAACTCTTTTCTTTGGAGCGTTCTACTATAATGCCATGGAAGAAGACTTGATATTCTTGCAGCTAAAAAAAAAATTGCATTTTTTTCAGAGATGTGCTATTGCTGCTCTTGTTTACTGACACTTGGAAATATTACCAGCCTTCTAAACGTTGTGGATTTAACACCAAAGATACTGTACCAGTTAAGTGCACCTTCACTTCGCCACTTCTGACTTCATGGTGTGAAGTGTGCCTGTGTAGAGCAGCAGACCCTACTGTAGTGGGGACTTGGGGACATCACAGGTAGAATGCGGTCTGCAGCTAGATCAGATGCTTCTAGGGCTTCCTGAATAATAATGAAAGCTGGAAAACCCTTTAAGTTCAGCTCTCATACTCTTACTAGGTTGGTGGTTGTCTACACCTCTTCTGGCTAAGTCTTTTTTTTCTTTTGAGTATAGAGGGGTGGGAGAAGGAGTTTATTGTGTTGTTTCATTTTTTCTTCTGTGAATTTAAATTGGCACTTCTACTTGTTGAGATTTCTGTTGGCCTACTTATTCATCCTGTTGAGGTCTCTCTAAATGGCACACAGCCATCTGTTACACCAGCTGCTCTTTCAGTTTTGCATTGTTTGCAATTGCAAGCTTGCCCTCTGGGCCATTAAAGAAGATGGCCCCAATGTGAAGCCCTGGGGTTGGATGCTAGTGAGTCATCTCCAGGTGGAGTTTGTGCTGCTGATGAGAATGCTGGGCAGCTGAGCCAGTTGCTTATCTGATGTGGGGACTGGATCGATTTGCTTGTGAGGATCTTGTAGAAGTAAAAGCCTTGTTAATGTGCTGATAAACAGCCTTGCCTGCACTGCGCCCCTCGATGAGCTAGTCATCACAGAATTCTATCAGGTTGATTGACAATTGCTTCCCCTTCATAAATCCATAACAATCATGTAGTTAAAGCTGTGTGACTCCTTGGTGGGAAGAGCTGAAGTACTGGCAGCTAGATATCAAAACTGAAACTTACTGGTGAACTGTTTCTTGTGTTTCCCTCCTAATTATAGCATCATATTTGGGTGTATTTGCTTTGATCCTGAAGCAAGTAGAAGAGAAAAGGTCATACAACTATAGCCATAGGCTATCATTGCTTGTTTGGTAGTAATGGTATATTAAAAGAACTGTTACCTTACCAGGCAATGTACCTGTTGTCATGCGTTTCCTATCACAGGCCCTGTGTCTTACCAGCACAGCTGTTGCTTTGTCAGTTTGGTGAAATAGCTCACTGAACTGGTATGGCTGGTAAAATATCCCAGGGTGGTGCAGAAAACTAATCTTTCAGATGAGATGGATCACGTCCCATTCTGGTTTACCATGCAGCTTAACTGGCAAATGTTCTGCCACCATCTCTGGACTGGATTAGTACTGGAAGGAATGAGTGTGCAAGCTAGCACTGTTGCTGTCCAAATTCATTTGGAAGAAAAAAAAAAAGCAGCAGTATCTGCATCTTCTGAAATGCAGCATATGTAAACATTTTTTTTCTTTCTGTTATTGTCAAGCATTGCTTATAAAACCTAACTTGCCTGTCAAATGAGAAAGAATTAATGATTCTCAAGCTTCTACTTTTTCAGTCTTAAAAACCCCAACAACCTAAGTCCAGAGTGCAGTACCATGGCGGGCTAAGACAATGTGTAATTGGGGCTGCCACATTTCTGCCTTCTTCCTTTCAGTAGTGTAACAGCTTTTGAGCGTTCAGAAAGCACAAAAAAGCAGAATCCTGGCATAAGTTGGCTCAGGCTGCTGTGAAGCTGTATCCTGACAGAAATCACAGGAGCAGTTTTAGCATAACAAGAAGATATAGTATGCGTCATCATGCTGACATATGCTTAAGTTGCTTTGTATGGTTAAAAGTTAACCCTAATAGCATCATTTAAAGGGCACAGTTTTTGGACATAAGTGGTAAATGTGGGTGGGGTAAATCCTGTCTTGGGCCTGAAAGGCCTCACTGAATGAGTTTCCAAATGATTAGTCAATGAATCAACTAAATCTCTGCACATCCTCTGCTTTGTGAGGGTCCTAACTCCTTTTAGATGAGCGTGCTTGAATTTTCTTTGGTTAGAGATTTCAGTGTCTTTGTTACTTCTCTTTCCATTACTTTTCTTTTCACCATTCAGAATGGTGTGGTAGGGTGTCTGTTTCCCTAGTATTTTGTTCAGGATTGAGATGATGGATTTTCTTTACGGCATCAATTAAAAGTTAGTGATAGGCTGAGTTGCATAAACCACTCGTTCCTCTTCCCAAAATGCACTGTGAGCCTGTAAGGTTGATTGTTGTTCTATTTTTAGTATGTGTTTAATTTGCATAGTTGTGTCTTAATAGCATGTTTTCTAGTAATATGAAATCAGAACCTTTCTCAGATCATGTGTATCTTGCCAGTCTGAATTACAGCTGCTCAGGCTTTTTGTTTTTAAGATAAATTGATGAACAATCTTTTCTGTTTTTTTTTTCTTTTCCTCCCATACTGACCTTTTAGTTTAAGCATGACAACAGATAACTAATATTTTGCTTATCTGGACAATGCATAATGGGCTGACCATTCATTTGAGACGAAAAAGATTGTTGTACAGATTTGTGCATGGAAATATATCAGAAGCAAAACACAGAAAATCGGTTTATCTGTAGCATGTTGAATTTAGCTGCTAATGCAGAAATTAGGGAAGAATTTTTTTGGTATTTGCAGAGAGATTCTGCAAAACCTGCTGGAGAGAAGAAATGCACTTTAATGGGAAAAAGTGCATCAGAAAAATAGACAGTAGGTGAAGCAGAGAGAACATGCAGTTTTTGAATTTGGTTGTAGTAAGGTTTTCTTTTCAGTTAGCTAGTATTCAGATAACTTTGTTTGCATGTTTAATCCTGGTCAGAGCTCATACTTGGAAGGTGTCAGAGCTGCTTCAGGGCTCGCTGTGGAAGGGGTGAAGGAGTCAGTGGCAGCATCAGCTTGCGGAGAGCTGACTAGAAGCAGCAGCATGTAAAGATGATGATAATTCCTTCAAATAACGTACTTAATTCCCCCACCAAGTGCTTTCTCCCAGAAAACTAGCATGCAATGAGACTTCTTTGTATTTTGTTTTGTGCTAGCAGTATGGAAGTGAACTGTTAAAAAGGCTTTAAAATGAGATTCATCTGAATATTTACAACTCCTTTCACTCCACTAGTTTGCAGGAATTAAGTGAGGTCGAAGCAAGTCAAAGGAAATGTCTTCAATCTTTATTTTGACACCAGAAGTATGAAAGTGTAGACTGCTGGCTGTGACAGTAAGAGCATACAAACAAAGCTGCTTTTTTTAATTTGGGCTCTCTGTCGTGAAACTCTTGGTACTTTGATTTTGTGGCTTAGGCAAACACCACTAAATTTCAGCTGAGCTAGAGCAGCATGTTTCTGCATGGGTTTCTTGGGCTGATATCAAACTCACTGAGAAGTTTGCTAAATGGCTGAATTCTGTGTTGAGCAACTACAGTTCTCTTTCAAAATGCATGCTAATTTAATATGTGCTTAGCTGCCCTAATTATAAGAACCTTGATTGGTAAATGTGGAAACTGTAGGTGGTCTATAGTGTGTCAACATAACTTGTTATAAATCCTGTTTTGTTTGTTTCTTCAGCAGATCCTCTGAAACACTTAGACACAGGCTGGATATAAACCCCCGTGCTAGCAGTAAAGCATGTGCCATTAGTGACTGATGTGCTCATGTATTTAAAAATGCACTTCCTTTCCACTGGGCCTTTTCTAAGGGTTTTATTTTATTTTATTTTTCCTTTTTTTTTTTTTTTTTTTTTTTTTTCCCCCGTATGATTTGCAGTGTTCAGTGTAGGGAATGGCAGATGCTATTGAAAGTCTTGCTGTATATAGCACTGCTTATTACTTCTTTCAGGTAGGAATATTCTTAATAATTTGCCTGATTTGATTTATCTCACTGTCATGCAGTAAATAAAGAGAATACATCCTGAAGGTATTCTTTTAAATGAATGTTTGTGGTAAATTTTAAAAGATGCATTGGTTACTAAATTAGTTCTTTATGTAGAGATGATAAGAAATTATGCATGTGCTATCTTCACAGGATGCTGCAAGAATCCATTCACTCCTTATTCAGTCTCTTCCTGTAGGAGAAAAACACTACTGAGGAAAAACACCAAGGCACATAATATATCCTATAATGTTCTGGTTCATGTCGCTTTTCTCTGCTGTTCTGCAGAGAGCAGTGCAACTCCTGGGAGTCTTCTATGAAGAGCTTGACTGGGTCCTGCAGGGCGGACTAACGGGGCAGTTTTTCTGCCCTGTATCCTTTCATCTCTGACATTTCCAAGCACAATAGCTGTCACAAATATTGGTTAAAATCTTGATAAAGCATATACCGTCAAATAGGAAGGTAGACCTATTGGAAGTACTGTAATTCTAATTAAATCAAAGGTAAAACTGGAGTTTTATAAATGTGATCAGAGTTAATGCAACCCTGCCTTAGTGTCATTTAACTAAAGTTGATGATCTTTTATTGTGGCATTTTGAGGTGTGGAAGACAAAGATGGAACACACCGTTATCATGCTCTGAATAATGTTCTTAAAAGAAGGTAAATTAATAAGATTAGTATTTCTGGGTTGTTTGAGATGCTGAGAATATTTGCAGTGGGCAAATTTTAGCAACTCTTGGATTATAAAGGCCTTTCTGGAATTTTGTAGCTAGCTGTAGTAGGTATGAAGAGCAGATCTTTACCTTACCCCCTTAAATTTTGCAGTACTAAGTGATATCACTGTAGATTTAAATACACAGCTTTTAGCAGCGTGCTTAATGAAATGCTCTCAGGTCTGTAATGACAGCTAGATGCTTAGGATGAAGGAGAATAAATAGACTGTATCTGTACTCTTGGCCATGATGCAATTTCTGTCTCTATCCTTTGAATGTATTGATCCACTACGAGGGAGTGCAGTTGTCTAAGAGAATCATATTGTGTTGTTTGTGTATATTTTTAAAAGTAAGTAAGTATATTTCTGGTCATTACGGTTAGGTAGTATTTTATGTGTCTAAAATTAAACAAAACAGATGCATGTGCAGTTATTTAGAAATGGAAAATAATACTGATTTCATAATGTAATAATCTTTTATGCCTTATCCAGAGAACGAAGTGCTGTAATCAAAATGTAATGTTTTAAAATGCATAAATAAGAAAATTCAAGTTTAAAAGCTTCTACTCTTTTCCATTATGCAACAAGCAGCTCAGTTTTTATATAATTAAGAGAATAGCTAGCATATGGTGGAACACAATAATTCCACTTAAAGCACGCATTCTTGAATAGGAAGCCTCATTAATAAAAGCAATTTTTTGAAACTGCAAAATATTTTACCATACCTCCTGGAAAATTTATAGCATATCTCAGTGCAATAATTAATTTGGCGATAGAGTACTGTAGCTAAGGCTCTGTCAGATGTGCTTCACAGTGGTTACAGTGGTTTGAACGTTTTTTGTTTGTATATTTCTTTTTCTGCAGTTCTGAGCATAAGTCTGAACTCTCCGTCTTGGCTGCAATTTCCCTAGTTATGATCTTTGTTCTGGTTCAAAGAAGATGCTCTCTGGTTTCGAAAATTGCTATGGCACTTGGGCTCCTGGGAGTCTACAGTTACCGGGCAGCCATTGGAAACGTCATATTTCCATGGCAACATGACAGCAAAGATATTTCAAAGTAAGTTAATCAACAGATATGTAAATCTATTTCTAGAAAGGTGTTAACACTTTCGGTATCGGGATAGGGTGGAGAGGGATGTTATGTTTAGACTGTAATCAAATTCTTACGAATAAAACTATATTTTGTCGGTGACTGACACACGGTTCTTGTGGTGTGCAATTTTAAGCCTTGTGAAGTGTCCTGCAACTGTGTCAGATTAGAAGTTAGTCAGATAGGAACTAATCAGAGGAAAATCCAGTAGTCATTCCCTGTATTTTTGCTAGAAAGAAGCCCCAAATACAACATCTCCTCTTGTTTTAGATGGATGTGCCACATTTAGCAGAGAACACGTCAAGTTCGTTCAGCTATTTGCTAGTTTTGAAGGATGATTATACAGTAATTTAGAGTGTTGCTTTTCCACATCTTTCTTTCTCAGTGGAGTATTTTTTGTAATGTATGACTGTAACGAAGTTCTTCTTGATACCTAGGCTGTGCTGTACAGTGCATACTGAGGACTTTTATGTGGATGGTAAATTTCTTAAAGAACTAGTCACTGCAACTGTAAGGAATTTATTAGGGTTTTTATCAGGGACTACTTCTGGAATGTAGCTAAGTGACTTTAGTTTTCTCGTGGAGCTTTTTATCATTGGATTGTTTCTGGCTTGTAAATATCAGAGCTGTGTAAAACTTCCAGAGTTAGTAAGAGCAATAGAAGAGGAGGAGCGGATCATGGAAGACAAGTATAACTGTTGTCTTACAAGTGCGATAAACTTTCTCTCATGCTCATTTTTAATTTGATATAGATACAAATGGTTTCTTTTGAGGCTTTTTGATTAGAGGACAGAAATTCACAAGATATCCAGATGGAAAATGTCCTGCAGGAAAAGATCTTAGGACATATAGATCAGATTTGCTAATAAGGCATCTTTATAAACTATATTTGTGTGTTTATATATATATATATGGTGGTGTATATATATATATGGTGGTGTGTGTATATATATATATATATATATATATATATATATATATATATGTATATATATGCAGATGTATTTACATACATTCCATCTTTCTAAATATTGAAGATAATTCTAATTCTGTACCAGTGTTAACACTGTATGTTCTTTCTGCTGAATGTGAAAGTAATGGCAGAATCACAGAATTGTAGTGGTTGGAAAGGGACCTCTGAGTATCATCCAGCTTAAACTTCCTGCTAAAACAGGTTTCCTACAATAGGTTACACAGGAAAGTGTCCAGGTGGGTTTTGAACATCTCTAGAAAAGGAAACTCCACAGCTTCTCTGGGCAGTTTGTTCCAGTGCTCTGTGAGTTGTAGCTAGGGGGGAACACCACTAGTTACAGGCCTCTAGCTAGACTCTCCACCACTGATCACAACCCTCTGAACTCTACCAGTCAGTTTTCTTGATCACCTCACTGTCCACTCCTTCCTGACCTTATTTATGAGGATGTTGTGGGAGACAGTGTCAAAAGCCTTGTTGAAGTCAAGGTATATGACATCCCCTGCTCTCCCCTCACCTACCCAGTTGGTCATAGAAGTCTACTGTGTTGATCATTATTTCCCCTTGTTGACTACTGCTGACAACCTTCTTCTCCACTTGCTTGGAGGTGACATCCAGCGTAAGTTGTTTCATCGCCTTCCCAGGAACAGAGGTGAGGCTGACTGGACTGTCGTTTCCTGAGTCCTCCTTGCCCTTTTTGAAGACTGGGGTGATACTGACTTTCCTCCAGTCTACTGGCACCTCTGCCATTCTCTGTGAGCTTTCACAGATGATAGAGAGTAGTTCGGTCATGGGTGCGATGGTAAACTTTAGTCTGCAGAATTTTGCTCTGTGATTGAAAGTGTTTTAGAAAGCATGTGTGATTTCTGGGTTTAACCTCGTTTTTGTGTTTGAGTAAGGTTCTTGGAGTTGCGGTGAAAAAAAACTGCAGTGTGGGTAAAAACATTAAATACAGCAATTGAGCTACAAATGGAATGCAATTAAAGAAATAAGTGGAGTACTTAAGACAAAAGCCTTTTTCTGAGAACTTACTCATTCTATACTCATCATAGTGATTTTAATTACAAGAAGAAAGATAAAGCGCTTTTATATTGTTTCACCTTAAATAGTGAATATGATAATGTGCTTAAATCATGTCAGATGTTTATAAATCTCTAATTATATAGTGATTTAAAAGGTGCTCTCAAGATTAATGAAACAAAGCTTTAGAAAATAAAGCTTTATTAGCAGATATAGTGGTCTTGTACTTAAAGCACAGCTTGAAACGAAGTGGCAGTTTATCTGGGAACAATTAACAAGTGTTTTTTTTTTTAATTATTATTTTAACTGAAATATCCTTGTGCTTCTATGAGCGCAAATACCCTACAAGACTCCAGACACTCGTTTTATACACCTCAGGACAGGTGTGTGCTGTAGTCTGTATTTTCTGTGATTCTTGTTTAAACAAGATGCTTTCAGCATGGGACTTGATGGTCCTTACGTATTCTTTTACCTTATACCTTTAATGAAATAGTAGTCTCTCTGATTGGAATGGTCATTGCAATTATGAAATATCCCCCAAACCATTCCTACTGAAAGAAGCAGAACTTTTCACCTGTAAGTGAGCTAGTTATGCTAAGATATGGGCTTCTTAAACCTATAATACAGGGCCTAACAGAGGAAGCATTGTTTGTCCAAGATCACTAACTCTTTAAACAGAGTGTCTTCTGCAAAACTACCAGAACAGCATGCCAAATAAGATGGTAGGCATGTTAGCACATTTCAGATGTTAGCTGATGTGTCAGTATAATAATTCAAGCTCAGCTTGATTAGATGGCTGATGTGATAAATAACCAGGACTGTCCTTCAAATTTGTCTGGAGGTATCTTTATCGTATGTGTGACATAAAGTGGAGACAGATCCAGATGGAAGAATAGCATTATATAAGATGCTTTTTCATCTGTACGTAGCCACTGCATGTTTAATTCATGTTTACTTAAGACTGAATCAGTGCTCTGATATCCCATCTTTCTCCCTTATACTTAAAACAAGTGTTTTCTCCAAACGTGACAATTGCTGGAAGGTGAATTAGACAATTGAAGAATGTCCCTTCTTCTATGGCTTGAGCTAAGATAACCTCTAAATTAAAAAAATGCAAGGAAATAATAAGACTTTCAATTTTTTTGGGTTCTTTTTTATAATGATAGTTTGTACAATAAAAATGATACGTATATACCATATTGATGTGGAGGATAGTGCTCTTGCTAAAAAACTTTTAGTTTTAATTCCATGAACCAGTTAATCTCATTTTTTCACTTAACTCCTTTAGTATTGGCTAATTTCCAAAAATTACCTAAAATTTTGCTTCTAAGTTCATAGAATCGTAGTTTGGGTTGGAGGGGACCATAAAGTCCACCCAGTTCCAACCCTGTGCCATGGGCAGGGCTGCCCCCCACCAGCTCAGCTGCGCAGGGCACCATCCAACCTGGCCTTGAGCGTCCCCAGGGATGGGGCACCACAGCTTCTCTGGGCCACCTATGCAACTGCCTCACCACTGTTACTGTAAATAATTTATTCTAATGTGTGATGTAAACCTACCCTCTTTTAGTTTAAAACCCTTATGTCTTTGTCCTGTCACTACACCCCCTGATAAAGGTCAATCCAAAAAGCTGCATGAGTGTATTTGAACACTTTTTGATAATAATTACATCAGAATTACCAGAAATACTGAAATAGGGCAGTTAATTTCTGCATGAGCCAGAAGCACAAGAACTCTGTGAACTTTACTGTTCTGTTCCCTGAAGAAACAATTCCTTATGCTTTGCAAAATAATGTATTTTTAAGTTCAGGTGTCTCAAAAATTCTCACTTCTGAGTGAACTGTATTACCTTTGTAGAAGACTGGTCGTTCATCACTCATATACAAAGGACCTAATAATTCCCGGGGATAATGAGTTCTAAATTTTGGATGTGTGCATAATATGTACTTTTATTTTTTCCCAAACAAACAAACAAAAAGTAATAATAGTATTTTATTCCACTCGTTAGATGGATTCTTTGGAATATTTTTATGCATAGCTTATCTCACTAATGTGGTTTGTGGCTCATTTTACCCACTTAATATAAGACTGTCAGTGTGTTCTGATGGAATGGATGTTCGTGCTTCTAGAACAGCAGATCACAGTTCTTAAGCCTACTGGCCCTTACCTTTGACGGCTTTTTTTGAATGAGATACTGTGCATTCTCCAAAAGCTGACTTTCATTGAAAATAGAATGTGACATCAGCTTATAGGTGTAATGAACATGGCAGTTAGATACTTAGTACGTAAATTTTTGTATCTTTTAGGGAATTGAAAAGTGCATGTGACATCAGTGGAAAATGTGCTGGTTTGTATTAGATATACAGTAGTGTACGGTGACAGAATGTCTGAGAAATGCAGGAATTTTAGGCTGAAATAAGGATTTTCAATTGCTATCAATTGGCTACAGAGAAATATGTATTTGTGTTAATGAGTTCTGAAAAACTGCTGAACGGCTTAAAAGGATAGTAGTTTTAAGTCAATTTATTTTCTGACATGCACGTTTTATATCACTCTAAGGAATATTTGTAGGGAAATTCTTTATGCTGTGTAAGTGGAACATTTATATGGATGGTGCGTATGGATCTAGACCTTGAATAGTAATAACACATTTATTTTGGTTACATTATTTGACATTTTATTTTATTTTTATATTTTAGTTTACGCTACTTTTTAGCACAATCTGTTTTACTTAAAGTTGCTCTGGAGTTATTAAATGGGAACCAGCTTTAGAATTCTGCATATTTGACAAAGCCCACTGATAAAAAAAATTGTCCAGTACTGTACTAGCATTAGAACTTGGTCTGTTTGGCAGAACTGAATGGACTTATTGCATCTCTCTTGAAAAAGACTTTTTTTGACCTATGAAATTGATGCTAGTAAGTTACTTATGTTTCTAGTTTATTTGCTTTTTCAGATACACATATATTATTTTCTTTTCTTTTTAGGGGGATTACTGAAGCTCGTTTTGTTTATGTCTTTGTTCTTGGAATAGTCTTCACTGGCACTAAAGATTTACTAAAGTCGCAGGTTATTTCTGCAGACTCCAGTGTGAAGAGTACAGGACTATGGGAAGTGTACAGTGGATTGGTTCTACTATCAGCCCTTCTATTTAGACCACACAATTTACCAGTCTTGGTATTTTGTCTGCTGATACAGACAATGATGACGAAATTCATCTGGAGACCTTTGAAATTTGATGCAGCGCAGATTACCATAATGCACTACTGGTTTGGCCAGGCTTTCTTCTATTTTCAGGTAAGCTGAATGCTCTCCTTGCTATGGTGCTGGGAGGGGGAATACTTTTCAAAAGAAATGTTTATGGAATATGAAGTGCCAACTAAGTCATGGAGTGGGAGAGTTCACTGAATTCTCAGTTATTATGTTTCTAACAGTGTTTCTAATTAATGTTTCTGTCTCAGAATCAGGGAAGGGTATGTGCTTGATAACATGATACCCTCAGTGCAGAGTCCCACAATTGTCAGGAATATTAGCTGTGTATACTGTGGAACTTTGGTCTGTTTGTAGACTTCTTAGCTACTACTATGGTGGTAGTAAACTGAAAAGTAACAGCTGAGTTGATTAATAACAATAACAGGAAGATGCATTTTTGTATCTGATTCTTGAGACTTCCAAAACCTTTGATAGCATCACAATATATTTATATGCAGTTCAAGATTGAAGGGAATCTCTTTGTCAATGTAAGGCATCTTTGGAGAATCAAAACTAACTGCTGTTCTTATTATAATGAATCATCTTTCCTGGAGAATCTAATAATTTCAGTAACGTTGTTGTCCCCATTGTAAATAAGGTTGCAGTTGCACAAAACCTTTTTTTAGCATCAAAGAAAGAGAGGCTCTTTGCACTTCTGCTAGAGCTGGGAACTTAGTATAGCAGTGTCCTAGGAGAGCATTAGTTAAGCTGGAAATCATGTTGTTAGATTCCGGTTTAGGAAGAGAAGCTTTCTGATTTGCTGCAAACTTCAAGGTAAGGGCTGTGCTGGATATAATTTCCAGGCATGGCTGAGGTTAAACTGTAGTCAAGCTTAAGGTACTTCACATGCTTTCTAATCCTGTTAGTACAGTTTGAGCATTGGCTTAACTTTGCTCTGAGAGTGCATGTCAGGACAGAGAATCGTTGGTGGGCATACCATCATCATGTTTCATCCCTTCCTAACCAGCTTTCCTTCTAACTCCTGCTCCAAAGAGGTAACATTTTTTGATTGAATGTGTTTTGCATATGCTGAGCATTACAATTCATGCAGCCAACTCTGATGATTGCCTTCTGAGAGCAGCCCTTAGTGGGACTGGAAAGAGGCCGAAGGCCTCTGCATACTGAGGTGCTTAACAAAACCAACTGTCAGAAATGGTGGGTAGCCTGACAAGAAAGTCCTAGTTATGGAAAAGAGACTAATAAAGAATAATTTTAATGTTCTTGTAAAGCATCTATTTTCCAGTACCTGAAGGAGCCTACAGGAAAGCTGGAGTGGAACTTTTCATAAGGGCAGGTAGCAAGAGGACGAGAGGAAATGGCTTTAAACTGGAAGAGGGTAGATTTAGACTAGATACTAGGAAGCAGTGCTCTACTGTGAGGGTAGTGAGACACTGCAAAAGGTTGACCAGAGAAGTTGTGAATGCCCCCTCCCTGAAAGCATTCAAGGCCAGGCTGGATGGGGCTTTGAGCAACCTGGTCTAGAGGGAGGTGTCCCTGTCTGTAGCAGGAGAGTTGGAACTAGATGACCTTAAAGGTCCCTTCCAACCCAAATCCTTCTATGATTCTGTTTTCAATGATGATGAATTGTTGGGGTTGGCTGAGAATTTCACAGAACCATCAAATCAGGAAATAGTTGAGGCTGAGAGGCACTTCTGGAGATTTTTCAGCCCGACATCCACCAATCAACAAGTTCGGGTTACTCAGGGATGTATCCAGGCTGATTTTAAATACTGCAAAGATGGACACTCTACAACCTCTCTGGGCAATCTCTCCTAACATGTGTGCAACCTAACTAGTGGAAAAACTTAGATTTCAGTTAAAGCCCATTGCCTTTCATCCTTGCAACAGACAGTACTGAAAAGATTCTGACTACGTCTTTGTACTCTCTCTCGTTAATGTATTTGTAGGCAGTGTTATGATTCTTGCTTAGCTTTCTCTTCTCAAAAGTAAACAGGTCACAGACTATCTTTCTGATAATGTTTGTACAAAAGCTGCATTTTTTTTCCCAGCATCATATTTGTAGTCCATCAGTAGACCTACTCTAGCATATCCATGTCTTTCTTATATTGGGGAGCCTAGAACTGGAGCCAGGACCACAAGTGTGATCTCACCACTGCTAAAGACAGGGAATGGAGTGTCAATTTGAGACAGCTAGCAGTGCTCTCCCCAGTGCAGTTTCAGGAGTTACTGGTCTTCTGTGACCCAGTGACAAATGGCTGGCTAATAGACAACATGGTGTCCACCAGGACAACATATGTCCTTCTCAGCCAGGCTGCTTCCCCAGTGGTCATCCCCCAGCTCATCCTGGCACATGAGTTTATTCTTCCCCACGTGCAGAATCTGCCATTTCCTGCTGTGAACTTCATGAGTTTGTTGTCAGCCCATTTCTCTGGCCTGCACAGGTCCCTCTGAATGGCACTGTGTGCAGACTTGCTGAGGATGTCATCTGTGCCATCCTCCATTGAGGAAGATGGCCCGAGTGTGTGAAGCCCTGGGGTTGGATGCTAGTGAGTGGCCTCCAGGTGGAGTTTGTGCTGCTGATCAGAACCCTGTGTGCTAAGCAGCTGAGCCAGTTTTCAGTCCACCTCTCTGTCCACTTATCTGATCTGGACTGCATCAGTTTTCCTGTTAGGATGTTATAAGGAAAATAAGAACTCCTTGAGATATTATATTTGCTGGAAATACTTTTTTATTTATTATTATATTTGCGTGGAAATACTTTTTTATTTTCTCCAATCTGAGTGCTGTAAAAAAAAAAGGGAAATAACATTTGCGGAAGAAGTTGCAAAAAGTATGGAAAATGTATCTTTCCATGTGTCTCTGCTGTGCCAAGCATCTTTTTTTCTGTAAATGTAATTATACTATACCAATAAAATGTATTTGTCCTATACCAATGAAAGGTAACAGATAGATCTTACAGCACAAGTGGATTTTTTAGTGGTTTTATACTGGTGTTACTGAGATGTGTGTTTTAAGATTTCTCTTCTTACTTTATTGACTACTCTTTCAATCAAGGAGCTTTTTGTTTTTTAGAAGATTAGAAGTGACTTCCATTTCAATTAGCTGCACATTCTCCTGTTGGATATTGTGCATTTGCCCACCATCCTCTTGGCAGTTTTGACATAACTTCTAGTTTTCTTTCCTTTGAGACTAATTCCATCTAGCATGGTACAGATTTCAGCAAACTTGAGGATATTTTAAAAATCAGCTCTTATGAGGCAGCAAGCCTCAATGTACGTAGACATGCTGCTGAATCACAGCATCCGAAGCTCAGAAGGGTATTCCATGTATTGTAGTGAGGTGATTTCTTGACCAGTCTTTATGCCTCCTTTGTCGGTCCAAGATGTGAAGAATGGAGTGATTGTGCATTCCCAGAGCTTCTAGTAGAAGCAGTCCAAAGCTTCCCACCCTCCCCCTGACATTATCTTTCTGAGATTGGTTTATTATTAAGTTCAGTGTATGAAACAGAGCAGACCCAGATAAGGAGCAGCCATGTTGTCTCTGATCATTTGTAAACTGGCTCTGAAGAAATTCTTCCGAATTTGACATAATTTTGCTAAGTAATTGCTTAATTTGTATTCTTTTTAACACCATGCCCTTAAAATTTTGTATCCATTCTAGAAGATGTTGACAGCAGTCGCTTGCAGATTTTTTTTTTTTGCTATCTACTCTGAAAACCAAGGCATGTACCTACCTCTACTGTATGTCCAAGACAGAGTGAAATGACAAATGGACCGCAGTGGAATAGGAAGGATTTTAGAAATATGAGTTTTTACTGTGGCCTTCATATTCCTAGAGATTTTTGAAAACAGAGCAATCAGTTCTGCTAAGTAAAAAAAGTTTTCAAGGTAGGTGGAGTTCTCCACTGCCCCTCACTCACAGATGGTTTTCAGTTATCGTTTGAAAATGCTATAATTGCACTTAAAGTAGATCTCCTTTACGGTATGGAGATGAAGAGTTGGACCAAAATGCTCCTCTTCAGGATAATAGCTTGTTTCATTTATTCTGTGATGAAGAAACTGTTCTGTAGCTATGAGAGGGAACAAACTGAATCATAGAAGCCTAACAGGTGGTGGGCTTAGTAGTTTCTTGGTTTTTTTAGCTGTAGCGTGCTCTAGGGATGTTCCCCCCCGCCCCGGTGCAGAAATTTGCCCTTCCCCTCTCTGAAGCCCGTAGGGTTCCTGTCTGGAATGCAGCAGTGCCAGCAGTGGCATGGCAGCAGGAAAAAGGGGAGAAAGCATCAAGGATGGGGAAGCAACAACCCTGTGCTGTTAGCAATACCAACACGTATTTTTGCAGTCTTTCTTTCTACTTTATTTCCGTGGTGGAATTGGACACTGATGAGGGGGGTCCACTGGGGCCGGTGTGTGTCCCAGCTGCTGCCGGTCCCCAGTCTCATCAGCTGTGCCCCTGGTCTATTCCTGCCGGCGAGGCGGCCTCTTCTTCGGTGATGCTGAGGCCTGGGAGTCGCTGGCCTTCCTCTTTGGGGCTCGCCGGGGCCGCTGAGAATTTACTTCATGGGGGAAGAGTGCACTGGGAGTTGAAGAGTTAGTGGTGCAGTTCCGTGGATTGTTGCTATTTCCGGGTACCTGGTTCTCAGCAGAGAAGAAGAACTGCATCTCCCAGAAGACCTTCACTGTTTCCTTTCTGTTTTCTGTTCAGAGGGAAAGTCACGAGACAGCCCCTTTTCTTTCACTGCTTGTCTCTGCAGTGTGTGTGTGCTCCCTAGCGGTCTCGCCTTCAGCGTTTTAGAGTAAGGCCTTTGGTTTTGGACGCTTCCTCTCTCATCTCATTGGATGTATTAGCTTCAGTTCCAATTACATGGTATAATATTGTGTTATCTTGCATTCCGATATCGTGCTTAGGAAATCAGGTGTTTTTATACTCAGAACATACTGGGCCTTTATTAAGTTTGCCACCCCGCTCTCTGGAGCTGTATGTATATACGATAAATTAGAAACACTGATGGAAATACCTATCCGGTATCTGTATACAACGTGGCGTGGACATTGAAAGGTACATCCCAGAGGGAGTTGCTAGTTTGACAGAACGTGTGATTTTTGAACAGGCTTCCAGCTTCTCCCTTGAATTCCTTATGCGTTTTTTGAGTGTTCATCCGATGATCATGTTGTTAACCTCCCCATGGCAGCCAGGAAGGAACGGATGATGCGTGTCACAGGGGCAGTGTCACATTTTAATTAAAAAAAACCAACAGACACATAATAATGTAGAGGCCGTGTGCAGATTGTGATGCAGATACTGGAGGGCATGTCACACATGGGTGGAGGACGTGCTCCTCACCAAGGCTGGGACAAACCCTCCTCCTCATACCGAGCCCTCCGCCCCTCCAGACACGCCACATCCCACCAAGCCCAGCTACCCCGAGGCAGATGGGACAGGGACAGTTTGCAATCCCAGGGCTATGGGCATGCAAAATGATCAACACCACGCAGTCTCCCTTGCGCTGGGGAGCCCAGCTCTGGGCCCAGCGCTCCAGCTGTGGCCTCCTCTGAGCTGAGCAGAGGGGCTGGACAACCGCCCTTCACCTGCCGGAAGCACCCGGCCTCAGGCAGCCCAGGACACCATTCACCGGGGCATTCATCCTGGGCTCCCTGCTGGTTCAGCCTGGTGTCCAGCAGGACTCCTAGGTCTGCTCCAGCTGGCTAACCCCAGCCGTAGCGTGCTCTGGGGATGTTCCCCCCCGCCCCGGTGCAGAAATTTGCCCTTCCCCTCTCTGAAGCCCGTAGGGTTCCTGTCTGGAATGCAGCAGTGCCAGCAGTGGCATGGCAGCAGGAAAAAGGGGAGAAAGCATCAAGGATGGGGAAGCAACAACCCTGTGCTGTTAGCAATACCAACACGTATTTTGAAGTACGTGTAGTACTTCAAGAAAGTACTACAAGAAAGTCTTTCTTTCTACTTTATTTCCGTGGTGGAATTGGACACTGATGAGGGGGGTCCACTGGGGCCGGTGTGTGTCCCAGCTGCTGCCGGTCCCCAGTCTCATCAGCTGTGCCCCTGGTCTATTCCTGCCGGCGAGGCGGCCTCTTCTTCGGTGATGCTGAGGCCTGGGAGTCGCTGGCCTTCCTCTTTGGGGCTCGCCGGGGCCGCTGAGGTAGGCTGGTGCCAGAGGGCCCTGTCACAGCCTGTGCTGGCTCCTCGTGGGACGCTGCCTGCTCGACGGTGACCGTCACAGGGCTGGAACATGGGCGGCTGGGACTCCTGTCGAGCACTTCTCCTGTCCTGCCCGGCATCTCCTCCCTGTTGGTGCTTGCGTGGCTGCTGGAGGGTGCTGGGCCAGGGACAGGAACCTCCTCTTGTGGGGCAGCTCCGGGCTGTGATGCAGGGGCGACGTTGAGGCCCAGCAAGCGGTGGGCCTCCCTGCCGCACCTCTGCAGAGTGAAGGCGATGAACTGCCTTATGAAGTTCCTTGTGTGGCCCTGCAGGTCGAGATCCAGCCTTTCTCGCAGGATCTCTTCCTCCAAGCCAACGAGGCGCAGGGCCGAGATGACGCTGTTGGCCAGTGTATTTACATGTGGCTCCTCAGCACCCAGGATGCGGTGCAGCTTGCGCTGCAGCCAGGAGCGCAGGGGCTGCAGCAGGGCCGGGTGCTCCCTGAAAAGGGAAGCCCAGGTGGCAGAGGAGAGGCCACCCCCAGGACTCCTGGGCACTGCAGGCCGTGGCTGGGCTGCGCGGGGGCCTGCAGGGCTCTGTGTGGCAGCAGGTGCCACGGCAGCTGGTCTGAGGACCAGCTCCTGATAGTTGTTGTCCGCTTGCACTGTGTGGATGATGGACTCCACACCCTGTTTGCAAAGCGGACATTGTGGCCTGGTGCTAGTCCACCGCTGGATGCAGGGGAAGCAGAACTGGTGGCAGCACGGCATGGTGTACGCTGCGCTGTCCCAGTTGTCCAGGCACACGGGGCAGCGGGTCTCTAATGCTGCCTCCATGCTTCCACCAGTTGTGGTGGGCTAGGGGGAGCAGGAGACGGCAACACGCTCCCCAGCACTGGCGCTGCAGCAGCAGGTGTCACCCTGGAAGAGGACAAGAGACATTAGTCACACACCGGCCTGGGAAGGATCCCTCAAGATGCCTCCCCTCGTCCCCCCAGTGCCAGTCCCCGTGCCGCCTACCTATGCAGCTGCGCGCGTCTTCCTGGGATGTCCCGTCTGCCTGCTCCCAGCAGGGTCGGGGTAAAGAACAAATGGCTCTGCAACGGCCGCTGAGAGCTGCGCTGGCAGCACCCAGAGCACGTTCCAGCACCAGAACTCGCGCTGTCCACACTCCAGTCCTCGCACACACGCTCGGTCGGAGGCCAGGCACGAACTGCCGGGCTGAGCCGCTGCACCTGCGGTGAAGCATCCGTGGCCTATGGAGTCACAATGCGTTGCCTGGAGATGTCTCAAAGCATGGCTTGGCCAAGCTGCTGGGCGTCACCTTTATTTGACCTTCACGCGGGGACGTCACTGCCCATGCCACAGCGATGTCACAGTCCATTGCTGGGTCATCGCAATGAGCCGTCCTCACCCTGCAGCACGTGCTTCAGCGCCATCACAAGTGTCACAAGTTTCTGGGCTTTTCCCCGTGCCACTGCCCGCTCCATTCCCCACATCTCGCGTGCTGGGCAGCAGTGTTTCACGCAAATCACTAGAGCCTTGGCCACATCTTCCCATGGGCCCCATGAGGTCGCTCTGGCCACGGCACACAGCCCCAGGCACGTACAGCGAGAAGGTTTATTCAATAAAAGCTCGTGTTTCTCTCTGATAGTTGGACTTGATGATCTCAGAGGTCTTTTCCAACCTTAATGATCCTACGAAGGGGAAGAGCGTTGCTTGGTGACATCTTCTTGATCCCCTCCTTTCTACATTTCCAGTGAAGACACGCTGTTCTTGTTGAGTAAACTGCAGGCGTCCTAGAATTAGTAACTGTGTGTCATGGTGATGACCATCAGTACTGAGGTCTTAGATTATGACCGACTTAGAAAAGAATTGTATTTCAGAATTGTACTTCTTCCCAAAAAGAAGACAAGCATTAAGGAAATACCACTGGGCTGCTTCTGCAAGACGAGTCTGTCAAATTCTCAGCTTCCATATTGACCTGTGATCAGCCTGCCTCGGCACAACTAATCATTCGTTTACCGCCTCTGGGCTGATCAATATCCGTGGTGGTATAGTGGGAGAGAGATGGAAGGGAAGCAGATCTTTATTGTGTGGGCATGAGATCCATTGCCGGCACAGATTTCGGTGTCTTTTCTGCCTTTCTTTCCTGAAATGTTGTGGTCACAGGAAGTACCACTGTTAAACTGGCTGGACTCAGAGTTGCACTGGAGCACACAGAGTAAGCAGGTGAAAAGAAAAAGGCGCACTCTCGTGACTCCCGGTCAGCTCTATCTTTTCCCTCTGAACGAAAAATGGAAAGGGAATAATGAAGTCTTCTAGGAGCTGTGGTTCATTCTTCTCTTCTGAGACCAGGACACCGGGACTATCAACAATCCACGGAACTGCAGCATTAAGTCTTTCACTCCCAGTGCACTACGTGATGTTAAGGTGTGGAATACCGATAACAAATCATAAAACCATGACAAAACCGTAAGGAAAAATTGAAAGCCTGGCAACCAACAAAACATCCTTCTTCATTAATTATTTTCCTATCTACGTTATATATGTTTATGTATGTTTTATATATGTCTTCCCTTTCAGAGTACAAATTAGTTGTTGTAAGGAAAAACTGCTCAATTTGTGTTGCTTGAAAGCAGGATTGAAGTGTTTAATTGCTATATGTGGCGCATACTGACCTGTCAGTCATCTGTTACTGGCACTTGATTGACCATAGTTCAACTATACGTTTGGGATCCATGTCACCTGAACAACAGAAAAACACCCAGGGATTTCTATGCAGTTTTGTACGCCTAATCTGAAAAAGATCTGACTCACAGGTCTGTGTTATAAAGACTCTCTTTTCAAGGCAATCCAGGTTCCCATCTACTCACAGATCAGAAGTAAGTGTTGTGGTAAATCTCAAGAGTACCACAGATGGAAGACATCCGCAGAAGCCATACATGGGTTGTTGCATACGCTTCCTAGCTCTTGCTTACCTGAGTGGTTAAGGGTGTAACTCTGAAAGTTCAGCGCATACTTTTCTTGACGCAGCTTTGTGTTTTAGTGACAGACTTTAGCTGTTTGCATAAAGCATTCAAACTTTTTAGCTGATCAATATCCGTGGTGGTATAGTGGGAGAGAGATGGAAGGGAAGCAGATCTTTATTGTGTGGGCATGAGATCCATTGCCGGCACAGATTTCAGTGTCTTTCCTGAAATGTTGTGGTCACAGGAAGTACCACTATTAAACTGGCTGGACTCAGAGTTGCACTGGATTTTTTTTTTTTAGGCAGGCATAGAGATGTTGTTTAGCATACCGAAATGTTAATGCATTTATGTTTGACATACAGGAATTGAGAAACACTGTAAGTTGTTGTTGATGTATATCAATTGGATTCTAAATGTAAACTGTGCTAGCTAAATGAGGCAGGAAGAGAGAAATATAAACTAAATATGAAGGCCTTCTTTCTTGAAATTGGAGAGAGATTTGGAAAACTGCTTTTTTCATATGTCCTGGTGTGACTATGACGAGAATGAGATTTCTTGTCTATGTTTCTAAGTCTTTATTAAATCTCGACAGGCAAGATGATATGTAATGACAAAAGCAGGAACTCGGTCTCACTAAGTGTGGAATATAAGTGATGGCCTTTTGAATAGTATAGTGGGTAAAAATAGCTTTATTCAGGGTAACATATTTAATGAACGAGGCAGGATTCTTTTGAAAAGTATTATAGGATCCTTAAAGACTTTATGGAACAATAGCAGTAAAAATCCTAGGTGTGCACAATAAGCAAGTTTCATAGGAACAGATTTTTTTATATAATTATTAATCAGACGGTATAGTTCAAGAAAGGGGGGAGAAGATAAAGTTCTTGGTTGTGTAAACTAATATTTTAATTTTGAATAACAGGTAAAAAAAATAGTATTGAATGCATATGCTTTGTTCTTTACAAAAACAGTTGTTTTTGTTTTCTGCACATTATCTGTGTTTGGGCCCTTAGCGCATCTCTTGTCTGGGAATTCTTTAGTGGAGTTCAAGGTCATCTCCTACACCAAGAGGAACTGTTGTGAGAAAAGGCAGAAGCAGTCAGTGGCTTGGCCCTTCTTTCCTTTGCGAGCTGCTTCTAATCTGATGCCTTACTGCTGGCTTCTGTGAGTGCTATGTCACAACTGTGTAAAAAGATAAGTCTGTGTCCCATTTCAGACCATCTCAATCCTGATCTGGACCCGAACCACCTGCTGGTTGAGCTTCTTAACCTTCACTTGCACCTGCCTTGTCACTGTGGATTTTACTGAGTGATCGCTGGAGCGCATCTGACTGATCACTATTTCCAGATCCAGTTCTGGTCCAGACTTAGTGCCTGGCCTCTTGATTCCTTGTTGATGGATCCATCACTTTCACCAGCCTGGTATTCATGCTTGTTTCCCAGCTTACATTCTTTTGCAGAGCAGCTGGCCCTTGCAGATCTCTGGCAATCTGAACCTAAAAAGGCTAATTTATTAAATTACTTACGTGACTCGCAAACTTCTTTTAACTTCTTTTTGTTGCTCCTTACTAAGGATTTTTATGACTACCAAATATGGACAGAGGTTGCTTGGAAAGGTTTTGCAGTCTTTCACATTCTGGCTATATAAAGTGCTGAGCAACCTGTTAAGTCTGTGGCTGAACTTGCTTTCAGCAGAAGGTAGTACTTGCAGACTTCTGAGTTCCCTTCCAAACTGGATTATCTTTTGTTCTATTGATACTGTGTTATTCATGTGAAATTGGGTAAGACTTAACCTTGTTTTTCAGTCATGTTTTAGTAGTTAGGATAATTGCTTTATTTATTACTTTGTGTAAATCAATGGAAAAAAGCAAAGTTAAAAAGAATTCAGTATTGACAGATGTGGAACTGATATATATTGTCAGAGCCATATTTATTTGCCTGTGTCATACTATTGCAAGTTTGTGAACCTCTTGATGAATTTGTCCACGAGCTTGAACAATAGATTGATTGTTTAGTTTTAATCCCTGAGTTGTCCATATCTTTTAACTTATCACTTATTTCCCAGAAGCATTGTATATCTTTGTCATTGCTACTTGCTTTCCAACATGCAGTGACAATATAAATAATTATATTAATCTTCCTTAGCTGTAGCAGCTCTTAAAAAGTATATATGTTGCTATAAGTATTTCCTAAGCTGTTTTAGTTGCGTTGGACAGGAGCTCATACATGAAGAAAAGGTTGATGTATTTCTTTACTGGTTTTTTGTTTTTTTTGTTTGCATCCTTAGAGCAGTGTATCTGTAGTAGAAGGCAAAGGAAGTACATTCTCAAAACAGAAGTTTTGAGACTTGTTTACACTCAAGTTATTTTTTCTTCTGGAGGAGAACAGCATAGGCTTGTATGTTTTCACGTACAATTGTTTGTATATAGTTGATATTACCTTTTGGTAGAAGGGTGGGCTGAGAGACACTTTGGCTTGTTGAATTCTATCCTCAGAGCAGGGGCAGCTGTGAGGTCAGAAGAGGTTGCTCAGTGCTTTGTCTGATCATGTTTTTAAACTTCTGAAGATAAAGACTGCAGAACCTTTCTGGGCAACTTGCTCCAATTACCTCATTTTTTCACCTTAAATTATTTGATTCAAGTAATTAAAGTTCTCTCTGTTTGTGTACAGAATTCCAGTTACTATAAAATTGTGGAAAAGGCTCAGTGGAAATGCAGTAATGTGTCAACTCAGTGTTTAAGCAAGACAGAAGCATGCCAGTTTTGTATTTCACCTCTGTACCTCTCAGTTCAGTGAGAGTCATTTGAGATACTGTTGTTAATCTCTCATATATGATGAATGATATAACTGAAATTTTTTCAGAAAAATCATTGCAACTTTGAGGAGAGTTTTTCATTGCTTCCATTACTGTCTATGGAGACCTTCTTCACTGTTACTGCAGCAGATACCCTGGTTAGTTTTCCCAAGCTAGTGTTTTCATATCTGTTCTTCATTGATCTAAATCATGAGGCATTACCGTGTAATGCTTTTATGCAAAATTGAATCGTCTCCTGTCGCCTTCTGCCATTATGACAATAAGCTATTGCACTGTTTGAAATATTTCAGTGATACTTTAAAATAAATAGAGATTCTCTAAATTGTCAGTTATTTATGTATCGTCTGAGTGTTAGAAGTTGTAAGCTACAGAAATCCAGTTTAGATATATGAACTAGTCTTGGAGAAAGGTATCTGCCATGAAGAACAAATGTTTCAGCAGAGCTCTTCCAATACTAGCTGAGGAGCCATCCATGAAATTTGCAGACTTAACAAGGCGAAGTCCAGCACCAGTACCTGCTGGGTGACAGCCAATAGGAAGCAGCTCTGCAGAAGAGGACCTTGGGGTCTTGATGAACACCTAGTTGAACATAAGCCATCAGTGTTACTAAGGAAGGTAATGCCGTCCTATGTTTACATTAGCCAAAATATTGCCGTATCATCAAGGGAGGGGATGTTTCATGTCTATTCAGCACTGGTGAGGCCGTATCTGGACAACTGTGTTTAGTTCTGATCTCCTCAGTACAAAAGAGACGTGGAGCTAATGAAGATAGTCCTAACTGAGGACCACTAAGATGACTGAGGGACTGCAGCATCTCACATATGAACAAGGGCTGAGAGCTGGAACTGTTGAGTGTGGGAGAGAGCTCAGAGGCATCTCATCAGTGTTTAGAAATAACTGAAGAAGGTGGAAAGAGAAAAGAGCCTGGCTTTTTTCAGTGAACAGGAGGCAATGGGCACAAACTTGTGCACAGAAGGTTCTCTCTGTGTATCGGGAATCACTTATTTAATGTGCAGATGATGGAGTACTGGCACAGGTTGCCCAGAGAAGTAGTGGAAAATCTTCCTTAGAGATCTTCAAAAGTTACATGGACATGGTGTTGAGCAAGGCCTCTGAGTGGCCCTGTGAAGCAGTCTGATTGGAGTACATGGCCTCCAGAGACCCCTTCTAACCTCAGCTGTTGTATGATGTGTATTCTGTTACCTGTTTCTCCCAGTGCTCTCTTGGTACTACATCACTTCAAACAAATTCATAGATGCCTGGGGTGAGCTACGTGGTGAATGTCGTGTGTTTTTCTATGTTTCTTAAAAATGCCTTTTGTTGATGATTTAAGCCGTCTAGGCATTTTGTCCATTTCTGTACAATCTGTTGTGGTGCAGAGAGCCGGGAAACAGAAACCTCTCTGAAGTTGTGAGTCTTAATCCAGCTACATGCAGCTTGTGTTGTGGATGGAGAGGAGGTTTTTGTTCTACTGCAGGCTCCAAGCTGGAGCCCCGCTGCCTTTATGAGCAAGAAATATTTATATCCTGGTGTAGTTTTAAGCCACAAACCTAAAGTATTGGTTTTGAGCCATGAGTGGTGAAAAATGTATATTTTCATCACTATGACTGAAATCAGGAAATGTAGCTGCTTGTTTTAATATCTTTTTATAATATAATTTATAGAACATCAGGCGTATGAATTTGCAGACAAAAAAAAAGACAAGCGAAAGATGCTGTTCATGCCCAAAGTAGTCTTTAAATCCTAAACTGAAGCTGTTGTTTGGTAAGCTTCTGTACTGAAATTCCAGTGTAAAGGTTCTAGATAATATGACTGTACTGTAAAGTGGCTCAAAGAGTTGATACAATAATTGGTACAAATAGTTGATGTAATAATTACTTGCATTTTAATGTATCCTAGATGTTTCTTTGGAGATAATTGAATCTTTTGGATTTTATTCCCATTTTCAGGGAAATTCAAATGGCATTGCTACCGTGGATGTTTCAGCAGGGTTTGTGGGACTAGAAAGCTACGTGGAGATACCAGCAATCTTCCTTACAGCATTTGCAACATATGCAGGACCTTTG
This sequence comes from Pavo muticus, assembly GCA_016647715.1. NCBI lineage: Eukaryota > Metazoa > Chordata > Aves > Galliformes > Phasianidae > Pavo > Pavo muticus. The sequence goes on from JACDJE010000217.1 coordinate 503,828, forward strand.
CTTTGGGCCATTCATCTTCTGTGCTACTTGAGTTCTGAAGTCAGCAGGTAATCATGTTTTGAACTAAAATAATGCTTCCTTACGTATTGCAGATACCGTCCTTATAAATATACCTTTCCAAACAAGTATTTTTCTTTACACCATTCTTTCAGTTAGTTTTCCATTAAGAAAATGCATGTTATTTTTCTTTTTGTTTGTATCACCTCACTCTCCTGGTTTCATTTTATCTGCAGTTTTCATTTTATTTGCACTGTTTTACTAATTTTGTTTCTTAATGAGTTCTCAGTTTGCTGTGCTAAATTATCTAAAATTTTATTATATTTTGTTGTAACAAGGTGTGCTGTCTAAAAACATTCCTTTTAGAATCTATTAAGAAGGAGGCTTGAGAAGGCCTTTTCAAAATAATGACATGGAATTCAAACTTAATATACTGTTCTTTGAACAGCTCTCCTTGCTTGGCATAGTAGCATGCAACTCTATATAGATCAAACAGGTTTATTTTATTGTATGTTACTGGTTATTGCTGTCATTTGTAGTTAAAATATTTGTACTTTTGATATCTAGCGTAGCAGAGGCATTAAGGAATGCAAAATAAATTAATGCATTTGGAATTTCAAGAAGACATAGTTGGAAATTGTTATGCATCTTAGTGTGCCTGAAATTGCCAACTGGACTCTCTGCTATTACATTTAACTCATCATCTAGGTCACTCGAGGGGTGCAATATGTTAAGAGGAGTGGCTATAAGTTCAGTACCCTATAACATTATTCTACAAATGCAAAAACTTGATATATTTTCACTGAAATACCATTTGACAGAGACCAAGTTCTTATCATCCCAGAACTTATAGTCAGCTACATATCTTTATTATCTTTGGAATTTAAATTTAAATTTACTCTTTTTTTCTTTTTAAATTAGAAACCAAACGTTGGAGCAGGGCTAGCAAATGGGTTCTTAGACAGTATTTAGTTTATTACAACTCTTTGCCTTATGCATAGTCATTCTGTAACCATGTCTGACTTTCCTTTATCTACAGTGTTGTCCAGTCTCATCTTGTTTGTGCTTTCTGTTATCTGGCTTCTCTTCTCCCTCTACTTGTTTGCTTTGGCTATATGTACACTGTGAACTCTCATGTTGGCACATATGCATTCATTATACGCATAATGAAATGGGATCCTCAACTCACATAGCTACATAGAGCAGTGCCGGCCTTTGTGCCAGAAATGACCTATTCTTGCGGCCTAAATTCCTGCACTGTGTGTGTTGTTCTGTATTAATAAACACCTTTCACGGACAGAGACACACCTTATTCACTGGTCTGCCTATGTACCACGCTGCTCTTTAAAGACACAGCTCTCTGTACTTTATCTTGGTGGAATTACACAGACCAGTGCTGGATCTGTATTGCGCCAGTAACGCTCTGCTTAGTAGAAGCTTAATGTAGGGCATGACCTCTTAGTTTGAGGCCTATTTCCCTGAAGTCACTCTTGATCTTATGTTGATACTATCTAAATGCTGGTGTTTGTTTTTCACGACATCTGAAATCCAGCCTTTTCTCTGTTCATTCTGATATATTTTTGGCTTAAGTAGATGCGGAATACAGTATCTATTGATGCCTGGATTTGTGTAACCACCGTACTCCCTTCTTGACTTTTCCCTACCATCTGATGTCTTGATACCAAACCCAAAATTAACTCCCTGTTTCTAACACTCCTCTTTGTATTGAGTGTTATTCTAACACTCTTTTGTTATTGCCGTGATCCATCAGTATATCTTCCCAATATCCAGGCTCTTCAAGCATTCAACTTCCATTCTTTATACTCTCTTTAAAAACAGAGTTGCCACGTACATACAAAAATCCCTGCCTCTTGTCTTCTAGTAAATATGTGACTCATGACCCTGACTATTACTTATGCTTTATTATCTACTGTTTTTTTTCCTAATTCCTTTATATCTTTGTTCAGCTATACCGTGCTGTGTTTAAAATGATTCATCTAGTCATGTCCATGTTGCTCTGTTTTTTCAGCAGTTCCACTTTCTATTCTTCATTACTACACTGTAGGTGCTTTGGAACTAGAAATTTTCTCTGAGTACAGAGGAGTAAACAGCCTCAGAGCTGTTGTGTGGGGAGGGAGAGTAAAAGAATAAAAGCTATTGTAGCGTGTTCAAAGAGTTGAAGTTTTAATGTTGTTTAGACTCCAGATGGCAGACTGATCAGCACTAACATCAAATTAAGAAAAAAATGATACCACATGGCATGTTGTTTGAAAGCACTTCTAACAAATTAATGAAAAGCTTTCTGTAACAATCTTTGGAGATCTTTACATGGTTAGTATTGTTTCAGATAATGTGCCTCCATAGTAGTGTGGGTTGTTCTCATATTTTCTTGGTTGAATTTTTGCAGATAAAAAGCTCAACTAGTAGTGTTGCCAGGTACAGTGCTGGTTTAAACTGCTGTCAAGTGGGCAGCTGTGACCTGTAATACCCACATCACTTATGTAAGTAGATTCCATCAAGCAGTTTAAGGTTCATTTGGGTCAACTGGTAAGGTTGTTTCCTCTCCTGAACAGTGAATAACTTTGGATTGAAATCTCTCAAGCCCCTGGGACTTGAGTCTGTTGGTATGTTATCATGATCAGAACTCTGGTCTACATGCTTTTTATTTTACTTTTGTGTTTTGTAGCTGACTGAATGGTTTCCATATTTCTTAGTTGTTATTCTTTGGAGCAAAATCTTAAACTGCAAAAGGCACAGGTGAGCTGCTCCATGTCACTTCTTAAATATATGGATGATTGAGTTTATTAAAAAAAAAAAAAGTTTGAGATATTGTTCTTAAAGACTTCTTATTAAATGCTTTATATGCAGTGCCTCAGTCAGTATAATTCAAAGTCTTTCCCTTCTTATGTGATCATGAATGAAGATCCTTTCCCCACTCCAGATAGGAAGGGCTAAAAAAATGCAGCTGCCACACTTCGGTGGAATATGCTGAGGTTGCCATCGGGATTGTTGACCCACCCTGAAACAGTCACAGTTGAACGGACGTGTTCAGAACAGCACAGCAGTGCTGTCCTTTCTGCAGTTTCTAGCATCCTGCAATCTGTTTTGGAGCTGCTTGCATCTGGGGAAGTCTACATGGACAGAGAAGCCTGACCTCAGTTCTAGTTGTCTTCATTTATTGCAGCCACTTAGTGGAGCCCCATGTAACTGATAAGGTGCATCAGCTGACTTTGCTTACTCATTCTGAAGTTCTTAGAAGCTGATCTCTATTGTGGCTATAACTTCCAAGGAACAAGTACACATGCATACTTTCCCTCCTTCTGCACTTTGCACTCATTCAATCATAAAATGCTTGAGTATGGAGGGCATCCCCTTGTATCATCTATGCCAACCCTTCTGTTCAAAGGACAGTACTATCCAAACAGAACAAGTGCCTCAGGGCCATGTCCAGTCAGACTTTAATTATCTCTAAGGCTGGACACTCAACAATCTACTTGGGAAAATTGTAGATGACAACCACGACAGTAAAATGGTTGTTTTCTGATGTTTGAGTGTCAGATGCTTAATTCCCAGCATCATGTTTGTGGTTCATCAGCAGACTTACTCCAGTATATCCATGTCTTTCTTATACTGGGGAGCCTAGAACTGGAGCCAGGACCACAAGTGTGATCTCACCACTGCTAAAGACAGGGAATGGAGCATCAGCTTGAGACAGCTAGCAATCCACTGCAGCCCCAGCTGTTATTGGTCTTCTATGACCCAGCACAACATATGTCCTTCTCAGCCAGGCTGCTTTCCCGGTGGTCATCCCCCAGCTCATCCTGGCACATGAGTTTATTCTTCCCCACGTGCAGAATCTGCCATTTCCTGCTGTGAACTTCATGAGTTTGTTGTCAGCCCATTTCTCTGGCCTGCACAGGTCCCTCTGAATGGCACTGTGTGCAGACTTGCTGAGGATGTCATCTGTGCCATCCTCCATTGAGGAAGATGGCCCGAGTGTGTGAAGCCCTGGGGTTGGATGCTAGTGAGTGGCCTCCAGGTGGAGTTTGTGCTGCTGATCAGAACCCTGTGTGCTAAGCAGCTGAGCCAGTTTTCAGTCCACCTCTCTGTCCACTTATCTGATCTGGACTGCATCGGTTTGCATGTCAGGATTTTACAGTGCCAAGAGCCTCCTTGTGAAGTGCAAGTGCGTTAGATATATGAAGTCCATGCATCGTCAGGGGTCTCTGGTAAAAAAGATTAGAAAATAAGGACTTGAAATAATATGTTGGAAATCTGGTTGTAACTGGTTAAACAATTTGCATCCACTTAAATCAGGTACATGGAAGTATAAGATTTCCTTCTCATGTGCAAAGGTAAGTATGCTTCTAAAATAACTAATGGCATGTGACAGACAGGAACGTGGATACTAGTGCCACTTTTTGTCCTTCATGCTCTCATAAAAAACTTGGCAGCTGGAATGTGATGGGATTTTCACAGACAGAAATAGTAAGAACTCTTCTGCTTTAGTCTCCATGGAAACTGTGCAATAACTCTTGACTATACTTCTGAGACAGTGAGCACTGATGAAACAGATGCCTAAACTTAACCAAGCATTCTCTTTGTGACCAGCATAAATTCCAGAGAGCACATGAGTCATGTAAAGAGTAGTTTTTAGAGTGCTCACTGTATTGCTCTAGTCTGAACTAGAACTTAGCATTTGGGGATTCTTAATGATTGGAAGGGCCACGTTACTGTATAACCAGACCTGTATTACATGGCCTCACTGTACTCATCTCACTCCAGATGGATTCAGTTTTTACATTCCTACCCAAACAAAGTTGTCTTGTGGGTGACAGTCACAGTGTTGTGTAATTAGTGCTCTTTAAATAGACAGCATCGTAGTTTTCAGGTTACTTGTTCATTGGAATCTGTGTTTTAATTGGTTTAATGAGTCAGGTTTCAGTGTGAATGCTGGATGTCTCCTAACATTAGAAGAAAGCTGCGAGCCTGTTGGCTTCTCCTCCCTACTGATCAAATGTTTTAGTAATACTTTCCTGTCAGCAACCTGCTTTCAGGTGTTGAAAATCTAAGTTATGCCCAATGAGGGGATGTTTGTTGCAAAACGCTTAATGTTATGCTGGGACTTTGTTAATGTAGAATATTTGCACAGTAAGCTTAAGTTTTTGCTGTGACTTTTTTTATGATGCTGATTAAAAAGGAAGGAAAGCATGCTTATTATAGGAATATCTAAAGTTAAAGTTTCAGCTTTTGCCATCTTCAATCTAATTCATTTCATTTATGGAGTCCTCCACTCACAGTTCACGCTAATATATTAATCCTTTTTCTTTCTTACATAGACTGAACACGCAGAGAGTGTTTTAATATTATTTCTTCTTTGAGTTCTAGGTAGAAATTGCAGTCCTCCCAAAAGACAAAGAAACAATCCAACCCTTTTTTTTCTGAACCCTTCAGTATTGTACGTAAATAGTATTTAATTCCCCTGGTTTCACTCCATTCTCTCTCCCTTAGGTTAATTAAAGATGAAGAAATGTTTACAGCTATGAATATACTGCAACTACATTCTCTAGAATGGTAATACCTGCTCTATACTGTGTTTGCCAGCAATCCAGCTCCCTGTCTAAAATAAAAAGTGTAGAAGAAGGTATCTTATTCCTTCCTTGGTGTGTAGAGATATCTGGAAACCATTTCAAAGCAGAAATGTGCCTTTATTGCCATAGGCTGGAAGACTATTGTACTCACTTTGGCATCTCCTGACATGTTGTCATTGTGAGTATGAGCTGGAGATTTCTCTTAGTCATCATTAAAGTTCTGTGATGGAGACCTCTTCATCAGTTGCCTCAATGCTAGAAACAAATGACAAGTTGCTTGAAAGCCTTTTGCAAAATAAATGTCATCCTCTTCCTCTGTGGACTAGCTATGCAGCTGTGTTTTAGGAGCTGAAATACTTTCTATGTAAATGTTAAAGGAAGTTGTGAGCACAGAATTTATAAACACACAGATTTGGAGTGGGTTGGGTTGTTTTTTTTTTTTTGCTTTATGTAGATGAAAGTAAGCATCTAAGCAGATTTGGAACTTAAAAACTTATCTAATTTTTGGTACATTTCATATATTAAGCATGAGGTCTTCTAATAGTGACTGCTGACCTTCATTGAGAACACATGCTTCATTGTGCTAGGTATTGCCCACGTACGTTATGGAGTTGACCACACAGCTTTTAAATAGTCTTACTGATGCTGTGTACTGCCATTACTATGAGATTGTTAGTATTGACAGAACTGCTGGCTTAGAGGCTACTTTAAATCAGTGTGACAAGCATGCTTTTTGATTTTTGCATAGCCTGTCACTTTTTCTTTCTGGTTAATCTTGGATGGAAAGAGTTCTAAGCTTACGGATTTTTGTTTCTGCCAAAGCTCCAATTGTTTCAGAGTTGTACTGTCTTCCTCCTCTTTTGATCTTCTGGTGTCTGTCTGACCTATAGAAGTAGGTTCAAAAGCGCCTGGCTGTACAGCCTTCTGGTTTCAGTGTATCTGCAGAGCTACCAGCTGCTTCTTGCTCTACAGAGAGTGCAGATGTGCAGTATTGCTTTGTTGTGCAGTATTTGACCTTTATTCTTGTTTGGAATCACTGCACGATGAGACAGTATTTTCCTGACATCCTGTATGACTAGACTTACAAGCACTGTTTACAGAAACCAGTTTATTAAGTTTAATATACACCTAAGCTTATTGGCTCTGTTAGGAGAATGAGCAGTTACAGTACTGGGCATGAGTAGACTCAGGACATCAATTTAAGGCAGAAATTTTTGGATCACATGGTAAGAAAAACAGAATTTCTTCAAAGAGTACTGGCAGTCTAGATAGGATCTTTTAGCTTGACTCTAGAAGGACTTGAAAAACTTGAGTAGGACTTTCTGAAAACGTGAAAAATGACGAAAAGAATGCTAATTAATTTCTGTGTCTGTAAAGAAGCTTCTGGTAATCCCTCCTATTGTTGATGAACCATGGCAGTTTGAAAGTGACAAAGCAAAGCTAGCTTGCCTTGAAGTTCCAAGGAAGCATTCATGTACCATGCTTCTTTCAAAAAATATAAGCATTGGAGGTGCAATAAAAGCTATTGTTCTAAATTCGAATGGAAGAGATTAGGTTTTTCTATATTCACATCTAAAATGTTTTCTTTGATTCGTCCATGCAGCCATTTTTAGTGGAGGAAGGACCCTGAAGTTTGGTGTTGCTGCAGAGTGAAGTTGTTTTGTACTTCCACTCTTTCTCTCACTGTCCCTTGCTTGGTATGCCCCCTCGCTTGCATGGTCATACTTTCCCTCTTCTATCCTGCTGTCCTCTTATTTTGCTCTGTCTGTCATGCTATACATATGCCCTCCTTCCACAGCTTATTTCTCTTCTCTCTTGCTTTCCCACCCTCTCACAGGTGCTTATCCACAGCCCGTGCTTTCCCCATCTCTCACATGGTTTGTCTCCATTTATCCTGTGTGCGGACTTCACCCACTCCCCACCTCTTGCACATTCCTCTTGCCTGTCACACCCCTGCTTCCCACTCTCACATTTCCTCTGGGCACTTGTCCACTCACGCACGTGCTCTGCTCCCTGTCCTTGTGCATGCTCTCCCTCTCTCACAGCACACGTCCTGCATGTGCTTCATTTCTCTATTTCGTTCCTTCCCTCTTGCGCACTTTTGCTCTCTTGTACGTCTTTGCCGTGTGTTCTGGTTGTCCCTTGCTTTTCCCTTCTGTCTTCCTTTCCCTTTTCTCCATTTTCTCCTTTCTCACATGGTTTCTAATCTCTCTCACATTCTCAAATTCCCCATTTCTTGCTCTTCCCCACCCCTCACACTTTCAGTCTGTAACCTGAGCCTTCCCCCTCTATCTTTCACTCTCCTTCTCTCTCCTGCTTCTTCTCTGGTGGCGTTTCCCCTGCCTCATTCTCGCTTTGCTTCTCTCTCTCGCTTTGCCTCTTCCTCGCACTTCTCCTTTTGCACTCTCGTCCCCTTTCTCCCGCTTCTCTTCTTTCCATCTTTCTGTTCCCTCTCTCTGTTCTTCCCCTGCACCTCTCCTTATATTGCCCCCAGCTTTGCTGTTCTTTTGCATGTTCTTTTCCCTATTATGCTTGCCTTTTTTCCATTCTCTCTTTCTTCCGGTCTGTCATCATTTCACCATTGCTTGCATACTTTTCCATCTCTGAAACATTCTTGAATGCACTTTCCCTCTTGGTCATGCTGTCAGTTCCTTTCTTATGCTCTGTGCCACCCTTATTTGGGACTTTTATACTACTCTGTCAGCATTTGCCTCTTTCATACTCCCACTCCACCTCATCCTCCTTCCCTCCACTTCTCTCACTTTCGTCACACGTTGCCCACCATATTTTCCTTCTTTCCCTCCCTCTTACACTCCTCTCTCATGCCTTCCCTTATCTCACTTGCACACTTCTGCTCTCACATGTTTCTTCATTCTTTTGCACTTCTCTCTCCCAGAGCTCCTCACTTTCCCTTTTGCTGTTTTTCAGCAGTATTGCTTGCTTGCTCCCTTTCACACCTACTTGCACTTTCCCTCCCATGTCTTTGGCGGTATACCTTTGCCATTTCTCTCTCTCTTGACTGCTCCCTCCACCACATGACCCTTTCTCTCGCTTTCCCTGCTCCTTCTATTCCTTCTCTTGCTCCCCCTCCCTTCTCTCTTCCCCTCACATGCCATTTCCCTCTTTCTTTGCTCTTGTTTTCTCTCTCTGAAATACTTACCCTCTGTGTTAATCTCCTTAGACGCTTTTCCTCTCTAACTTGTGCTTTCTTGAAGTGCTTACCCTCTCACCTATGTTTTCTGATATGCCTTCTGTTTGTCACTTGTGTGTTTTTCTCTTTTTTTCTTTTCTCATTTTCCTGTCACACTCTCTTATTTTCCCATTTTCTGTCCTTCTGTCCCCTTATCCCTCTTGCTTTCCAGTCTTGCATTCTCTCTCTCTTTTGCAGTTTTCTTCTCTTGCTTGTATTTCCTCACCTACTTGTGTTTTCTTCTGGTTGCATGTTTCTGCCCTTGTCTGTGTGCTCTCTTACTCTGGTATGCTTTCCCTGCTGCAAGTGCTTTTCCTCTCCTTGCTTTCCTCATATGCCTTGGGTGCTCACACTCTAGCATGTCTTCACAGAATCATCACAGAACAGCTTGGGTTCGAAAAGACCTCAAGGATCATCAAGTCTTCTCTCTTGTGGTCTCCCACTTCCCTCACCTCTTGCATGCTTCTCCTCTCGCTTGTAAAATCTTCCCCTCTTGCATGGAGACTCTCCCTGTTGCTTGCACTTTTCCTAGTGTTTCTTGTCCTCCTTTCTTATTGGGTCCTTTGCAGGCTCTTGCCATTTCTCCCTTGCTTTGCTTCTCTTTTGCAGACATACTTCTCTGCCTCTCAGTGTGTGTTTTACCCTTTCCATTGCACTCCCCCCCACACACTCATGGGCACTGTTTGCCTCCTATGACTGGCATTGCTCTCACACGTGGTTTCCTCAGTCTTTCATGTTCCCTATCTGGTTCTGTCTTACTTCCTCTCTCCCTCTTTGCCACGGTCTGTTGTTTTCCCCACTCCTTGCATACTTTTCTCTCTCTGCAACATTTTTTCTTTGTTGCACTTTCCCTCATTAAGCTTTCAGTCTCCTGCTTCTACTTCTCCATCTCTGCCAGTTGTTACTCCCTCTCTTGATCCGCACTCACTGTCCCTCTCTCTAATGAATGTTCCCTCTCTCTGATGAGTGCTCTCCCATACGCACGTTGCCTCTCACATGCATCCCTTTCTCTGCATCTCTCTCTCTGGCTTTCATCTCCCTACCTCCTCAGTCTTGAAAGGCACTTTCCTTCTCCAAGGATGTGCTTTCCTACTCTGTCACGTACTTTCCCCAGTTTTTCATGTGCTTGCACTGTTGCACATCTTTCACTTGCTTTCTGGGGCCTCCAACACAAGGAGGATGTGAAGCTTTTGGAGCGGGCCACAAAGATGCTCAGAGGTCCGGAGCACCTCTCCTACAAGGACAAGCTGAGAGAGCTGGGGCTCTTCAGCCTAGAGAAGAGAAGGCTCCGGGGGTACGTTATAGCAGCTTTCCAATACCTGAAGGGGGCCTACAGGAAAGCTAGGGAGGGACTTTTTATGAGGGCATGTAGCAACAGGATGAGAGGAAATGGCTTTAAACTGGAAGAGGGTAGATTTAGACTAGATATTATGAAGAAATTCTTTGCTGTGAAGGTGGTGAGACTCTGGAACAGGTTGCCCAGTGAGGTTGCAGATGCCCCCTCCCTGAAAGTATTCAAGGCCAGGCTGGATGAGGCTTTGAGCAACCTGGTCTAGTAGGAGATGTCCCTGTCTGTAGCAGGGGGGTTGGAACTAGATGAACTTAAAGGTCTCTTGTACCCCAAACTGTTTTGTGATTCTATATATATCTGATTTCCCTCTGTCTTTGTGGTCTTTCCTACTCTTGCATCTCTGATGCCTGTTTCTTCTGTTTAGCGGTCACAGGCATGGGTTGATCATTGGACGAGGTGATCTTAGTGGTCTTTCCAACCTTATGATTCTGTGATTCTCTCACTTGGTAAAGGTGGTCACCTAACAAGTAAGGTGAGGAAAATGTAGACATTTAATGCCTTTTTTTTTTGCCTTGGTTCATAACAGTAATGACAGATCTTCGGCTGCCTTGCCCTCTCTCATCCTTTTCTTCTAATTTCTGCAGCCTCACTATTACGTGTGATCTGGCTTGTCCACTTTCCCTCTTATCTGCTCCACCTCTTATTTGTGCAATCCATCTCATGCCATTGCTGCTTCTTGTGCCTTCTCTCCAGTGCTTTTTTTCTTGTTCTTTAACTCTCCTGGGTGTGCTTTCTTACTCTCGTATGTGTGCTTTCCTTTTCTCTTGCCTGCATACACTTTCCCTTTCTTGCACATGCTTCTCTTCCCATGGGAAGGGACTGTTTATCAGGGAGCAGAGGGGTGGGATAAGGGATAAAAATGGCTTTAAACTAAACAAGGAAAGATATAAAATAGAAATACAGAAGAAATTCTTTGCTGTGTTGTGTGTGCGCTTTAGCTCAACTGCATATGCCACTTGTATGTCTCACTTGCTCACGTTCCCTGTCTGCAAGTGTTCTTCTGTGATGCTGTACTGTCCTTTTTGTTCTTTATGCATGAATTACATCTCTCTTCTGCATGTGCTTTTTTCTCTGTACCTCCCTCTTATTTTCCCTCATTCCCTTTTGTACATATCTTGGGCTTCCCTCACTGTCTTTGGAGTTCTTGGCACACTTCTCCCTCTTCTCTCATGCTTGTGTTTGCTCTCTTTGTTTGGCTTTCCCTCTCTGTCAGCACATTTCCCCTCTCTCATTTTTTGCACACTCTACCATTCTTTCCTCACATGGCTTCCCTTTATAGCATGCTTTCATTCTCATGTATTCTTTCCCTGTTTTCATGTGCTAGCTACAATCTCTGCTGCATCCCATCCTTCTCTAACATGCCTTTTCCCACTCAAGTGTTTCCCTTTTCTTGTGCACTCTCTCACACATTTTGCTTCTCACAGAAGTTCTCTCCTACTTTCACTCTTCCTTCTCCGTGAAAACTCGCTCATTTTCTCTTTCTTGCACAGTTTTCCTACTTCTCTTTTTCTCATGCTTTGTTTTTCATGCAAGCTCCCCATTTCTAGCATGCTTTCTCTCTCATGCATGCTTTTATTTTTTGCACATACTTTTCCCTATCTGTCAAATGGTTTTCCTTGCTCTTTCTTGCACGCTTTTCTCTTATTCACGGATGCAGCCTCCCTCTCTCTTCTAACTCTCTCTTGCTCCTTTCCTCCTCACAGCCTCAAGTTTCCATCTCCCTTGCACATGCACTTTCCATCTCTTTGTACTGCATGCTTCCTCTCTCTCGCATGGGCAGGTTTCCACCCTTCATGCAAACCCCTCACTCTCTTTCACTTTCCTTCCATTTATGTGTTCTGTCTAATGGACACACTTTCCTTCTTATGCAGCCCCTTCCCTTTCTTGCTTGTGTTGTCCTGCACATCGTCCCTCTTTCTTGCACTCATTCCCTTACACTTTCCCTTCCTCCTTAGTGAACTTTCCCTTGCCCTCAGTCTTGCATGATAACCCTTCTCACGTATGCTTTTTCTCTCTTGCTACAATTTTGTGCCCTTAAGCTTCCATGTCCTCTTTTACACTCTTTCATTTTCCCCTTTGTTCTGCTTGGTCTCCCTCTGTCATACCCATCCCCTTTCTCCTATGGGTTCTCCCTTTCTCCCATTTTGCTTTCCCTCTTATGTGCCTTTTCATCCTCATGCTTTTCTCTTCCTTCTTATGCATGTTCCCTCACCTTCACTGCATAAATTCAGCCACATGCTTTCCCTCTGTAGTGCACCTTCCCTCTCCATGCCTCAATGCTCTTCCTCTTTAATTGTCTCATACCATTTTTCTCTGGTACTTGCTCTTCCCACTCCCTCACTGACTTCTTCCTCCCTCTTGCTTAGTCTTTCCCTCCCTCTCACATGCTCAGTCTTTGCTGGCTCTTGCATACTTGCCATCTCTTGCATACTAGCCCCATCTTGCATGCTTGCTCTCTCTTCTGTGCACTTTTCTGTCCAATCTGTCACATTTTTTCTCTTGCGTGTGTGCGTACCATCTTCTTTCATACGTTCTCTCCCTCATAGCTTATATCTTTTTGCTGTGCTTTTCCTCTTTCTTGCATGGCTTTCCTTGCGCTGCCACTTTTCCTTTTGCTCATTTCTCGTGCACTCATTCTCTGTCACATGGACGTTCCCGCATGTCCTCCTCCTCTCTTACTCTCCAGTACCTGCACTTCCCTGTTCTTTCTGTGCCTTGTTCTTCCTCTTTCTCTCATGTGCCATCACCCAGTTACAGTTTTGCTCTCTATGTGCTCATGCCCTCAGTCCGTCTCACATGCCCATTCACGTTCTCACACATGCAGGCTTCCTTTCCCATTCTTGTGACACTTTCCCTGTCTGTTATGCTTTACTTTTCTCCCTCACTCTCTCTGGCAGTTTCACCCTCTGCCACGTGCTTTACCACAAGTGCTTTTTCTGTCTCTTTATGCATTCTCCTTATCCCTTGCCTGTTTTCTTGCCTCTCCACTTTCCCTGTTTCTCACATGCATTTTTCTCTCTCCTTTTGCTTTGACTGCCTTGCACTTTCCTTTCTGTGCACTCTTACTTTTCACCCATTTTACACACTTTCTCTGTCTCAGGCTTTGTCTTATTCCTAGGAGGAATAAGGAGGAAATTTTTCTCTCTCTGTCGTGCACACACAGTTCCTTTCTCTTCCAGGCACCTTTCCTTTCTGTCTGTCATGTTCTTTCCGTCTGTCTTGCTTTGGGGCCTTCCCCCTTTTTCATGTGCTTTGTATCTCTTACATGCTATTTCTTGCTCTCTGGAGCTTTTCCTACCTATCCTGTGCAGTTTCCCATCTTGTGCACTCCTCCCTACTCTTCTCCTATGATTTTGGTATGTTGTCATCCTCTCTCACACTGTTCCTTTAGTGCCTTCCTAGGCAGCACTTTTCTTCTCATGTTTACTCTTTCCCCATGTCCTGCACTTTGCCTCGCATTGCTTATACTTTCTATCTCTTGCATGTGTCCGTCTCTCATTCTCTTTCCTCTCTTATCTGTGTAGATTTTCCCTGTCTTATCTACTTTCCCTCTGTTGTGGACTAACCCCAGGAGAGCACCACGCAGCCACTTGATTGCTTCTTTCTCAGTGGCCTGGGGTAAAGAATCAGAAGACCAAAAGTGAGAAAATTTGTGGGTTGAGTTTAAGAGTTTAATAAGTGAAGGAAAACTGCACATGCAAGCAAAGCAAAATGAGGATTTTATTCACTACTTCTTATCATCAGGCAGATGTTTAACCACTTACCTTCAGAGGTGGGCTGCATTACATGTAGTGATTACTTGGGAAGATAAACAACACAACCCTGAACAGGACCTCTTCCCTCTCAGCTTTTATTGCTGAGTGTGTCATATAGCACAGAACGTTCCTTTGGGCAGTCTGGGCCGGTTGTTCTGGCTTTGCCTTTCCCAACTTCTTGTGCATTCATGCAGTCCCTGGCTGAGGGGCAGCGTGTGAAACATAGAAAACCTGATGTTGTGCGAACGCTGTAGAACAACAGCTAAAACACTGACATAATATCAACACTTTTTTAGTCACAAATCCAAAACAACGTATGAGCTATGAAGAATTAACTCCACCCCAGCCAGAGCCAGTATACCTTCACTGTCAAGCTTTTTCTCTAAGGAACTTGCATGTGCATTTCCCTTCTCTTGCATGCTTTTTCACACCACCTTATTCTCTCCCTCTTACTCTCACACTTTCTCAGTTGTCCCTTTTTCTCTCCAGTTTTTTCTTGAGTTCTGGGGCTTCTCTTTTGCTTGCATGCTCTTCTTTCTCCCTCTCCCGTCCTGTACTAGCTTTCCCCTCTTTCCCTCTCTTTCATGCTTTTGCTTATGCACTTGCTTTTCCTTTGCTTCACACTCTTTGCCACTCATTCTCTCTGCCATGATCCCCTGCTCACTTTTGCTCTTTCCCATTCACTGCTTTTTCCTTTCTCTTGCTATTATTCCTCCTATTTACCCCTTGCTGTGTTTCCCTCCCCATCACTCTCTCTCCTAATCATTCTTTCCTGGACTCACTGTCCCTTCTTTCCCGTTCTTTCTCATACTCTCATCCCCTTCCTTGCTGTCCCTACCACTGCCTTCTGCCCACTGCTCACTGTCTTCTTTTCACTCTCCTGCTCCCCTCTGTCTCTGCTGTTCATGCTCTTAATCTGTCTCACCACTTGTTCCTCCTTTCCTCTGTCATGTTGAATTTCTCCTACTGTGTCTCTTTACCTCTTGCTCAGTCTTTTCACTCTGCCTTTTTGCTTCTGCCTTCTTCCCTTACCTCACTTTCTGCCACTCATGTCTATGCACGCTATTCCCATCTCCCTCTCCTTTCTTGTTTGCTTGCTGTCTTACCTTTGCTTTTATTTCCATGTGCCTGACACTATTTGCTCTTTCTCCCTTTCAGCCACACATTGCTTTCTTTTCCTCTGCTTCTATTTCTGTCTTTGCCTCAGTGGTCTGTCCGTGCTCCTTTCCAAACCTCTTTTCTTGCTTGCTTTTCTCTATTTTTACCTTGTTCATTCATTCTTTCTGCATCTTTTCTCCTTTTCCTCATACTTTCCTATGTCCTCACATCCTCTTGTTTGCCTTCTGTCTCTTTTCTCCTTCCTTGCACTTCATGCCTGCCATCCCCTTTCCTTTTTTGCTCCTTGCTTGCCTTTCCCTCGCTTCCTTCTGCTCTCTACCTTTGTCTCTTCCCTCCCTCCCAGTCATTTCTCTCCCTTCCCACTGACTGTCCCAACCCATCCCTCTTTTATGCTCTTCTCTTTGTCCCTCTCCGTGCTTCCCTGCCCATTGTGTGCTTTTTGCTTCTCTTTTCCTTCTCTGCTCTCCTGTCTCCCCCTCTAACATTTCTCCTGTGTCCTCTCCTCTCTCTTTCACCATCTCTCCACATTGCCTCTCTCCCTCCTGCCAGTGCACAAGCTTCTCCCGCCTCTCCCTCACTTCCACAGCCCCCCTGCCTTGTACGTGCAGTTCTCTCCATGCACATTCTCTTTTCCTCCCCTTTCCCTCCTCTCCTTCTCTCTGGTCTCTGTTATCTCCTCTTGATAGCTCTGTTTCTTGTTCCCCTCACCCTTCCCTACTGCTCACTCCATTTCCCCGCTATCACTCTTACTCTTTCTGTCCCCATTTCTCTTTCTCCTTCTGTCCATCAGATGATGTTCAGATCTCTTCAGAGCTCTCTCTTCATGTTCCTTGGTCACTGAGCATACTCAAACTTCAAAGTGTCATGTGTCCTGTGTACTCCACTTTTTTTTTGTTGGACCCCAAGGTGAGAGCTTTACAGTATCAGGAAACTATGGTGTGAAAAATCCTGCGCTATTTTTCTGCATTCTGCTCAGTTTGAGTCTCTTGAGGAAGAGTGCCTGTAACTAGTGTAGCATCTTCCTCACAAATCAAAGAGAGCTCTGGCACCTAATTTCTTGCCTAGGTGAATAAATTTCTGTTTACTCTTGCTTTTGTGCTCCATGGTATTAAAATTGTCTCATCGTTCGCAGAAATGCTAGAGCGTGGGTTTACAGATCCTGCAGTACTCCATTCTGCTTGAAAGAGAGAGTGTGTGTGGCTTTACAATCTTTATGTTAATGTTGAGTATTGTTTTTAATTATTCAGCTTCATGCAAATTATTCATAACTCCAACACTCCTGCAAACTTGCCAAAGGAAAAAGTACGTGTGATACTTGGGCTTAATAGTGACATCCTTGCATAATCCCAGGAGTATGTCTTATTGCTCCATACGGAATAATGAGGCTATGCAGAGAAGTCTACTGCACACTGTACCAAAGAGAAGACTGTGAAGAAAGTTGGAAGCTTTATTTGTCCCTCTTTTCTCTTCAGTACTTTGGAAATTTCTTCCTTGTAATTCAGAAATAGAAATACTCTGGTTGAAGCATAATACAACTTTATTTCTTCCCTACAATTAGCAGGGGCTGTGTGATGCTGCAGCATTCTCAGTGGTTTATATTACTGCCGAAGCAGGAATAGAGTCATTCAGAAGGGTGCTTCCTGAAGTAGAGGGCCATATTTGTAGATTTCCTCTTACACAGAAATGTTTCTAGATGTAACCTGTACATTAGCTGTTGTTCATGGTCATGCCTTGCTATTTTTCCTGAGTTTGTGTATTCACACATTGCTGGAGATTTTGCTGAAATTTTAAATCACATTGCAAGAATTCAGACAGCAGCCTTATAATCACTTGTAAGCAGCACTTACAATCATGTAGAGGTTTTAAACTGTGTGTGTGTGAGGTTATTGTTGCTAGGTATTGTGAAAAGTGAAATCAACCTTATGAAAAACACTGTCAGGTCTTCGCTTTAAGTAGTGTGATGAGGTTCTTTAAGAAAATGCAATTTATTTATGCTTGCTGCCCATTTACACGAAACCATGTGGCAGAAAGACTTTGAGTTCTTGTCTCCTTTCTTACCAGTTTTACTGGCACGTATGTGTGACAGGTCAGTATGTTTGTTTCCTTCTGGTCCAGTGTTCTTTGCTAGCTGATATGATTTTGCTTGTCAAATGCATGGGATATGAGCAGCCAAAATTCTGTCACAGTACTCTCTGAGACTTAGGGATTTGAGCTGAGAGCATGTCCTTATAGTCCTTAACAAAGCTTAATGTTACAAAGCATGGTCAGTCTAGCAGGATTCAAGAACTTCCAAGCAGACTGCAAATAGCATCTTACTGAATTTCCCTCATTTTTCTTGAGTTTCTTCCATGGGATAATCTCAAGTTGTTACTGGGTCTGATAGTTGTTCTGAAGAATTATTTGTTGTCCTAATAAGACAAGTATTAAAATTTTGTTCTTATCAATTCTCAGGTGGATAGGATGAATGAAACAATGTTAAGAACAAAGCAAAAAGGAAAGAACATTTCACACGTCTTTCTTTAAGTAGATCATGTTTGGAAAGTATATAGAAATTGAAGTTCAAAACGGATTTCAGCTTTTATATTGAAATATTAGAGTTAACTGTGGCAGATCCAAGATAAAACCACAAGTGGATAAGCTTTCTTTGTAGTCACTGGAGAACAAGGATGTGTACTACTCACTTGTGGGTAGAATTAAGATGAATTATTTTGGAAATACTTACACTCTTGTCTTCAGTGTGCTGGTTACTTACCCAGATTGTCTAATGGTCTAGTCATACACGCTGTAGAAGTAATACATGAAAGAACATGGTAAATGAAAATGATATGATTTGGAACTTAGAAAATCCTTAGTCCATTATTGTTCCGTTTTCTAGCTGCAGACACTTAGTGCTCAGTTTCTGTCTTAGAGGCTTTCAGATGTGTCTGATCAATAGCATGCAGGAGGTGTAGGAATGCAGTGTCTCACAATGGATGTTGACAGTGGTAAGCCAAGATGGCTAATTGCAGCTCCTGCTTATGGGCCACATCTGCTGATGTATACACATCCTCAGTGGTCCGCTCTATTCCATGTTATTGAAGGTTTCTCCTTTGTTGTGATGGCCGATGGCTAGAGGTCATGGCTGAATTTCCTTCCACTGACAATACAAATTCCGGAGCACAGTGACAACCTGCAGAGATTTATACTGGCTTACCTATCTGCATAACATCAGCTGAGCACTGCTTGCTGAAGCAATTTTTGCACTTGTAGAGCTGCTCAAAAGTGACATTCCCTTCTGGTCTGATGCACAGCATTTGGTCAGCAGGAAACATTAACTATAAAAAGTAAGAGAATGTTTGCTTATATTTGAGCAGACTTTTTTTCTATTCTGGCTGCAGTTTGTTTTTGTTTTTTTTCTTTTTTACCATTAGTTTTCAGTCTTTGTGCTGTGGCCAACGAAAATGGACTTCTTGGCTCAGGCAGCTGTGGATAGGACTGTACGTGGGATGCTCTCCTTCTGCTTTTATCCAGGATTTTCTTATTCACTTTTCTCACACTGTTTCTTAAAAGTGCATAAGTTCTTCTCAAATGTGTTTGTTGTTATTGGGGTGGCAGGAGTAATTTGAAGAGGGAGCTGTTATATCAGTTAAGCCACAAGATTAAAAATAGCTACTGTAATGGAAAAATACAAGAAAGGGCTGACTCTGTCCTCTGTGCCAAAGAGTGAGTATTAAATAATTTGTGTCTCCTCTCCCTAGAAATGCCTTGTGACACTGTTCATTTGCCCTGTTGGACTGGTATATTCTTAACTGGTCAGTCTGAAGTTAATTAAGTAACACGGTAACAGTCTATTTTAAGTCTCTGCATAGCCTGCGTGTCTGGAACAATCTTTGGATGGAATGCTTGCTTACACCTTTAGCTGAGATGATGAAGAGCTGTTTGTTTACAAAGGGGACAGGAAAGCCTGAACGTGCACCTTAACAGAAAATCAAGCTAAAAATTTCCTTCTTGTTCCCTGCTTGTGTGACGCTGATGTAAAATTCTTCAGGCTCTTTTCTACTGGAAGTCTTCAGAAATGCTAAGTGGGTTTTGGGAGAATACTTGCAGAAAATTGACTAATGTTGAGCTTCAAAATAATCAGCAGTTTTGTTTTGCTTGTTAGGAATTTTAATTATTTGCTTATACCTTATTGCTTTTAAGTCTGGACCTGTGACAAGAAGAGCAGTCTGATTTAACTTTGTTGGTTTTCTTGAAGCTGAACAGTGTAACACTTCGTAAGGATTAACCTGAGTAGAGCTTGATGGGGAAGCCTGAGGCATTGGCAACAGGCAGGGACAGTCACTACATACACATATACCACTATGTTCCTGCACAGAAGTAGTGTGACAGAGAAGACATATCAAGCAGAGCACTCAGTTTCATGTGACTCCCTCTTTAAAGGAGGGATGGAATTCATCATTGGCTGTCACAGCTTAAATGGAGAAAGGGGGATTGGAGGGTCAAAGATTACTGTAGGAAATGAGTGGCTTCTTTGTGGTGAAGAAATGTGGAGATTATACTGCAGTGCTGCCTAGAGTACAGGTTAGCTATCTGTTTGACTGCAACTCTGAAATAGACATGGATATTCTAGTGAAGTGCTTTCTTTTTCCTCTAAGGGAAGGTAGAGTCTGATCCAGTGAAGTTCAAAAGAAGTCCAGTCCTTTATGAGTTGAAGAAGCAGTCATTTGGGGAAATGAGCACATGCAAGGCATGAATGGGGTCTAGTGGGCATCTCTCAAGACTGCTTGGTCAATTTTTAGCAGGAATTTGTAGGCTTTATTAAAGGTACAGTTGGTGTCTTGCTCTAAGAGTTGCTGTTCAGACCTGGTCCAGAAGCATACTAGATGAGAGTAGGTGCATATGGGAGAAAAATGGCACATTTGTTCTTGCTTGCAAAACTAATTGATATTTGGTTAGAACTGTAATCTTATGGATTACAGATAACTCCGTATTCAGATTGACACATGGAGTGCTATGGGGTTTATTTCTGACTGAAACCTTTAACTAATATGTAGAGAACAGGTTAACAAAGTACCAGCTGTTTCTCACAGAGCACTGAACAGAGATCTTGTAAACTGAAACTGCAGGAAGACTAGAAGGTAACACTAGTATAATAAAAAATCTAATACAGTAAAAATTACCCTCAAATATGCACATTCAGTATCTCCAGTAAAAGGTAATTGAGGCAGCGAAGTGCAGCCAGAACACAGGAGATGGAAGGACAGAAGTGCTGGAGTTTGACTTCGGAGTTTGAAAGTATTGGGCAGGTTTCTTAGTGAACCCTCCCGACGTGCATTCTCCATCTCGAATCCCAAAAAGTGATAACACTGCAGTATTCCTCACTGATATGTGTGCACTTTTCCAAAATGTCTAATTGTGTGATCAAATATGAAAACAGTGTAGAGTAGCGCGTTTCTGAATTCCTGTGGAAGCATTCATAAGGGCCGCCTGTGGATCTTTTTAGCTTCATTTAAAACTACAAAATTTGTGGTTCCATCTGCCAGATATTCTGTATAAATGGGAAAAATGCTTTTACAAGAGGAGCGTTCTTTCTTTCATGATTCTGACACCATATTTTTTCATTTTACAAACCTTACATAGCCCATTTTAATAGTATGTTAGACGCAGGGATTGAGAGGTGAAAGATTTGTTGGCAGTACACTGGCAGTCATTATTTAGGAGATCCAAAGAAGCAGGAAAATCATTAGTATAATTCCTTGGCAATCTTTTTCTGTTCAACAAATATTCAATTAAAAGAAAGGGATTTTGTTGAAAGCCAATATGTGCTCTAGACTATATTTACTGTTTGCAGTCAATATACAGAAAGATTGATAATGTCAATCTGTATTGTTATTTGAGCATTTGTTTTTCTAGATCTAACAGTCTTGAGCATCAGTCTTACATGAAATTTGGATATGCATTGTGAGCCCTCCTCAATTAAGCTTGCTAAATGAGCTCTATATTAGTGGTTGGGCTTGCTTTTTTTTTTTAAACAACCTCCTGCACTCTGTAGATGTCTAGACATTGAACTGGTTCTGTTAGAACGTGGAATTATTGTATCTAATTTACTCTCTGTCTGCTCTTCTTCAAATGTGAAAAGGAATTAACTGCCGCAGAGACATTTCAGTATGGAGAAATTACAGATTGATGCTTTAGATGCGTCCTGCTGCCTGCTTTTATTTTCACTCTGGAAGCGCCGAGGGGTTGCCAGGGTATTCATTACTGGCTAATTTAGCTGCTAAATGGTAAGGCAGGTGCGTGACCTGCTGCAGCCAGCTTTCTGTGCTCTCCTAGTGGCTCTTCTGGAATAACAGAATCCAGCTGAAATAACTGGATTGACTTGGTCACATTAGTAGCAGAGGCCTGGTCCCTGGGCACTAATTTCCTTGTAGTCTTGCTAAGCCCTCTGCATACCCTGTCGTCACTCTCTGTGTGTATAAAGAGGAGAAGGAGCTTATAAAGCCAAGACACTTAGATGTTCAGCAAACTGGGTGCCCAGCAGAAGCACCAGGTGCAGCGCTGAGAAGAACCAAGGTGTTGCTTTAGCATCAGAGTGGCAGAGTAGTACTAACTGCTTGTGCTCAGAAATTCCAGTGCTGATTCTGCAACAGCAGGCCTGTGACTTGCCATACCAGCTGCTACATACACTTAATTATCCTGCTCTTGAACCCCACTAACAGTTTAACTTGGAAACAGTTTGCTTCTGTTGCCTTCTCTAAATTGCTCTGCTGCATTGTACTGTGAAACTGTCCCAAGATTTCCCTCTGCAGGTGGGTTACTGTGTTTTGTTCAGAGATTATGTGCATGCTAAGACCTTTTGCAAGTAAATGTATTATCCAAGCAGTAAATGGTTCATTATTTTTACTGCATCAAACTAGAGAAAGAACGGTAGCATTTACTTACTGACTTGGGGATTGCTTGCTAGTAATCATAATCCAAAGTTAGAGAATTTAAATGTTAATGATCAAGATTATTGTGTGCTCTTGTTCCAGTATGAAATGTGTCTGAAATATTTTATCTACCTAATTTTTGAGCCAAAGAAGTAAGTTCCGCTCAAAATAATTGTAGAGCCAATTTCTTCATGACTTTAAAAGGAGCCATTAAAAATACCACAGAGTCATAATTGATTTGCAATTAGGAGCTTTCTCTCAGTGGTGTTATTAGGTAACCATGAACTGGGAAAAATATGTGAATTGAAAATTACATTTAAAAAGCAGGGTTTTGATAAGACCTAGACGTATAACTTCTTTCTTTTACAATTCAATTGAAAATCCTATTGTGGAGCTTAATAAATGGAATAGCCGCAACCACCAGTAGCCTTCATCCAGGTGATTGATCAAATGCTTTTTTTTTTTTTTTAATTCTAAGAAATGACCTAAAAATTTCCTGTTTGTGTATCTCACTCAAAAAACATTTCCTTTGCTTATTTAGTTGTATTATCTAACTACTGCAAATCCTGGTTTTACTCATAGCAACATGAAAACAGCTAAGACTGACTGAAATGCAGCTTATTTATTCTTTGTCAGCAAAATCACTTATTAAACATAAAGCTAGTTATCTGTACAAGCTCACTGAAGGCTAAGGTAGTTATGCAGAAGAAGGAAGGAGCCACATTCACTCCCCAGTCCCTGTAGCTAAGCAGCGAGGGAAATGGCCGTCTGTGAAATGAATGCATGCTTTGCAATCATTTGCTCCTGCTGTTCTGAGTTCATTTTTCAGCTCTGTTTTCACGACCTGTTCTGTTCTTTCTGTTCTTCCCTCCACTGAAAGCCTTGGGAATTTTACTCCTGATTTCACTGGAAAACAGGACTGTATCCTAATTATTTTGATTTAAAGAATAATAAGTTCAATGGTTCATGTAAAATACTGCATTCTGTAGCTTGGTTAGTTATAAGTGACTAATTTGCATCTCACAGAAGTGGTAGTCATGTCAAATTTTTATTATTTGGAACAAGATCGTAATTAGAAAGCGGGAGGAGCAGAACAGATTCTCAGACAAGAATTTCAGTGTAAATCATTTCCGCTTTTTGCCGATGTGTTCTTTTGGGAACTGATGAAGTAAAATACTTGGATGCGGGAAGGAAAATGTTCTGTGCATTAATCCTGTGAAACAGCTTTTTTCCTTTCTTTTTTCTGAACAGGTAAGCATCTGAACTTGCTGTGAGTTACTCACAGCAGATGTGGTTTGGGGAAAGGGGACATGTGCCAACCTGGTACCATTGCTGAGGTGTTGGCACCTTAGAGGAGGGAGAACAGTAGAAGTGCAGAAAGCTATTTCACTTCCATTTTCACCTGACTCCCGTCAACCACAAGAATACCTCAGTGTGGCATACTGAGACCACGTAGGTTGCATGTGAGGTGGCCATCTCTTGTAATAAAGTGGTCCTAGCTAAGCTCCTTTGACAGGAACACAGTGTATTGCTCATGTGAGCCTAAGAACACAGTGTTCTCTGGAGAGTGGTTAAGCTGGCCTTGCGAAGTTTTCTGATAGCAGAATTTTTACATTGCTTTATATGTTTCTGGTTATGGGCAGCAGTGTGCTCTGGCACGTTTTGTGCTCTTTATGAGGAGAGCTGGCTCCGTATGATCATCTGTTGTACAGGTAGGGAGCTTTGTGGAGGAGTGCTGAATTCTTTCTTTTCTGCCTTGACAGGCAGACCCTGTGGAAGGGCACTGGAAGGCCAGCAAGAGATGAAGCTGTCTTGCAACTACTTAATGGAGTCTTTAACAATTAGAGCAAAGTGTGTTAAAACAAAGAAACTTCTACATCTGAGGTGAACTACCGGGTGCCCTTACTGGAGTGTATTTATGCAAACACTAAATATCATTAACACACAGTAGGATATATAGAAGTGGTAAGGAAAAGCATTCCTAGTTTCATCACTGCACCAATAATCAGTTTTCGAACACAGAGTGGAGATTTGTGAATATTCTTGGTGATGTGAACTAATGCTGAAGAGTGGATGAACAGGGCTGTGTTTACGAGGTTTGCCTGAGAATGAGCTCCTCTGTTTTTTCTACCAGGAATTCCGCAGCGGTGGGCCACGGATGTTTCTGCTACGCGCTGATGCGTTCCATCCCAGTTGCCATCTACATCGTTTTGGTAACAGGCCTGCGGTACCACCTGTTTATATGGAGCGTCTTCTCGCCAAAGCTGCTTTACGAGGGAGTGCATGTGTTCATCACAGCCGCTATCTGCTTGTTCTTTACAGCCATGGACCAGAACCACTCTCAGAAGGTGCAAGACTGAAAATAAGTGTGTAGCACACAGTTCTGTACTGCGATGCCTTGTGTGTCTCTGGAATGGAAGAAGGACAACAGTGGCTTCAAATTGTTGTGCAGAGCGTGAAGAACAATGTTGTGTGTTTTACCAGTTTCACATAGGGCTTGAAGGGCTTGTCCTGTGTTAGACAGTTTGCTTTAAAAATGCTGAATTGAAATAAACTGTTTTATCTGATCGTAGATAATTTTGTTCTTTAGCTGTCATTATGACAATGCCTGAGTAACCGAGTCGCAATACTACATGACAGTCACTTTTGCTGTATGCCAAATATCTAGTTGTATTTTTAATATGTAACTTGGAGAAATATCTAACACTGATTTTTTCTTCCAATTCTTTAATGAATTTGGAGGCTAGATTTAAATGAACATTCTTGAGTTTTAAAGAAAAACACTCTCTTTGGTAAAGAGATGAACACTATGTCTCATATTAAGTCATTATTGAGCTTCTGGTTTTTTTTCATCAACTTTTATGTCTGGCTCTTTTTATTCACTTGGAAGATGAAAAAGCAAAAGTTCATTAAATGCTGCCCCCTCCCAAACAGTTCAGAAAGTCATAGTAACTTTTAACCTTATATAAGGGTTACCCTAACCCTAAATCAGCAATCTGTATATATTTGTAAATGTGAATGTGGTTTCTTTTTTTTCCAAGACACAGACAATGAGAGGTTTTTGTTTCACATATCTATATAATAAACGTGTAGGAAGAAGGCACTAGTAAAGGCAGTGAGTGTAGACAAAAGAAAACTAAGCGATTTCCTCACTGAAACTTGAAAAAAGGCCTAATTGTTCAGTGTTTTTGGTTTAATTGAATTAATTGCATATATATAAATGCAATTTGAATTTCAAAAGGTAGTTCTTGATGTAGGTATGAAGCAGCTGATCATGGGCACTGAAAAAATATTTTGCACATGTGATTTCTTTTTTAGCTTCTTAGACTACAGCATCCTAAAAATATGCAAGATGTCTTGTTGGTGTTCAGCAGAGCTCACTAGCCATGAGTTTTGTTTTGTTCCTTGTGTGTATTGAACATATAATTAAATAATGGGACAGTCATACAGATATCTCAGGTAAGAGGCTTTTTTGCCTTTTCGTTATTTTTTTGTTAACCTAGACAGCAATTTTATTAAAGGCAGTATTTTCTTCCCGAGTGCAGTCATTAACTGTGATAGATTTCCATCTGCATTCCTGTACTTCAGGCGCTGGATAAGAAACACTAATGGACTGGCAAAGTAATGAATCTTCTATGGAGTTCATTTACTGCTAAAATGTTGTATTTCTTTTTATTAATGTTTAATTGGTAAACCAGGTCGGTGGCTGCTGCACTGAATGTTGGATCGTGTTTTCTAGCATGGAGAGTTGTAAGCCATGAGCAGGGGCAAAGCTCAGTGGGCTGAGGTACCAGAGGGGTACCAGGTGTGTTTACATCACCTTCCTCTTAGTGCCATATGTAGCCACCACACTCCTAGCCGCATTTTCCTTGCTCCTGTCAAGAAGATAGACACTGATAGCTATCCTGATCATCAGGATAAAGGAAAGACTGATATCAGTCTTTACTTTTATTTTTTCCCTGGTGTTTTTGTCCATGTTAGCAACCATTCGGATTTAATTTAAATATATTAGAGGTATATCAAAAGAGGAGCTCATGGGGAACTTCACTGTTTGCTGAAAATCTGAAATTGAAATGCTTTTAAGCCCTAGGTAGGTGACAGCACACTTACAAGGATCGCTTAGATGGTCTTCATATCATTTTCCAGCAAATCTTAAAAAAATAGCTTTTATGTTTTTATACATGGCGCCTATATTAACAACAGGCCATCCTGATCACTAGTGAAATTTTTTTTTAACTGTATGATGGTAAAAATTCCAGTGTTCTGGCTGTGTTGTGCTGTTCATCTATCTGTTGGACCTGGAGCATCATTCACTGTGACCTCTTATGAGCTTGAAAGTTCAGTGTTTTAAATCAATTGTTTTCCATTTGACTTGCGGACGTGATGGATGGAAATCACACTGCAGCTGCAATGCAATGCAATAGAATACTGAAAATAGTTTGTGTTTGGGATGTCCTACACTTATGCCACATTCATCACTCTCAGTAATTGTCTGGTAACTTGTTGCCTAGCGACAGGATGGAGATTATTGACACCTCTGTGTGCTCAGTTAACTCCTGAGCAATCCGTAATGCTACTACAGAACATGTACCTAGGTGGTTTGCCTCAAAGGCAGAGGTGCTAATGACGAGATGGGAGGGGTTAGGGAGAAGGTGCTTCTGGGGTGCAGAAACCTAGAACGATAGGGGATTTATTGGTTACATTCACAATGTCTTTCATTCCTTACTAATTTTGTTTGCTGTTCCTAGTCTGTCTATGGGACACTGTTTAATGGTTGGGTCTAAATTGGTCTGTGTATTAATTTTGAATTTCTTTGGATTGCTTAATTAATCATAGCATCTCCTTTCTCCTCTAAAACTGAAAAATATTCATATCGTAATCCAGGAGAAAATAAATGGCCTGGAAAAACTGTTATCTCAGTCTTCACGATAGGAAGGAGGAATTTTGACCACAATTCTGTGGGGTGTTAACACGTGAGTATAGATGATACCCCTAGGTGCTTTCAGCTTCAGAATCATCGGTTTTCTTCTCTCTGACCTTTGTGTTGAATACCGGCGAATTAAATTCTGTTTTGACCCTTATCAGCTGTTGGGCTGCATACAAAGCTGGGGCAGGGAAGAAATGAGTAGATTCTCACTTCAGGCAGATGAACTGGAAAATCACCTAAAAAATGATTTTATTTTTAACAAACACAAAGTTTTGTCAATTGATCTGAGACTGCAGATGCCTTCATACAGGTTCTCATTGTACAGTAGTTAGCTTCTCCCCTCCCCTGCTAATCCCTGCTGCCCTTGTCATGCTGATCTTCTCCAAAGCCCTCAGACAAAGAGAAATGAGTGATGTGGGAAGCAGCAGTGGAACACGGAACAATTTCTGCCATCCTAACTGTTCTGGTCTCTGCTGCCCAAGTCCTCTGTGGGTCTGTGCTCCAGTGTGATATCAGCCCTAGCTTGCAGCTTCCTCAGGAGTGCTCTATGCACAGGGACAGACGTCTCTGCTGAGATGAAGTTTTGGCACACAGTAGCTTTTTCCACTCAGCATTTTTACCGGTCAGAGCTGCGTTGATCCAGCTAATGGAGACCGGTGTCTTCCTCGGTTTTGGTCAGTCAACCAAAAAAGTAATTCCTTCTACTTGTATTTCAGGTAGTATATGTCCATATTTCTTCTCTGTAGAGAAAGCCAAGTATTTCTCTGCTCCTCATAAGCCAGCAGAACACTGAAACTGTGTCCCAGCCCTTGGAGCAGGCAGTGGACATGCACTAAGCCACTGCTCCCGTGTGGTGCTGCCAGTAGAATTCAGGGCATTTTTTTGGAATTTCTCCCTTAAAACATTTGCAAATGGAATGATACTTGTCTCCATGACTGCATAGGACGCAGCAGATGCAACCCTTTGGAGGAACTGGGAGAGGAGACCTCTTCCGGAGGAGCCTGAAGCCTGAGCAAATGGCAGCCCTGCTCCAGGCTGGTTGTGCTGCAAGATGGGGCCCACAGGCAGAGAACAGCTCCAGGGTCCTGATGAGCAGCAAGGGATCCTGGTATGTATTAGTGAAGGGCCCTGCAGTCTTGGGGGCCCACTGTGGCTTGGGCTGTTCTTGCAGAGCGTGGGCATCCAGTGTATCAGAGAGGTCCTTCTCACCCAACCAGTAAGCGCAGCAACCAGAGGGAGCCCTGCATCCAGTCTGGGGTCCCCAGGGTAGCACTGACAGTGAGCACAGTGGAGGCCACGGGGATGAGGAGGCAGCGAGGTTAGATCTAGATGATCTTCGAGGTCCCTTCCAACCCAAGCCATTCTATGATTTCGTTCTATGAGAGGCACTGGAGCATGACTTTCCAGCAGTGAGACTGCGTGTGTGTTTCTGGTAGGTACACACTAGCACAATGCCACACTGCACACAACCACACAGACTAATAAAGAAAGCAGAGCTTTTCTGGCACCCACATAAACACACAGCACATGCAAAACTGTGAGCAACTCTGACAGCCCAGTCCTGTTCTTCTAGTCCAGCTGTTCAGGACACTAGGAACACATGGACACAGGTACCTATATGTACATGTTGTGTTTGCCTTGCTGCTGGCGTCTGGACAGAGGAACTCCAGAGGTTTGCAGCTATGCTGTGCTTGCTGGTACATAGACTACAGTGCCCCTTACCAACTTGGGTACCACTGAGTTCACCTAAAATATAGCCGGCACTCAGAAGACAGAAGTAGGGTTAAATGAGAGAATGCAGTACACAGCAATGATAAAATGATGGGCTCTGTGTCAAAATGCACCAACAACCCAATTACATTCAGCCAGCCATTTTATCCACTTTTTCCTCCGTTTTCCCACGTTTGTTCCTTTCCAAGCAATCCTGATGGTTCTTTTTCCCCACTTTGAGTTCTTTCCCTAAGCATCACACAATAACTCCTGTGTGTTCTCTCAATCCCCTAAAAATATCCCATAATAAGTTTTAAGGAGTCCCTGGATATTCCTCCCATCATGTCCCATTGTGAGTCCTTCATGCAGCAACCTCCATCAGTATGCAAGGGGAGGGGTTTATCTGGTCTACTCATACCAGTGGGCTTCACACCAGGGGCAAATGTCTAAGTGCTTAGTGAGAGATTAAATTAATAGTCTAATTAAATTAATGATTAAGCAACGAGGTTAGAAGAGGTCCTCATCATGTCCTTGTTCATCTGACCTCTCCAGTCCTTGTGTTAACTGTGAACAGTCTTTAAAACCACTTGAGTTCACAGAGACCTGTGCTTTGTTTTGCCTGGGGCAAGGGACCCTTTGGGCTGCCACCAGTTTGCAGGGCAGAGGAGACTTCTCAGAAGTGGACAGGGACAGCCCCAAACGCAATAGGCATGGTTGGCAGCATGAAGCACTGCAGGGGAGCCAGAGGGACCTGCTTGCATAGGAAGAGGTTTACTGACAGGAATGGGGCCCTTGCCTCCACCCTTGGATATCACAGAATCACGGATTCGTTAGGGTTGTAAAACACCTCTAAGATCACCAAGTCTAACCATAAGCCCATTCCCACCATGCGCACTGACCACATCCCTCTGTGCCACATCCACACAGTTCTTGAACGCCTGCAGGGACGGTGACTCCACCACCTCCCTGGGCAGCCTGTGTCACTGCATCACCGCTCTTTCTGAACAGAAATTCTTCCCAATATCCAACCAGAACCTCTCCCTGTGCAACTTGAGGCCATCCCCTCTCCTCCTATTACTGTTACCTGGGAGAAGAGGCCAACCCCCATGCTGCCAGGGGAGGTTCAGGTTGGATATTAGGAAAAATTCTACTCTGAAAGAGTGCTTGCTCATTCTTTTTTACTTTCCATGTCTTATGTACAAAATGACACAAGATAAATTATCAGATGTTTGAGCCATGATGTGGCACTAAGATGTTAAATCCCGGAAAGACCAAGGAGCCATTTCAAGCTATGCAACTGTCAGACCAATCTCTTGAATCCCGGACTGACTCCTCATTCAGCTTTTTAAGACTCACAGAGGAAGAATGGCTTGTAAATACTGATCCTATTTGCAGTGATTTAGTATAGACATAAGTGATGTGACTTCCAGAATACTCTCTTTTACTCCTTTTCTCTCTCCTCACTCTTTCTCACACTCTTTTTTCTTCCTTTTTCCTCCTCTCTCCTCATTCTTTCTCTTCTTTTACTCTGTCTGCTTTATTCAGATCATATTGAAGTGTTCGAGCCCATCTCTCTCTCTTCTTTCTTCTTCTCTCTTAAAGTTGTTGAGTAATGCAAGACTTACTTAGATTTTTTGTGAAATCATGTTGTTTAGCCTCACAGCATAGACAGAACTGTAAGAGTGCCAATATTTTAATGTAATTGTAGCACAGAGATTCTTATTAAAACTAATGATTGTGTTTGGAACTTGAGTGTTAATTTTACCTTAATCTAACCAGGAGGATTTGCAAATCTGGTCATCACTCCCTCCCGTCACAGCTGGGACATGACACCCTGAGGTCAGACAGCTCCTTGCTGCATCCTGCCAGGCCTTGGTGTGGCCCCAGCATGGCCCCCAAGCCTCAGGAAAGAAACATATCATCCACAGTGGTGTGACAGAGCGTTATTGCCTCAGCTCTCCATGGCCAATGTGGTGCCATGGTCACAGAGGGCTTAGTGTGCTGCCCTTGGGGTTCCTTGCAGCCACACAGGCTTAGAGAGCTGCAACAAGGCAGAGAGCTGTGAGGAGCCACGCTTTTGCCGGGCTGCTCCTGGGCTCAACCCCACTTGAACCCAGCTGCCGACAGGAGCAGCCTCACTTCCTGCTGCCTCAGATGCTTTTTCCAGGATGTTGCCTAAGGTAGAGGGAAAAGTGGCAAGTATCAGAGCTCAGTTCCTCAGACCTCGGACCTACAGCTGGGACATGCTTGGGGAACTTCGAGGGGAGGCTCTATCCAAACTTGACAGATTTGTTTTTAAAGCTTAGTAAGGAACTCGATGGCAGGTTGCAATTAAAATCTCTGTGCCCCCATCTGCTGTCTTTAGCCCATGGAATGTGGCATCACGGTGGCGTGGCTTAGTTGCTGGAGCCAGCCCTGGCAGGGATGAACCAGCAAGTTGAGTGCCTGGCAGGCTGTGGGGCACAGGCTGGATTCACTCCTCACTGGCTTCCTCCTGCCTGCACCTCTTTGGGATGTGGCAGCAAGCTGAGCTGAGCATTTCCCATGTGGGCCCAGGACACTCCACTAGAACCACCCCCACAGTCCTCCTATACACAGGCTGAGCCCCGAGCAAACCAGCAAACCAGTCTGCTGCACTCCTGCAATGCTGACCTGCACTAGAAGGCCTGGAAAGAGCTGGGGCAGCAAGCTTTGTGCCACTTACTGAGAACGCACTCAATCCTCTCATCCAGATCATCAATAAAGATATTAAACAAGATGGGCCCCAATACTGACCCCTAGGAGACACCACTCGTGACTGGTCACCAGCTGGATTTAACTCCACTCACCACCACTCTCTGGGATCAGCCCTCCAGCCTGTTCTTCACTCAGCAAAGAGTGTACCTGTCCAAGCTATAAGCCTGCCCTCTGGAAGTCCAAGATAGTGGTTTTGCTGAACCCGTTTCCTGACTTCCACAATAATTGATCTATCTATTTTGTGGTCACTCTGCCCAAGACAGCTTATGACACCTTACCTCCCACCAGTCCTTCTCTGTTTGTGAACAGCAAGTCTAGCATGACACCTCCCCTAGTAGGCTCTCTTACCAGCCGTGTCAGGAAGTTACCTTCTACACATTCCAGGAACCTCTCAGACTGCTTTCTCTGGGCTGTATTGTATTTCCAGCGTATATCAGGGAAGTTGAAGTCACCCACAAGAACAATGTGGGTGCAAGAAGTCAAGCAACTGCATGACTTCTGCCAGCTGCTTGAAGAATGCTTCATCTGCCTCTTTGTCCTAGCTAGGCGGTCTATAGAAGATCCCACCGGGATGTCAGCCTTGTTGGCCTCCCCCTGATCTTTACCCACATGGACTCAACCTTATTAGTCCCAGCATTGAGCTCTACAGTATTGAAACACTCCCTAACATAGAGATCTTCAGCAGCTTCATTTAATTGGACCTGCTGTGGGCAAGTGTTCGTACTGAGCTGAACTGCAGAGGCTCTTCCAGACAACATCTTCAAGGATGCTGGGGTTTTATTATGTTTAAGGCTGACTCTGATATTTTCAATGGAGTTTTTACAGGCTATTCCTGAAGTCAGAGACTTCTGTCATTGATTTTGTGGCAAAAAATAAAAAATAAAAATAAAAATAATAATAATAAAAAAAGAAGTAACCAACAGGAAATATAATATCCTTTAAACACCTTTAAACATATATATATATATATTTAATAAGGGACCAACATTGCAGCTTAAACATGGTGTTTCATGTTTGGCTTTGATTTTATTTTATCTGGCTTTGCACTTTTACCTTAAATTCAAGAAGCAAGAGTCCCTGGAAGAAGGAGAGATCCTATGCCCCCTGCCTTTAAGCCATGCCACCTACAGCACCTCTGTAGCTGGAGGATTCCCAGAGCAGATGATGGAGGATGATGGAGCCATTTTCCCTCTGCTTCTGCTGTTGTGAAACAGACAATTCCCCAAAATGCTCAGCTTGCCTACCAAGCCTGAGTCGGGAGCTCTGGCTTGGCTGTGATCTCCATCGGCCCAACTCTGCATTCATGGGGTAGTGCACATTCAGGTGACTTACATTCTGAAGCTGTTTTTCCATCTGAGAACTAGGTCTGTGGACACTAACTCCTGCATTTTGCCTGAGGGGGGATGTGCATAAGGTCGTCCCAAAGGACCTATTAACACCTAGCATTTGGTAAAACCCTTGGGTGGCTATCAGGGGCAACTGTGTTTTTTAGCAGCTCTCTCCTCCACACTGTGTAACACTGCTGTCCTTCCCAGGCCCTCTCAATGAGGAGGACACATATTCAGCATCACATTAGCTTAAATTGAAGATTAAATTTGATCCATAGCTCAAAGCAAAACACTTTTTGCACAAGGCTGCTGTCATTTCAAGAATGAGGCTTCTAGGCACTTAGAGACGGGCTTCACTAAGGATAGCATTTAGTCTCTAAATTGGCTATACATGGTAAAGCTTTCATCTGTTATGCTTTTTATTACTCTGATTTTTTCACTGCGATGTATTTAGCAATATTTACTGCAAAAACCACTGGTGATGCAGACCACGTGCAGCACGGCCCTACATGGTTCAGCATGGGCTGAGTTTTTCCTGTTATGAAAAATTGAAGCTGATTGCAGAGCACTGTTTCTGGATGTAGGACTTCATGATGGGTCAAAATAACCCTACGTCACCCCAAGCATCTGTCATGCTGCAAAAGCTGTTTGTGAAGAAGCTGGTCTCTGGTCCCAGAGGTGGTGCTGGAGAGTTTAGACTTGCTGGTTTGTCTCATATCAATTAGCCACTATTTATGCAAAGCAGTTACTGAGCAAAGTTAGTGTGCAGGTCCTTTCTGTGGCAGGGCATAAGGTCAAATTAAAGAAGACATGCAGCTGAAGCATGCCTTGGGCCACAGAGATCAACAACTTACTCCCCAATGGTAGCAAGGACTGCCACAGCTGGAGGTGCACTGTGAGTTTCTTTGCTGTCTGTAGCCCTGCCAGTAGTGTGTTTCTGGGGATGTGAACACCACCTTTCTGCTCTGAGTGTTTACCGAAAGAGCCCAGCATTGTCTGCTGGAACTCTCAGCTTCCCTCCTGCCCTCCCATAACTCGCTGAGATAGCCTGTGGTTCTGTACCACTGAAGGGAGACATGCGCATACTACCAAGGAGGCTGCAACATAGCATGCCTTGTAGGCACTTGCACTGAGATGCCTGCATGTGATAAATCCTTTGGTGAATAGCAGCATGGGACACAGCCTTGGTTTACAAAGCACAGGCAGGCTGATGCATGAAGCACGCTGAAGACAAAGGCATGGAGAACTGTTCTCCTCTCACCTATTTGGCTCCTAGAGGCAGCTTTCAGGAGGTGTCCTTGCTTCACATGCTTCAGGTCTGGAGGGAGGCTGGGGAAATGCTGTGACAGCTGAGATGAAAAACAGAAAGAGCACTGACAGGAAGGTGCAGGGACAAAACACAGTAAGAGACTGTAGGCAGCAGGGAGGGTGCAGCAAATCCCATCTGCCCTTGTCACACATGCAGCATCTCTGAGTGAGATGCTATTTTATGAAAACCCCAGGGGAAAGAAACTGACTGGGAGTAATAGTTCATATATACATAAACTCACAATTGCTGCCTTCCAGTATGCTTCTGTCCCAGCATCAGAGAAATAGTCTTACTGGTGTGTGTGGAGGGAGAGGGGGCATGGGAACAAACTGCTGACCTGTTTCAGTCAAACCTGGAGAAAAGCAGAGGTCTTAGGATCACCCTGAGTTCCTGTACCTCTGAAGAATCTCAGGGCAGGGCCTTGCAAAGGACACTTGGCTAACATCCACTCAGCGCAAAAGCAGCTGTCTGTTCAGACCATGCAAGTATGCCTTGGTCAAAGCATAGTTGTTGAAACCCAATTTTGCTGGTTCCCCAGGCCCTGGAACAGCTTGCTTTGAACACAAAGTGAAGAAGTTTCTGGAAGTATTCACTCCAGACAGAAAGAAGCAGCAGGAATTCTCCGGCAAATGTGCCTCGGTAACAGGGCTTGTGATGTAGGCTTAGCTCAGAGTGAGGGCAATGTCCATAGCTTGGCCAAAGAATCCTCGTGGCGAAATCTGGATCGCCAGTACCTGTTTTGCCTCCTGAATACAGATGTAGGGTAAGAGCTGAGACACCTTTTCCATCCTTCTGTGCATTGCTGCACCTGCTGCTATCTGAGAAAACATCTGCATTACACTTTCATCTCAAAAAGTGCCATACTACCTGCCTTGGACTTGGATGTGAGTTGCAGTAAAAGCCTCTTCCCCTCTACAGTGTTGTGAGGACACTCCTGGGGGATGTCTGCTACCAACAGGGACATACAGAGCTCTCCTGCCTTGAAGGTAAGCACAAAGATCACAGAATCATAGAATCTCTAAGGTTGGAACAGACCTACAAGATCATCCAGTCCTACTGTCCACCTATCATCAATACTTTCAGTATTGGTCAATCATTCCTTCTGCCTACCCTGGAAAACTCTTGAGTAGAGCCTGCTTGCTTGCCCTGGGTGAATTTGGCAGAGCCAATGTTAGATATCAAAAGAGAGCATGGCTAGCAGACAGGTATAGCACAAACAAGCTATTTAAAGCCCGAAATTCTGATGATAAAATACTAGATGATTAGCGAAGTAATTTTACTCCATTTACAACAAATGTACTCATTTGCATGAAGAGTGCTGTGAACATAGATTAGCTGAAACAAAAGCACAGAGATTGGGCAGTTTTCCTCTTTGAAGCAAAGATTATAATTAGTTCGTATTTCTGTATGTGATGGTTTTAAAATGCCTCTGCTGAATACAGAGCGAGTGTCACTTCTCTGGTAGGGTTTCACCTATTGTTGGATACGTAACTCAAATTGTTGGATCCTCTTCTTCAGACCAACAAGATTTCTTGCTGTCTTTATACCTGTGTCATCCCCCCCAAACCTTCTAAAGATACCATTTGCCTGGAATGGGCTTTTTAGTATTATTGTTTAATGGCCTTCCTCCATTCCCACAGAAATCAGGGGAGCTGTGTTCATGCTGCCAAGAGAGCCCTAACATGCAAATCGTTTCCAGTTCCTCTCATTGAAATCTTTTGCTTGCCTGATGCTGTATTGTTTAAAATGTCTTAAGTACTCTTGGAAAATAAAGGCCAAATCAGTTTAATTCTGCATTTGAAATGTCAGTGTCATGCTGCTTTTATGTAGGCATATGCATATTTAGTATTATTTTCTGAGTGTAATTGCCTTAAGTGCTGTTGATCATGCAAAGAGAATGATGCATCCTCTGACTCAAGGGTTTGAGAATCAAAGATCCAAATCCTGCAAACGCTTAAGCATGTGGAGAAAGCCCTCTCGAGGGATGATGCAGGCATCCAGCTACTCTTGTATTCAAGGCTGTGGTCCATATTCAGCAGATTGAATCCAGTAGAAGTACACAGCATGTCCTCCCTGAGCAGTACTGTTGGTGGCAGGAAGAGGCTTTGCAGGAGGAAGGAGAAGGACTTGTGAGGACAAATGCAGGAAGAAGAAGAGCAAAGCGGATGAAGTGTTTGAAATCAAATAGAAGTAGCCAGATGGGGCAGAGAAAACAACAGGAAGCCAAATGGACAGAGAACATTTAAAGGAAGACTAGGGCATGTGTGAATCAAGAGTCAGAGCAGATCCTTCAGCCTCCTGAAGGCAACATGAAAATATTAGATTGAAATTGTTTTTCAAGATGTTTGGGAAAGGTTTGTTGTGACTAGCTTCAGCAGAGTCTCTTGCTCAATTGAAATACCAAGAAAAGAAGGATGGGCCTGGAAAATGAGACCAGCCTGAAGAGCAGTACCATTAATAAGAGCTGACAATTCAGACTGCCTACTTTCACTGTACACCCTACCCTCCATCTCCATTTTGAGTAACACACATTCATTTCTACATTGCATGATTTCTCATGAGCATTCTCTCACAATTACAAACTTACTGTGATGATCTATAGCATTTTGTCTTGCCTTTTAATCCTCAGCTTGGTTTGATGACAAGCCATAACATCATGGGATCCTGCCATGGTCACCCTCACAGCTACAGATGTTTTCAGAGCATCGTGTCTTAGCGCAGTGGAAGTAGAAAAACAGGGAGGGATTGGGAAAGCTGTAAATGCAGTGTACAAATATCCATGGAAATTATATCCTGAGTGTTACTAGAGTTATTAGTATGGAACGATTTCCTTTTTTTCATATATGAATGTTTTACAAAAGAGTGATTTGACGGATCTCATTTCACTGATTTGCTTGCTCCTTAAAGGAAAGGCCCTCCCGTGTGAATAGAGGAGGGGGGCCTGTTCTAAGAAGGACCAACCTAAAGTCTTGACAGCAGCTAGGAATTTATTTGTTTTGCGGTGAGAGGATTTTGCTGGTGAAAGAAAACAACAGCTTTTTGGACTTGTCCTCTTACAGGAATATGCAAGATGACTGCAAGTGGAACTCAGTATGTGCTTTGGCTTGCATTTTCTACTTCTTTGACAGCTCTCCTACTTCTCATGCATCTTCTGCTCTCTCTTGCTGTTACTGCTACAGCTATTGAGTCCTGCACTACTCAGGTACACACAAGCCAGCTTGAGGGAATATCATGTCATGTACTTCTTCCAGGGTCCATCTCACAGCTTTGTCCCTGCTTTTCAGTGTGTGTGTTTGTTCACCTCCTGTATTTCACATATCTGTGTTGAAAGAAGCCCAGCTTGGATTCAAGAGCAGGGAGGGCTCTTTTAGATAGCTCATATCTCTTCCTCCACATGGTAATTACTGCCTTTGGGTATGAACACACGCAGGGTGCTGAGATCCTATTCCAGTAAATTAAATGACAGTGATCTATCTCAGCATTTTCTGCAGGCTTCTTCATAACTGCTGTTTGTTATATGAAATAAAACTTATGAAACCATGAATATTTGAGGCTGATGAGGCAACTGATGAGGCAGAAGGAACACTGCTACCTGGCAAGCTTTCCAATGTCCAGCTTCAATCCTGCAGGAGGAGAGATGAGGGCTGTAAGTGAAGAGCTAGGCATTTGGAACTGAGAACCCTTTCCACCAGGTAGGGCTCTGACAGAGAGCTGTCTTCCACAAGCTGAAAATCTTTGTGGGAACCAAAAAGAACCACCCTCAGCACAGCTTGCAGTGTGACCTGCAGGTATCTGAGTGAGATGCCTCTGTGCACAGGGACAGGCTTGGCAGGTCTGAGTGGGGAAGGGTAAGACTTGTGGTAGTGTGGCTGAGACAGATGAAGACCGGCTCGAAGGGAGAGATAATGTGTTTTATTAGGAAAAGTCAAAATCAGCCAAGTTCTTACTATATGCATGTGTACACAAAGGATTATATGTACTATGTATTATATGTTATATGTATCTGAGGGATATACCAGTGGGAAAAGGGACGGGAGCCTACTTGGGGCTGCCATGTTTTCTGGTACAGGTCTGTGGAGAACTGCAAATGTGCGGTTTCAGCTTTTATCATTTCATCCCAATCTGATCACCATCAGTAAATTTTTGGATTTGGAGATCCATGGGTGTGTCAGCAGAAGACCTAATGAAGGAAACCTGCAGGTTACTGGCAGCAATATTACCCCTGGAAAACAAAAAGCAAAGCTCAGAGCTCCATCAGTGGAACTGCTGGGAGGAGAGTTGAGCACACACAATGGGAAACCAAGCATTTACTCCTCCACTGTGATGTCCATAGGTGTATTTTAATATAGGCTCTTTCCCTAATAGCAAAGAGATTTACTAAGAGGCCTGCTCTAAAACACATCGCAGTGAGAACAGTGAGAAGCTGCAGATCTATCTCCAGTGACACGATGGCATACACAGCCAAACAAGACATCTCCCAGCGTATTGCCTTCTGCAAGGACTTGCGGTGGAGGCCACCATGCTTCAGCACAGATGGGCAGGAGGAAGCCTTGATAACATGGCACTCAGAAACAGTCCCTGCCACCTGACATGCAGCAGGGAAGGTCTCCGTGATCTCTGCAGGGGCTTTAGACAGGTGGCATTTGGGGCAAGGCTCAGGAACATCTTGACTTGCGAATGTCCACACTCACAAGTGTGTCTAGGCATGAGTAATGTCTCTGGTGCAAGGTTATGACGGATCCTTCCAGCTGCTGAAGCCTCTCCTGATAGCAAGACCAAATGTTCTCATCATCTTACACACGATTTGTGAGGAAAAGGCAAGACTTTTCATCCAACTGTGTTGAATGAGCAGAAGTATGGCTTGATGCAGAGAGAAAGCCTGAAAGAAAAACTGCACGGTGTTACAACAGACTTGTGGCCTGCTCAGAACAGACTAACCTGAAGGTGTGTACAGAACTTTGGTGTCCGATCCAGTGGTGAGGGTGCTGGCAGGCATGCTGCCCTGCGGAGCACAGCCAGTGCAAGCAGGAAGCTGGCTGATGAGATGCTGGCAGGGAAGAGTGCGGTTCACTGGGGACTGCTTGGAGGACCCCAGAGTGCCAATGGATGAGACTTGACAACTGCAATGGCAGGTGGAGAGCTCTTAATTTGTGCGGCTGGCTCCTTCTGTACAGAAAGACACACTTGTTTCTCCAGTCGTGTAAGTGCTGGCTTGGGAGTCGTTATTTTTCAAGTGCAAAGCTTTGGCACATGTGGAGCATGAGGGAAGACAGAAAGCACTTACGTACCATGCTGTGCACTGGCACTGCCTGGAGATCTCTGCTGCTTTGTCTCCAGCAATCTGACCTGGGGGCCTCACATAGTGCTGTGTAAGTTGGGTAATGTTGGCTTCAGCCCGGGGGAAAGGTGCTGGGAACTTCTGAAGGTCCTCGGTAAGAAGGCTGGTCTCTGCAGACACAGCCATTTGGGTTTGGTTACTGTGCTTGTGCCAAGAGAGCTGCAGTGCGGCTGTCCCATGGCAAGCAGGCACAGCGTCAGGGGAGAAACACAGCCTTGGGCCTGCTGTGGCCACCCTGTCCCTGGTGGGACTGATCACAGTGGTTTCCAGCAGCAGGCTGTCAGCCCTCAGACCTCCCTGCCTGTGGGGACTGCTTCCTGGCAGGCTATGCTGCTCTGGAGGCCTGTGGAGCCTGGGCCCACCTGGGATGGGAGTGTTCTGCCTGGCAGCTGCTTCCCTGGGGCCAACACAGCTGCTGCGCCCTGCTTGCTTTTTGACACAGGCTGCAGCAGCTGGTGGGAGATGTCCTTCAGAGGAAAACAGGGGTATACACCAAGCAGCATCCTCAGAGACACGAGATTTTGACGTATAGAAATCTCTCGGCATATGCAACTCGATTTGTGCCTGTCTGGGCATGGACAATACCTAGTATCTTTGGAAGAGATGGTTCACAGGAGGCTGCAAAACACCCACTGAAAGGCAGATGCTTAAAAATACATGTATAGACTGAGAAGTGCAGTGTGGCTTTCAAAAGGGCAGAGAATATGACGTCTCCCACAGGCTTTAGCAGCAACAGCTTGGAAACAAACAACAAAGCTACCTAACAGATGTGTCACCTGTGTGCCTGACATCAGGTTTTCACCTCTTTTTTATGTCCTGGTCTAATTTTTCTCCCCCCCCCTCTTCTCTGTGTCTCTTTACTACAAAGAAACTTTCAGCCACTTTGCAGTAGGTATTTAGATAGGGAGCCAGGTAGATACATCAGGTCTTCTGGTCTTGCTTGTGCAAATGAACTTGTCTGGGACGTTACAACATGATGCAAGGTCTGGTGAAGGCTGTGCTTGGCGTCAGGAGTCCCAAACTTGGAAGCTAGACATTGGTGGGAGCCTGAACAATGATCCTATGTTTGGAGACCATAGCTCTGCTTTCCCTGGTGGATGTGCAGGAGGGGTGTGCCAACTCCTGAGCTAACTCCAGCATTCTCCAACCTTCACAGCAAGTTGTGGCTGAAACACATGAGTATGTTTTAAAAATATTTAGATAAAAATCTAAGGCTGAGCCTTAGAATTCCCCTGGGGAATTTTTAACTGGACCGAACTGTAGCTCTGTGATAAGAAGAGATGGCAGCTAGAATTGTCCTGGTGACTGATTTTGCATTTACAAGTTACTATAGAAAACTTTTCAATCTAGAAATATTTTAGCTGGCACTTGTTTAAATTGGATTCTCTTAAAATAGCATGAGTTATTTTAGAGGTCTTTTCTGCCTTTGCGCTTCTGAGTACCTATTAGGAAATATTAAGTGTGCATTCACTATGCTAAAAAGAATAATGGAGATCTTGGAGCAATCAGTTCTGTGTGGGATGCTTAAAGCTTTAACACAGTTTGAAGTGATCATTTCCAAATTAAGATACCTACAGTTGGAAATGATCATAATGTGACTTTGGCAGTTAAAAGACATAGAGTAGGAAATGCAGGGAGCTGGCAGCATGTATGTGCTCTGAATTAGTATTAAGTGTTTATGTGTGCACTCCCTCAGCCCATCACTGTAGTATTATTAATATCCATCCAGATATAATTGGTTTAAAAGCTACTCAGTCTAAGAGTCAGTTTCTGTGATCTGAGGAATTCATGCAGAGCTACTAATCTCAGCCAATTTACAGCAAATAATACTGTTATTTGCTATTGTATAACGGGTTTTATTGTTTCCATTTATTGTACTGTAGCAAGAGCATGAAAATAATGACCACTACACATCAGAGAGAACATCTTTGTGCTTGAATCTTCATGTTGGATGGAGAGGTATGCACCAAAGCCATGTGACACAAAAGCAAGCTTTTGCCTGGTGTAGTTTTGGCTGCTCTGTTGTCCCTTGTGAGCCATGTGATTTTAGGGATCCTTCATATTTTCTTCTCCCGAGCAACCTAACAGAGTTTTGGGCTCTCCAACCAATCTAGAATGGGAACCCCCTTGGCACCTGAGGTTACATCTTCAGGCTGTCACCTGCTTCTCCAGCCTACAGTTATGAGGAGGTGGCCACAGCAATTCCTGTGTGCAGAAGGGAAAGGACAATAGTGCTCTTGAGGAATATGCAGCTAGAGCAGCTACTGACCTCCTGACCGCTGATAAGGCCAGCTGTGGTGCAGAGAAAGAGGGAAACACAACTCAGGTGGTGTAGTGAGGAGCAACAGTCCTTTGCAAGTGCATTTTTTACAATCTTCTGGATTTTTAGACAAGTATCTAAAAAGAAAGGAGTACTGTAGTGTGTGGGCAGCCTGTAGGTGAAACCTGTGTCCATTTCCCAGTTAAGTCTCTGGGCAGACATCCCTGCAGCTCTACTTGCAGTATGCATGATGGACCTTCCTCAGTTTGTGTGAGCACATCCCCATTTCTGGCACTCTGTCTGTAGTGTGTGTTCATATGGACAGTAATTTCCCCAAACACAGAAGATGAAGAATGACAAAAAGTTGGGCTGAAGTCACAACACGGTA
Source organism: Pavo muticus (assembly GCA_016647715.1). Lineage (NCBI taxonomy): Eukaryota > Metazoa > Chordata > Aves > Galliformes > Phasianidae > Pavo > Pavo muticus. The sequence continues at coordinate 545,735 of JACDJE010000217.1, forward strand.
AAAATTTCATGCTCTTTTTTGCTTGGCCTGTTGGTTGGAGCCTAGTGGGTGGAGACACCAGTTGGGGCATATCTCCGTAACTGTGCTGTACTGAGGGTGCCTGTGCCCCCTGCTTGGGCTGCAGCAGCTCTCCCTAAGTCCACTTTCCTAAGTTACTGAAGTTGCTGCTACAGAGCCAAGGAATTCAACACAAAGACATCACAAACACACACACATACGTGCATCTACAAAACTCTGATAGCTCTGCACAGTTCTTCATAAAAAAAAACCAAAAAACACAACAACAACAACAACAACAAAAACCCCCACAAAATAAAATATGCCCAATCTTCATTTGCTCTAAAAAAATGACCTTGAGTACATGAACTTAATGATTTGTTTTCCTTATGCACTGTACTAACAGCTATGCTGTTAGAATTGAAGGGCAATGTCTGCACTCAGGGTTTTCTCCTTACCCAAAACTGCCTCAGCCTTCAAGTTCCTTTGTTTTGAGTACAGTGCCATGTAACAACAACTCTGTGTTAACCAAATGAAATACCAATTTTTGTTTTCAGAGTATCTTGAGTAACAGTGAAGACAAACAGCTTCTGGGAGGTGTTAAAATATTTTTCTCGTTTGACAGGTTCATACAGCAGAAATTTGTTAACAAACAAAAGCCCTGGCTATTGGCACCTCCTGGACATGCTGAAAAAATAATTCAAACCAAATAGAAACCCACTGTGCTCTTGCCTTAGCTGAGCCATGATAAACAGACCTTGAAAGGTTGTTTAAATAGAATCCAGTGGAACTCTTTATCAAAATGTCTTTAAATAAAAAGACCCTAAACAAATGTTTCTCTAAAAAGTGTTTCCCAGTGCTCTCTCTGCCTCAGTGCCTCACTGTATTTTGGGCTCACACTTGTGCTAAGCAAAATCTTTAAATTTGCAGTAACTGCTCAAGGAGCTCTTTGCATAAAACATGTAATGAAGATGACAAGTGAGCACAGTAACCAGAAGTCCCCTGCAGCCCCTCCAAAGCAGATAGCTGACGGGATGGGTGAAGATGGATGGCCTTGGATGAGAAGCAATCCATTGCTGGACAGCTTTGCCCGTGTTGCTATGAAGGCTGCTGCCCAAAGTCAGATTAGTTAGCTGGGCAAGGATTGACTCTCCTAAGATGTTTTTGAGAAGGGAGGTGGTTGTTCTTGTGGCTCTCAATGTCAGTGATCCTTCTGTTTTTAAATGGTACTTGTTGTGGTAGCACTTAGTTTGCTTGAGGTCCCTGGAACAGCCACAGAGAAGATTAAAGCCCACTGAGGTGTGCTGGTTCGGTTTGGGAAATGTTTTGTTGCATGTTTGGGGAAACAAAGGTTTGGCAAGAGATAGGTTCAGCCTCTTATTCTGTGAATCTGATTTTCGTTTACCCTGTGCTTGAAATGCCCCTGACACTATTCCAGTGATGGGGATGGGACCTGCAAGGGCTGTCTCCAGCTTCTGCTGTCTGGAGTCTAAGTACTTTGTGCAGGATTGGTGTGGAAAAGGATGTGATCACTAATGGGACTACTGCTGGACTGTACATTCGGGGGTGAAAAACAAGTAACAATATACAGGAGGGAAAATAAAATAATTACAGAAATAGGCTGCTTCTATATGAAATTACACGACCCATTTGAGCTGTGTGCAAATAGACCAACTGGGCAAGCAAAAGTCTTTCAACTGTCTGCAAAGAATGAGATCCTGGGCATCAGCATGGAAAAGGGTCCCAGCACCACGGTGGGACACAAGGAACAGCAATGGGGTGCTATTCTCTAGGCTTGCTGCTAGAGGAACTGCAGCAGAAACGCTTTGTTCAGCCCCAGAGCCTACCTGTGTTAGGGCAGACTGTGTTGCCACTGCTCTAATGTGGTCTGCTGAATAAAAGCAGCATCCCAAGTCAGCTTGGTTGGATGGATGTTTGTCTGTTCTCCTGGGGACTAGCGCACCCATACTTCGTGGCAGATAGCCCTTGTGTCCTCTGGATCCCATGCACTGTTACTGTGCCCTCAAAAGAGGAAAACTTTTCATGGTGATAATCTGTGGGGTGATCACAGGGAGCAGTACTGGGCATAAGGCTCCCAGGAGCGTCTGTCTGTCTGGAAAAGACAATGGAAAAAATCACTCTGCCAGCTGTGCACAAGAATGGCATGAAATCATTACAACCAGCCTGGGATCTGAGACTGGGAGTGAAAGTACCTAGGCCCGGGCTATCAATGTGGCTTTGCCTGCAGCTGCTTTGAAGCACTACTTCACTGCTATTGCTGCACCAGGCTGTACTAATGCTTTATAAGACCTCACACAAAAGCTCAGTAGGGTTTTCCTTTCTATCCAAATGGTCAAATTTTCTTATTATCTCAAAGATTAACTCCAGTGCTCAGACGTCTGCGTGGTTTTCTTTCCTAGCAATGGGAGTAGTTGATGCCATCTCTGAGACACTGTATGACTTCTTGAATGAAAAGGGAAAACACAGACATTTTCTGCGAGATGCTCTGCTCCACTTTGCAGTAAAACATGGTATTTGTTCATAGCAAACCCCTGCTCCCTAGGAGAGGATGTTCTGCTCTCCTTGGTGAAATATGTACTGTATCACTGAGGTCCTATAAAGAAGATATTTTCTGCTTGCAAGGGAGCTTTGAAAATTAGTTGGATTCAACCTTTCCTCCTTTGGTAGGAACTGGGAGGAATACTGAGTGCATGATACAAGCTGCTTTTATACTCAATTCTCTTCCCTTTTTAAATACATTTCACCTAGATAATAAGGGGGACTATTTATTACCCAAAGCTGTAATGCTCCTCCAACCAGAACTGTGATGGCTCTCTCTCTGGCATGCACACCTCAGACTGAAGGCAGTAGACTGGGGTGATGTGCACCCCTAGTGACTTCATAGCCCCCTGGCAGCCCACAGCCACTCTCAAAAATGCACTCCCTACTTCCCAGGTTCCTCATGGGGCCTGGCCTCTGGGAAGCTTGGCTGCAGCTCTTGTGATTTCCTTTTTCTTTACTCGTAGCATTTGCTGTGATGGCAACAAGCTTTTCCCACAAACCTGCTCTTGGTGCTCTTCCATGCCAGGCAACAGCTGCAGAAGCAAGGTGAGACTCAGGAGACAAGGGGACCTCCCTTTGGTTGACCCCAAGGCCTCTCTGGAGCTTGCAGTCTAAATGGCTTTGGACTGCATGAAGGCTAATCCTCCCTTTACAAACTCTGCATGAGTGCTCAGGGCTTGAATTGGCAGAAGTTTTAGTGGCTCCACTGGCTTTGAATGGGGCATGGGTCAGTGGGGAAAGCCAGGAAAAACAGAGAGCATGTACATGAGCAGGAGAGAGGGAGAGAACAGAAAGGCTGGATCATTCTGCTCCTTCAGATGAAATTCCTTAATAAAAGCCAGAAATGACTTGTTTTCGCTTGTAAGGAAAGCTGATTTTTTAATGAGTGAGTAGGAGATTTCAGTTTTGACAGGATGGGCTGGCTCAGGGTTCTTAAAACTGTTATGCTTCCTGCTTTTCCAGATATGCCATCTTTGCTGGAAATAATGTTTGGCTGAAATTTGCAGTCTTTGGGCATTTGCCAGTAACTCCAGATGTTCAGTGGCCTGGCCAGAGCTGTTATGCAGAAATTCAGAGTCTGCATGCTGCAGATGAAATGATGTGTCCTGTGCAAGTGACTTACTTGCTTCACACTAAAATAGCTGTGCTGAACTTATTCATGATGCACAGAGGATCATGTGCTCAGGATGCCATGAGGTTGTTGCAGAGGCTTGTCTGTGGTGGGGCTTGTGCTGTGCAGAGTGCTGGGCATGCATCTGAGTGATTATAGGACAACTCTCCATGTTGAGAAACATGGTGGCCCTCTTCTGAGGTAAGGTGTATGAAGCTGAATAACTGAAGTATCTTCATGGCTCATGGATTGCTGGAAACCTCCACGTGGCAAAGGGAGGCATGTTATCTTCTTGCTGATGCTAAGAGCCCACATTCGCAGATGAACCCTTATAATCGTAAGCACAGAGTCGCAGAATTACAGTATGTCAGAGATCAGAGGGATGGGGAACATCCTGATCCACTATCCAGTCTCTGACTGATCTGTGACAAATGTTTCACTAGACAAGCATAGCACTGGAGACATGCATGTGATGACACTAAGACAATTCACTTAAAATCCTGGTCTTCACACCTTCACAAGCTATGTTAGAGGCTGTGTGGAGAAAAACTCTTCTGCCTGTTTTGGGGGAAGGCCACTGTTCTGTACCCACTGTTGATCCATTCCTGCCCTCATTTTCCCCATCTGTCCCTGGTGAGGACTCCCTGGTCCCACTGCCTGCCTTGAGTCCCTCTGCCTGGTGCAGCCTCCGCTGTGGCACCAGGTGGCCACCATCTCTCCCTCCCCCCTACTTCCTAAACTCTGGTCCCTACAGCATGGCACCTTCCAGCTACCTCCAGCCATGGCTCTCTTTGCTGAACTCAGAGAAGAGAGATCGCAAAATCCCGCTGATACACTATTAGCTGAAGGTGAGAGAAAACTTTAATTATCCTCTGAAGTCAAGAGGCAGCAGCTACACGCGTTATCAGGTGTTTTGTTAGGTTGACTGTAGCAGAAAATACAATCGAGAACTGAGCGTAGACTTATTTTAGATGCGGTAGTGACAGAATTAAGAAGGGAAGTATCTTTGACTTACTGGGGGAAGTCATTTAGGAAGAAATTGGAATGGTTAATTAGAGAAAATTATCTCAATCTAATACTTTAAGGCTAATTTAAATGCTCCAGTCTCTTTTATGTAAGGACAAATCTCTTATAATAGCTCAGATTATTATCAGGGAATATAAATTTTGCTGTAGCAACAATTTTTTATACATTTTCCACCTAGAAATATTGTTAAAGTGTCCCTCCTGCCACCCCCACCTCATTCCCCAAAATACTGTGACAGAGTTGTAAAGATTGCAGTGGGCTTCTCTTTAATCTTTTTTTCTTGCTGGGGTGGGTAGGTGGATGGGATGAAAAGGATGGGAGATTTATGAAGCTTTTAAAATGTTATGTACCAGCATGTGGTTTAGAAAGTGAAATTAAAAGTTATACCTGTGTGATCCCAGAATCCCAAACCAGCAAGGGGAACTTCATCTTTCGACAAAATCACAAGATTTATGAGGCTGAATGTAAAAATTATTCTATTTTACAGTAGGAATCATACTGGAAATTCCCAAAGCATTATATTCTGCTTAAATTAAGAAATTAAATTACATATTCTTCATTCATTTCAGCTTTTTTTTTCTTTTTTTCTTTTTTTTAATAGGCCCTCTGTTGCTAAACCAAGAGCCTGAATGTTCTGTTTGACAGCTCTCCCAAATCAGAAATCTGGCTTTCATCTGCCAAGCACCTTACGTTTTGTACGTTGTGCTGTCCATGATTGCAGTGGCAAGTGGTAAGCTCACAACTGCATTTACTTCAGAGGCATGACCAAAACTGAGAGAAAACCTGCTTGTCCCATTACCAGTATGTTGCAGCCTCCTTTGTCTTGGTGAGCATCACCAATGCCTTTTCCTCTGTATTACTTTTGCTTCCCAATGCAGTAATTTTCTAGCTGGACAGACTCCTCTCCCTGTACATCTTTTACGTGATTGCTTGCTAAGGCAGTTGCTTGTTGTTCCAAAGAAGCCTTGGCTGGATTTGACCAATATTCCAGCTAGGAAAGGACATTACTCTTTTTTTGTCTTGGTTATAGAAATGTGATCTGTTGGTCCCTGCACTGCTCCTGCGAGCAGGACCTGCAGTGCCCACACGGTCCCACCAAATGGGAGTGGGGAGGTGCTGGCAGAAGTCAAGGACAAAGTAGGGCCTGGAGATGGACTGTGACTACCACTGTCTCTATGACAGTGCCACACTTGATTTGTGGCTATCAGTGCTGTCCTTTTTCTGCAGCAGTGTGAAGCATTTGGATACTGAATATTTAGTTCCTACTTTCATTTACCTTAGTCTGCAGAAGAATTAAAAAGCAAACCAACTGATGATTCCCCCTGACCTCACAAAAGCCCCAGTCTCCACTTTTCCTTCCAAAATCAGCAGACACCTGTTGCATAACTACAAGTTTTGCTCGAGCCCAGTGTGTGGCCATTAGGTCTGTGTAATGAGGGAGAGCTCTCGGATGACTCCAGAAAGCTGCCATAATGAGTCGGTGCTGACTGTCCTGCTGAGCGCTGGCCTTTTATACTCTCCTGAGAGGTGGTAACCTATTAAACTGTTCTGAGTGGTGACTCTGCCCTCACACCTTAGGAAGGGATGAGTGCCATTTAGCCACTGGGTAGATAACAGACGTCTTGTAAAGGATCTGCGATTACCTAATGAGAAGTTGTAGGATATTTTTTCCCTTTGGGAGATATATTTTCAATGTAATTATGCATCTCCTACATCAGGGATGCTTTGCTTCAGCTAGTGTAAATTCTGCTTTTCACTGCACTTTTTCTGCAGAGAATGGGACAGATTCTGCTTTGTTTGTCTAGAATAATTATTCAGTGATTTGTATTTTCAGAAGAATAATTCCTGATTTATGCCAGTGTTACTATGATAAACTTGTCATTACTTTCTGTATAGCACAGTTATGAGAGGATTGAGTTTTCAAAAACATTAGAAGAGTGGATTAATATCGGTAAAAGTGGTCAGTGCTCCACTTCTTATATAAGCATGATGTGGCAGCTTTGGGACCAGAATACAAATGTTTCCTGAAGGTATCTCTCTACCTATGAATTTTCATGTGAAACACCACAATGACTCCTTTGTGCCAGTCTGGTTGCTAGCAAGCAGGTCACACTGAACTAAAGGCAGCACCCTCGAATGTTTATTAGTGGGCTAAAGCCCACAGCTCTCAAAAACAGCACCAAAACAGGTATTCACCTTTAATTGCATAAAGGAGCTTTACGAAAGTTATCAGCACATTCAGTATGCTTTTAGGCACAGACCAAACTTCAGCTGCAGTGGAGGCTGGAAAGGAATACCCTACAAGCAGTTTGCTTGGAAGTAACCCAGTACCCAGAACTGTAATGTCTTTCCATGGAGCAGCTGATTCTGACCAAAGGATTTTAGCCTTTAGGATTTACACTGCTGGAATTGTCTACCATCACAGTTTCTGTGTTTACAAATGCAATTAAAGTCCTTTGTAAAGAGCCATGTAATAACACGTGGCAAAACCAGAACATAAAGCCAGAACATAAAACTTTGGATTCATTTTAACATAGTACAAATCCAAGAACTTAGGCAAAATTAGCTCATCTGCAGCTGCTGCAGACTGAGCCCTGGGTTTACTCCAAGCAGCCGTGTGGCTCACTTCACCCTTCGCCTTCCTTCCAGGCCCAGGCAGCATGCTGCCCTGCAGTGACACTGGCTGTGGGAGGACAGTAGCAGCGCTGATTCCCCTTGGTGCCCTGCTTACACCTTGGCTTTGCAGAGGCTGGGACCTGCAGCCCAGGTGCTCACACCAGGCCTAGCTTCCTGCCAGCCGCCCCCAGCAGAAGGCATGGCAGGGCTGCAAATGGGTATTTTGCACGCACTCTGCCTACATCGGTGGTGCCCCCGACATCACAGTGGGGAAGAAGAGAAACTTTCAGGGGTAGGGAGCAGCTGGGGAAGCAAGGAGGGGCAGCAGGAGGCTGAAGGGGAGGATGGGCAAAGAGCTGCAGGCCAGAGGAGGAAGGAGCAGCTGGGAAAGGCTGGGGAGGAAAATAGGCAGAAAGCCGTTCAAGTGGCATGAATCAGCATGGCGAACACTTGCTGAGCAGGCTGAAAGGAGGAAGGGAGGCCTCGCCTATTTTTATCCCCGCAGCTGGAGTGCTGTACTCCCCCACCCGGGAGCTGGTGGTAATGGTGGCCACCCTCCAAGCAGCCTTGGGGCCGGCCGTGCCCTGCCTGCGGTGCCCCTGGTGGCACAGGCCTCCTCTGAGCTGGTGCTCAGCAGCCTGGGGCCAGGGACAGTGTGTGTGCTGTTGTCCCATGCTGTACCTGGGGCTGTGGGGCAGCCATGGTAAGTCTGACCTGGGTCCCGCTCTCAGTGCTTGCAACATCTCTGCACAACTGTGAGCTTGCACTTACAAAATTTAGGGTCTCTCTGGCAAATCCAATGATTATCCAAGGAGATGATCTTCCTAATCTAACTGTGAGCACTAGTGTGCTTCTCCAGAGGGCAGTTCACTGCACTTTAAATGATGTTTCTGCCTTGCCTTGTGCTGTGGAAGAGCCTTTCTCTAATGACTGTGGAGTATTTGCTTCCAGCTCACTCACTTAAGTTAGATGATGCTAGACATATGTGCTGCTGATTTCCCCTGGTCCACATCTGCGAACTGACACCACATGTTGCTGGCCCTGTGGGGGGCATCCTCTCTGAGACACAAATTAGGGAGAGATGTGGATGGGAGAGCAGAGGATGTGTAATGCTGAGGGTGACGAAGGGAGAAGATCAGCGCCATGCTGACATGGGTGTTAGTCATGCATTCAAAGACCTGCCTGAGTTTTGTACCTTGCAGGAAAATCTCAGTGATGTATTTTAGGCACAGTTTTCATCAATGGTGGTCTGTAGGAAGTTAACAAAAATCAGGTTTTTTTATTAGCTTTTTGTTGTTGTTGTTGTTGTTGTTACTGTAACTTTTATTTCTGGCATTGCAAGCCTGAAGATGGTGTCTGGAAAAGAAATGAGCTGACATCACCTTTTAGTCCTGCAGGGGATCTGTGAAGACGGGAGGAGATGAAATGCAACAGGTACTTCACCACTCTCATGATCATATCTCTTACACAGAACATGGCCACCAGGTTTAGTGCAATTTTTTGCAGTTTTGATTCATTATCCACAAATGGTGGGTGTGAGGTGGCCACAATGGAAGGGCTTTTATACCTGTCCATGGTAATAATTCCTTGCAGCTGTTTGTGGCTGCTGAAAAACTGATCTTTGCTGGGATGGGGCTTACTAAATGCAAACAGAAGCGTGGCTTGCCACAGCATTGCTGCTGAAGCTGCAGGAAGAGGCAGGGCCCCTTATTCCTCACAGAATGAAAGTGGCACAGGTATGGTGGCCATATCCCAAAGCATCAGAATCTAATAAAAAGAGGGCCCTGTCAGCATCCTTGGTCACCTTCTCCTGCTGTATCTATGGTCCCTGTTCAGTTTAAACTTGTGCCTGTGGGTATGTACTGGCTGTGGCAAGGAGGACAGGCCCACATGGAAGAAACTGGATGCAGGGAAGAAGGATGGTCTGGCACTGAATTATAGGGAGCAGCAGCTGTGCTCCAGGCGCCCATCTTCCCTTCCTCTTCTGTGTGGAAGTGAGAAGCTCTGTCAAGCTGAGCATTAAGTCTGTGCCTGCTAGTTGAGACACTTTAAAATACACTGTGCCAGTGTATGTGGGTCATTAGTTTGCCTGAACATCTCAGATCACTGTGTTGAGGAATTGTGGATAGTGGGAGCTCTCAATGCTAATATCTATCTGACACGTACCTACCTTGGATTCTCCAGGAGGCAGCAATTCCTATGATTTTACTGTGCCATGTTGGTGTAGGTCTGGAGAATCCTTTCCTGCCCCTGATGCTTTGCAAAAACAAGATACTGGTGGCATGGTGCTCTTTCACCTTTGATTACCTGTTTTGGAGCAACTGGTATGTGTTGTCACCAGCATGCATTATGTCCCATGAATGGTCTCACCTAGCAGTTCCCCATATCCTTGTCTCAGCACAGAGCGTGTAGGAGGACCATGTGGTGCTCTCCAATAGTCACTCTGGGCACTTTCTGGAACACTTTCCCATTTATTGGTGTGTTTCACCTTTGCACATGGAGATAGGAGTTGTATCACCCTTCATGCTGCTGCTAAAAAAGCTGATGAAACTGCTTTACCTGACTACCCTGACTGCTCGTCTGGATGAAAAGGTTGTTGGATGAAAAGGAGAAAAACTTGAAAGAAGGGAAATTTAGCATTTTCCCAGGCTGCGGGAAAAGCTGGTTCAGGCAGGCTTGTGTTTTAAATAACTCTGTTGGGCTGTCTGGATTTGAGCAGCTCAGCCCTGCTGCTGCTCTGAGTCTTTCAGCTGGTTATGTGTTGCCAAGGCCCAGAGTGGGCTTGAGAGTGGTGGACACATGGCTCCTGCCAAACTCTGAGGAGGTGCTGTCTGTACAGCACCCCACACTCCCTGCTGAGCTGGCCAAATGCGATCTGGCCGTAGTGTCTGTGACTTATTGCTGCGAGTCACTGCCAGGCTTCTGATGGTATCTCACAACTCAAGACCCACTGGGAGTTGTGGCCTGGTAGCCCCTCCCTTCTGCACAGAGGCAAGCCAGCCTGCTCCATCTGGAGTGCCAGCAGAATCTCTTTTGATGTCATGACCTGTATGTAATACATAAGCAAAAAGTGGGCACAGTGTTGACTGCAGACTTCTGCTCTGAGTTCTAGGCTCTATGCTTCCTTGTGGTCTCAAGGTGGAGATGCTGTCATTCTTCTGCATGGTCAGTTGCTGCAAAAGAAGCACAGGCACTCCTGTGACATGTTTTTACTGAAGGAGTATGGAGACTCAAGTATCAGCCACTCACCACCTCTGTCCTGGCATAGAAACATGCTGCGACTGAGGAGTCACACTTCTGTAGCCAGCACCCACCCCTCCTCGTCCTGGAGAACCAAAGGATTCATTGTCCATTCGCAGTGTCACATATGTTGAAGGTAAGCAGTGTGACTGCCACTGAATGGAAGGAGATGTGCTTGGCTACCTTCAAGAAAGGGCTATGAGTGGTCCCTGGAACAATAGAAGAGTACTGAAGAGGTTTGGAGCTGACTGGTACAATTATTTTAATATTGCTGGGATTTTAGCATACCTGTGATGTGTTAGGGCACTAAAAGCCTTGGACAGACAGCTCTTTATTATTGCTTAAGCCAAGACAACTTAATGAAATACCGTTAGTGCCTGATCTCAGCTGGATCTGATGCAGTGACTGTCTGTACCTGCTGTTCTAGTCTTGCAGAATTTTCCATTGTGCAGTTTCTGCAGATAGCATCTATAGTGTGATTTAAACACTAGGCATTGCGGATACAGAAAAACACTGAGATTTCCAGGTAAGTTGAAAGATGCATGAATGTGATTTCAGTGATGCTGTGTGTTTGATTCTTGGCTCGTTTGGATATGTGACAGAAGAAACTGTCTTCCAAACTTTGCTGGGAGAGGAATTATTGATAAATCTGGAATATTTTCCCTCTTCTGGTATTACTTCATAATTCCAGCCAATATTTTTCCTTTGGATTTTTCTGCTTCTGGACAGCTGTTCTCCAGAGCCTATTTCAGTTTGAGTCTTCCCAGGAAGCACAAGTTTTGTGGTGATTCTTAAGAAGACATTTAGCTCTTTGGCTTCATTGCCAACACTAGCTAACCACCCGCGTTTTGAGGAGTGTGGCAACAGATAGCTCAGGCAGCAAAGAGGTAAGGATGAGCCATGGATGCACCCCAGAAATGCTGCTGATCTGCAGTGTAAGTGTGGAGGACCTGGTCTTGCTATAAATGTCTGATCACAGCCTTGAACACCTCCCTGCCTCTCCTGGCAGTCTCAAAGTGCTTGATCTGCTTAACAGCTTCAATTCAAGAAGGTTTGATGTGCGTGGGCTTAGAGCCCTCTTGCCAATGACAGTCCCAGTCAATACCCTTGTTTTTGGAGTGTTTCGGGGGTAAAGCAAACAAAGACAGAAAGAAAGGAGACAAGAGGAATTGCTGATAGCAGTTGCTGCTCAGTTCAGGCAGATGAGAGAATTTTATTATCTCTTGCACGGTATCCAGGGAACCTCAGGAGCTCCCTAGCAACCATGCAGTAGGAAAAGGAAGTGTTTTAAATCCTAGAACAATTGTGTTTGTGCAGGGATGTTGGCCCGTTGGTGCTGCCTGGCTGGGTTGTAATGGCATGGAGAGATGTTGCTTCCTTTCACAGCAGTGCTGGACAGCAAAAATAGCAAAAGTTGCCATGTCTGTTACTGAGAAAGAGGGATATGAGCAGTTGTGGGCTAAGGAACCGTGTAGTTACTCCATGAGGAAACTATTCTCCAGTCATTAGCTGAGATGTATGACCAGTTTGCATACCTTATGGATCACAGCTCATGTAACCTCTGCATTTCCATTTCTCTCAAAAAATTCACCTCTTCAAGTTCCTTCCCTCATTTTCTGCCTCCATTTGATCATTCCTTCATCCAAATCTAGTGTTTTCTTGTTTCTTTAGGTAGCATACTTTATCTTATATTTGTCTCTCTTAGTGCAATGCTGTAAGGGTGCCATTATAAGAAGATGGGAAACTGCCATCTCTGTTCCCTCCATTCCTGCAGAAAGAATCATGATCAGGTGTGCTTTGCAAGTGTTTGGATGAAGGAGGCATCTGAGCTTTGGTTTGGTAGTGTCCCACCAGGTCTCCCAGCCTTGTGCTTTACTTCACTTGACTGGATTGGTGCATAGACATCTGTAGCCAAAAATGAGCTGTTAACAAAAAATCTCACTCTTTCCTTGTAAAGTCTTGAAAAAGCGCCATGTCACACTGTTATCTCTACACGTATTCACTGCTCTTGGCAGGAGCAGGTGTGTCTTCTTCCAGAGATGTGACTGATGGGAAATATTTCATGTCTGGTCCCAGGTGCCTGTAGAGCTGGTAGCATTTTCTCCAAAGCACAGTGGGTTTTTCCTGGACTGTTCTGATGATTGGAAAGGGCTGTAGCGCCTTTCCCCCACAGGAGGCATTTCCTAGCCCTGTCTTGAGATGAAGAGTTCTCCTGATGAAAGGAGGCATGCCTATAGATGGGTAATTTGGCTGTTCTCTAGAGCACTCTGATTAAGGGGAATAAAATTGTTCTACCGCTGATGCACACTGCAACGCAGAGAGCTAACCGTGGTGTATCTCTCCCATATTGAGCTGTGCTGTGGGTATCTGTATGCTATGTCACTTTCCGCATCAACAGGCTAAAAAGCAAGAAAATTTTGCCAGCTCCATGGGCATCTAGTGTCCCCTGTGCTTCGTTATTTGGGGATTAATGTGTTCCCACCCTCCTCCCCCCCAGTTTAGTGCTATTGCAGTTTGCAGCCATGGTGAGCTGAGCAGAACTTGGGCTGATGATTCATTACTGGAAGGGTGCTGAGCATACAAATGAGAGGGTACAATCAGCAGTGGAGGCTTTTTTGTGCATTTCTGCTCTACTTTGCTTCTACTGGCAGGAACATTTCTAGGACCAGCCTGCAGCCCTGTGCAGCCCTGGATGACCTGCTCTCTGGAGATGTAGTGCTGCAGACTCCTGTGATGTGCTGAAGCAGTGGCAGGAGTTTTGTACTTACTGCATGTGAAGCACTGCTGGCATGCACCTGTGCTAAATGCTTCCTCTCCTGATGGCCTGTGTTAGTGCTTTCTGTAAGTCAGCCAACTGAGCAGTTCAAAGAAACACCAAAAAAGGGACATATGCATCTCACTGCCCTTCTCATATGAAGCAGTGTGCGGTGATGAATCCTTATTATTTCTGTGCTTCTAACTACTTGTAGATGGCCACAATCCATATTAGATGCTCTGTGCCAGTACATCTGATTGTCAATGAGGCAGCTTGACTCAGCTGAAGCAAAAGCTTTTTCTGCATATGACAGAAGAGTGTTGCTAAAGTTGGCTGACTCCCGGACTGCGTAGGATATATTCAAAGTAAAGGTTTNTCAAGCTTACCAGATTGATGGATCGTAACAGGTAAAATGGAACTCTTTACAAGGTAAACCATGTAGTTGTACAAAATAGAATTAAACCTTCACCTGTGTAAACCAAAAAGAAATCCTGCCTCGCATAAAAACACAGAACCTGTTTACAAAAAGGAATGTGTATGACATTTGGACTCCCTTGTAACTGCCATATCCTAGCAACATCTCAGCTGTTTTAGTAAAGGAACTAATCGTCGATTTTAAACTGCAGTGAATTTACCAAACATTTTCACTATAGACTTCTGAAAGCTTTTACAGTAAGAAGTTATCAACAAAAGCAGGCACGTTAGTGTACAAAAACGTTGATTTTTTTCCTGTTTCTTTTTCAAAGTGCAGGTTTTTCTCGATGTGCATCTTACAAGACTGACAAATGTTTTAACTCACTAAATCTTAGAACAGAACTCAATTCTCCCGAGGAGTAGTGTAAACGTTAAAGATCCCCAATACATCTCTAGTAAACGTGACACGAATGTCTCTGCGTTGTTCAGAAATTTAGCTCTTTTCAGAGGTAAAGAAGCTTCATGACACCTTTTCCTTACACTGGCTGGTTATCATAAATGGGTAACTCTGGACTGCTAAAGCTGGAGACTGATGAATCACTTGAAGGGAACTAAACTTGGCTACGGAGGAGAGGCGGCGGGAGGAACCAACCCTTCGGCGTTTCTTGCGCAGCCTTTGGAGAACCCAGCTGCCGGCGGACAGACGGACGAAGGGACGGCGGGAGGGCAGCGGGAGGGGGGCAGGGGGAGAGAGCTTCCGCAGAGACAGACGCGCGGCGCGGGGCCGTCCAGTCGGGGGCCGGCGGCCGCCCCGAGCCCCGCAGCGCTTTGCCCCTGGAGCCGCTGCCGCTAGCGGTGCCGTCGGGGCGCGGCGCTAGGTGCCGTGGGCGCAGGGCTCTCCGGGGTAGATCTCCTCGTAGGCGGGGGGCTGCTCGCTGGGCAGCGGGTAGCAGTACGGGTAGGAGGCGTTCAGCTCGGGATCCATGGGCGAGTAGCCGGGCAGCTCGACGGACGGGTGCCCGCCGCAGTGCACCTCCACGCCGGCCTCGTCGAAGACGTGGAAGACGCCCACGTTGATGTAGGAGACGGCCTGGAAGGGGCAGTCCCCGGGGCTGAGCTCGGGCTCGCCGCCCGAGAAGAGGGAGCCCTGGCTGTGGCGAGTCGCCCGCCGCCCGCCGCCGCCCCTCCGNGTTTTGAAGAAATGCATTCAGAATTTCCCATAAGGCATTTGGCAGAGCTGACAGTCAGCATTTTACATGCTCTGATCTGCTTCTGGTGAAAAGAGACAGATTTTGGTGTAATCCCACTGTCTATAATGGTTTATTTCCATTTGTCCTCATCAAAGATGTCAAAATTGGGAGCTGGTATTTATCCACTGGCACCTCAAAGGTCAGTGCTGGATGGAACGTGGGTGGAGGTGGAAGAGGAAGACAAGTCTCTGTGCAGAAAACAAAAGGATCAAGGTAACAACCCTGTTGTTGGTTAGCCTTAGTGTGTGTCCTGTTGATGCTGATGTGGTCAGTAGAAACTGGTGGTTCACTGGAACCAAGAAGTGTTGATGTGGCAAACAGCCACACATTTACCCATTTTGAGCTCATGCAAGGATTTATAAGGCTCCTTCGGATAGCAGCTGAACCAGGCTATTATGCTGCTTCCCAAGTGGTGGAATAGCCTGTTGTCTCTTTGCATTAGTTATTTGTGTTGAGGTCCTGGTTGTATTTCTAAGTTAAAGCAGGTAAATGTTTGTTCTGGAGATGCACTTTGATGCCCTTCTCCTCTGAGCAATACAGTTATTCATAGAAGTGAGGAAATTTAGAACGCAATAGCTCAGGAAACTCACTCTTTCCTATTTGGAGTCCTAATTAGAGCAATTAATCACTGCTGCTTCTGCCATCTAAGCTTCCAGGCTAGAATATATTGTTCTCTCTTGTCAGAACAGAAATGTAAAAATGGTTTCCCTTTACCTGACACTTTGCCAGTAAAGCCTTTATCAGTGTCTGCCTCCTATCAGCTTCTCTCTTGCCCGAGAGCTGAAAATGCAAAGAACAAATTGATGTGACTGTTCCAAAAGAAAGAAGTGTGAAATTTTCAGAGATCAGTTTCTCCCCAGTTTGTGTTGCATTTCTCCGCTTGAATTACCTTCTCTTGGAAATTTTTTGTGGGTTTCCATTTTGCTCTGCAATATAATGGGTGTTTTTTCTTGGAAATACCAAGACATTACTGCAGTGGAGAGGTTTGTTTTTTTCCCCAAGTTGATGCAGTTAAAATTTTTTCCCCAGAGTGTCCCTGCATGCTGCAGTTCTCCAGGTATATGCCCTGGGTAGGTTGCGGATGGGAGTGCCTCTGTGTGTGTTTTAACTCCACCCACTGCTCCTCAACTGGCCCACCTGTACTCAGCTGGTGAAATGCCCAGTTCTCACTCCATTTCCCTCCACCTACCCACTTGTGGCCAGAAAGTGCTGGAAGTGTCTGCGCTGCTGCAGAGATGTGGTGCTTCAGCACGGGTGCTCCTGCTCTGCTGCAGTGACAAATGGCACGGTCAGTTTGCCTCACCAGTGGCAGTAACCTGACTGATGAAGATGGCATCTGTCTACCGCCAGCACACTCGTTTTGGCTGTACACACACAAGACTGAAAACTAGCAGTGTGCAGCTGTGAACACGGTTGGTACTGTTACTGTCTAGTCATATATAAAATAGTTTTTGAATAGTCATCTGGAGATCTGAAGCATTTCCAGCTGCATATGTAAGACAAGTTGAAATTCCTGTCATTGTTACTCTTTGCTACACATTACAAACAGTGTGACAGCAGAATTGTGAAATATCCATTTTCCTTTGGTGTAATTACCTTCTGCTGCTTCCTTATCAGCAAGCTTCATAACCTCTCACAGTGAAGCAAATCTCTGGATCTGAGATGCTAACACTAATGTTTGTCTTTTTGCTGCCCTTGATGAAAAAGTAATGAACTATGAATGAATGAACAGCTCTGCCCTGTTGATGCTTTTTATTTTCATGCTTGGATGAAGAGATGCATTTACTGAAACAGGGCCAGAGTTGCTTTTTGATTTTTGAGCTAAGTTCAGTGCTCATTCTTAGAGCTCTAGATCTTGCAGGCCTTAATCAGTTAAGAACTACCACAGCCTTCAGTGAGGGACAACTCAGAGTGTCATACAGCTGTTGTAGTGTGCCAAACATAGGCCATGGGTAAAGTTTTCTCATGTCTTGTTGCTCGTTTCTGTTTATTGCCTCATGCAGCATGCCACTGCCACTCTCTCCCTAAGCACAGAGGCAGCATCCTAAGTCTGTGTGCACACTGTTCCTTTGCAGGAGTTGCTGTGGGGAGCAGAGGATGAAAAATGAACCCAGGACAGCACTTTACTCGCTCTGCAACTTGATCATTCTTGAGGTGTTCAGGGGAAATTAGACAGCCCCATTCCACTTGACTTGGCCATTTTGCTGCTGTAAAAGTGACCATGGAGCAGTTCTTCACACACACCCAAGATAACTACAGCAAGTCGTGAGCCTTGACATCATGACAGCAATAAGCCTCCCCAGCCTGGAGCACGGGACTGCATTTCACATGGGCTGCAGCATATCCTGGCTTACATCCTCTCAGGACAGTGCCACAGTGCACACATTTTTGGGGCTCACTGCATGTAACCAGAAGGTGTTCACTTATTAATGTCATGAGTGTCAACTGCTCATTCCCACTGGCAAGACAGGACTGTGTGTGGTCCACAGTATATAAGAATGTGAAGCTCAAGGCACTAAGTAATGGTCCACCTAGGTCTGGATGATGGTGTCCCTCAAAATTTTTTGGTAGTTCTCCAAGGACCTTACTGAAAAGGAAGCCTCTCTGCCAGCCACATGCTGTTCTGTGCAGCAAATTGCTCCCAGAATGCTGAAAAAAGCACCCTTCTGTTCTGTTAAGCGTGACAAACAATAGTTCTTAGCAACAGCTTCAAGATGCATTTCCACTAGCTGCTTTTTAGAATAGCCTCGACAGTGTGCATCCTTCCCTTTTCTGGATTGGGTCCTTTTTTTGGATCACGAGCTGATACAGACAGAGCTGTATCTGAGTTTCTTCTCTTTCAATTTAGAGCAAGGAATGAATCAGAAGGCAGTAGATTGTCTCCCTATCTTATTTTGGTTACTAATGATTTTGGCTGCTCAGTATTGCATAAAAAGTGTTTTCACCCTCTGCAGCATTAGAGTGTATTCCTAAGGAAGTCAAGAGGCACTGCTCTGGGAATGAACATGGATCTTTACATCATAAATGTTGCACTGATTCGGTAGTTTTCAACCCTTTCATTTCAGTTTCCTGTGTTTTTCTGGGAGTGTAGTTTAGGTGACCTGTGTAGTACCAGCAGCAGCCTATGGGTGTTAAACCACAGCACATGGTAGCTTCCAGCTACCAAGCAGGATGGTAGCTTCCAGCTCACTCGGGAAGAGATAGCTATTCTATCCTGCAGGAGAGCCAATGTTTCTTAGTGGATTTCTTAGCTTTCTTTTCTTTCTGGTGCAAGTGTGAGCTCCTTCCGGATGGACTTTTTTTCCCACATTGCTGGGAGTTGTTTGGCCTAGAGCGAGCAGGAGGGGTGTCTGCTCAGATCAGCCACTGACAGCGCCTATTGGAGGACTTTGTCAGGACATTCATTTTAGCCATGAATGCACGGTAGTTATGTATGCTTGAAGACTGTATGTAGCTTGTGCAAAATCCATGACTGGCTGCCCGGGACTGGATATGTTCATCTGGAGCTTTCCTTTCCCTAGTGCAACTTGGAAAAGCTGCGAGAAAAAGCCAAAATGTAGATGTTTGCATGTACTGTTCCATTCCCCTCATGTGCCAGAATGCTTGTACAGCTTCTACAGGGATTAGTGGCATGCATTAATTTATAGGACAGCTCTACTCATTTTCCCTAAATTTAATAATTTAAATCCCGGAGATTTTACTGATTACTCTAGTGAAATGAACTTTCATTTACAATGTAGAACCTGGGAGAAAAAGAAATTTCTGAAAGAACCTTCTCTAAACCCAAGCATTAGGTTTCCAAAAATACATTCTTAGGAATAATCCTTTTAGATGTTATAGGTATTCTTCCATCTCCTAGTCCAGTGTCTCAGTATAAAGCAAATGAATGCTTTGGAACGTTTAGTCCTCCAAACCCATTAAGAGGATCACGATAAGCTTTCTTTCCTCCCACACTTCGCTTCCTACTCTGCTAACAATGGCCACAGAGGAGAACAACTGGTGAAATGCTCATGCTGTTTAATCTCTGTGTACTGTATTGAAACAAAGGATTCATTTGCCAAGCTCATGGAACAAACTTCTTAATACCCCACTAGATAGAAACCAGCCAAGAGCAGAAATCCAGAAGTGAAACACTAGCAACTTCTGTTAGATTGTATTGCTGTTAGGATACATCTTCCGTATAGTTTCACTCAGGACATTGACTTTTCTGTGGCCAGTTGATGAGTCAGAGACATTTTTAATGCATTTTTTCACTAAAAGCATTATTTCCATAAAGCTTGTGAGGGTCTTCCAGATAGTTAAAGCTCAGTGAGTGAAGGAGTAGCAGTCTGCAACATCATCTCCACTCCTTACCTCAGGATAAACTCACTGAAATCAGGGGCAGCTGCATCTGAAGGAAGGAAGGAAGAGGACATCAGTTTTTAGTTTTGTTTTCCTCTATGCAAGAAAATATGCTGTTATGGGGAGAGTCATAGCTTCTTAACTGACTTAATCTTCAAGCTCAGGTTAACTAGGATAACATCAGGGTGACGTATAGGCGGAGTTTGGGAAAACTTCACCACATCCTGAAACACTGAGTAGGAAGTCCATAGCACAGCTGGACAGAGGAAGGAGTGGCTGTGATTTGAACCAAGCTCGGGGAACAGCAGTTCGTGTGCAGCTGTTCTGTGAGACATCCACACTGGTGAGGATTCACTCCCAGAAAGCTATCTAGGGGAAGAGTTTCAGCACTGATACTGTGGTAGAAAGTAAATATGAAGGACCTGCATGCAACTTAGGCGCTCAGATCTCCTGCTCTTGCTTTGCGTAGGCAGTGCCTCCTTTTGGGCAGAACACTCTGAATGCTGAGCTGCTGCAGCCTGGATGGGAAGGTTTACTCACAGCACTGCACCAGACCATGGGCTTCCTGGACACCAGCTCTGATCAGCTAAGCTGCTCTTAGATCAGTGTTATTGACTCTGGAATGTATACTAAGCACTAGTCACATGCCACTGCGAGGTAATGAAGAGATTTAAGAAGTGGGCAGCGACCATGAGGAATTCAATCTTACCCCTACACACTTTAATTGGAGATAGGAGCCTGCAGTGAAGGAGCAGTAATGTTAGTGAACATAAAGACTGCCATCGCATAAAATCGACAGGTGTAGATTTCTACCAAATGAATGTATCTAGAGCAATGGAACACCCTCTCACCAGGAAATATTTAACTTACTGAAACAGACTGGACTTCACAGCAAAACCGGGGTATTTTTTGCCAGGGTTCCACTTGTGCAAGTTGCAAGTGCCTGGAAAATGTGTTTTGTAATGAAAAGGGTAACTGGATCTCTAGTTTCAATTGTAATATCAGGCATCAATCTAAGACAATGGAGATTATTAAATGAAGAGCATTAGGCTTTTCTTATAGGATATGCTGTGCTTTAAAATGTATTTTATTGATCCTAAAATTACAAGATCAATTATTGACATTTTGTTAAGGATCAATCTTGGATTAAATGGCAAAATGAGGAAAAGTTTTTCATATGTACTATGTCCAAAAGCAGAAACAGATTGCCCTCCTCATGTGAACATTCAGAAACTTTTTCTGATGATTAAACATTATGTCTGAAATATATCTTAAGTTATACCAGCCACCATAGCGCTTTTTGGTGAACCAAAGAAGTCCTACAGTGAAATCAAACTTTTGAGTAATATCTGTACTACTTAAATACGAATATTTTCCCTCAAGCATCGTTTTTTTCCTGTTTTTAGATCCACATATATTCTGTCAATTACAATGCAAAGTGTAAGTAACAGATTTAAGCAAGGATGTTGGAGTGTGAAAAGAATTCATGTGAATTGCTAATAGGCTGGTGGGAATACATTTTTTTTCCAGATGAAGGCAAATCCTGTCGCTTCAAAGACAGCAGACTTGATTTTCCACCATTTCATCCCTTGACTCACCACTGTTACCTGTGAGAAGGATCGGAAGGCTGGGAGCAGCCTGCGACCCAATCAGTGCTCCATGTCACCAAACGAGCAGTGCTGCATCTGTTCTCCCCTCCCTTTGAACAGATGTGAGAAAAGCTGTGAGCGAATTAAAAACACAAGCCGTGGGGCAAAAAGCAGTCTTGTCATTACTTCGGCTGAGCAAAATGGAGATTGGATAGCGCACACACATCTCTCTTCCGCTCTCCCTGTTTTTGCTATTTAAGGCAAAAGCCTGCTAATTAGCATCCTCCGGTGACATGAATCGATCAGGTCTGCATTCGCCTTGACAATCATGTGACAGAGAATGGAAAACAGAGGGACGGGATGAGTCCTCTCAGGTAATTAACCTACGCTCCAATGCTTCCCACACCAGCCTATTTTCAATTTCGGCACAGTACAGTTTATACACTCTAACATTATTGCTCAGAAGATAGAGTGATGATTCAGGTTTGCTAAAAATGGCTTCACCATACTGCAATCATGCTCGTGAAGCTTCATCTCGAATCCTGTAGTTATAAGCTTCTTCTCACTGAGAAATAAATGCGTGTGGCGTTTTATCTGAAAAGTTACTCACCAGATACCTGAAACACTTGTATACCATCTTTAAGAAAACATGGCTTGCTTGGTCAATTTGCCTGCCAATTATTTTTTCCCTGTTTTTTAAAAAAATGTGTATAATACCGTAAGTGACCTCCCTTAATACTGCTGTCCACACAACTAATAAGTAACTGAGAAACAATATGCCTCTGCCGCATCCCGTCGTGCCAGAAGATCGATATTCCTTTGGAGATTAGAACAGGTGTTAAGTATCATTTGTGCCCAGACCCACTGAAGTCAAAGAAACGATGCCTACTGGCTTCTGTGGGAGCCCGACTTGGACATCGTTCTGGCAAGCTGTCCACCACTAAACTGAGCTCCTGCAGGGGTCGAAACCTAAACGAGGGAAAATAGAAATCCGGGAACTAAAACTGAGCCACAAAGAAATATTCTAATTCAGTGGCATCCTGAACAGATTCAAATAAAACGCAAACACCCATACGCACACGCGTGCACACGCACACACAAAGGAAAGTTATGAATTTAACAATCTTAAAAATCCATAGGTTAAAACTGTTCACATTAAACAACTGAGTATAATAGGTAGCTTTCTCGACTTTCCATTTATTTCCCTGAGCACTGATCTTTGGAACATCTGGAGTTTCAGAACTGTCTAATTCACAATTCCTAGAAGAGTTATGTAAAATACTGTCTTTTTATGTCAAAAATCAATTCCTTAAGTAAAACTAAGGTACAACTTCCATGCACAGCCAATTTTTTTTATTATTTTTTTTAAAGCCAACAACTATCACTTCTCAATCTGTATGTAGGCACCTTGCTGGTCTGTCTTCCAAACTCACTCTGCAGCTGGGCAGTTCCTATTTAACTCACTACAGGGTGCTGTGCTGTGCTATAAATTCATCTGCGCAGAGACCTATGTAGGGATTTAGCCTCCTTACTTTCGTAACTCATTTTTTGCAAGATATTTTGGGTATGTAAGCAAGACGGTATGTTGCCAATTCGATTCTGTGCCTCAGTTGGTATTGTAGGTAAAGACTTTTAACTGACTTCTCTGTAAGGGGTTAAGGAGGTGATCTGCAGAGGCAGCACACAGCCAGCACACAGGCAGCCATACAGCCAGCACACAACCAACCACACAGCCAGCACACAGCCAGCACAGAGCCTGTCTCCAGTGCTAACATGAGACGTGCCCAGGGCAGATGTCTCAGGCTGGCCCTCTGCATAAGGAAATCTGTCCGAAAGGAGCTGTCTTAGATTTCTGCAGCTCCTGGCAGCCTGGCTACGCTGCTTCTGACTGTCTTCTCTAGGTGAGAGCTGTCACTATGAGCTTTGCAGACCACAGTTTGCAATTTCAGGACTTCTAAGGCATTCTGAATTTTAGGCTATACAAAGCATGCAAGTGAAAACACTTCAGAGAACAAAACAATGCAGAAAGATTTGGTTATTTTTAGGCTAAAATTGTCTCTCTCCAATTCTAAGGCTGTAAATTACGTCAGTCTCTCTGCAGCTAAAGGTTTCAGAACAATTTTCCATGACCACAGAAATACGCTGTAACTTTGCGTTCCTTAACTCTCTCTCTGGTATCTGAGACACGGGCGCTATGCAGCAGGCTCCAAACAGGAGGAACAGAAAGCTCATTTTCTAAAGCTCCATTTCAGCATAGGGTGCCTGGGGCTGCTGAACCAAAAGCAATCTGGAGAGCTGCTTTTGGGTTCTCTGTGCAGCGTGAAAATAAGCTTTCACCTGTCCTGGAGAGACGTAAAGACAATGCGAGGTACCTGCTTCCTTAGCTGGCACTTTCTGACACCGCCTCGACTCTGGCACTCCACGGCAGAATCCAGGAACAGCATTTAGCAGTTTCTCCCTTTGCCTTTTTCACACCTCCAAGCTCAGAAAGAGCTAATGATACAATCCTACATGATCGTTTTTTTTTCTCCCTCCTACAGAACTGAAGTGGCCTCTTTGAAAGGAAAAAAATAAAATAAATCTCTGTGACAGGAGTATAAATACTGCTCTGAAAACACATTCGGAAGGTGCCTTCCAAGATGGTTATCACTTTTTTTTTTTTTTTTTTTTTTTT